>VZRH01000522.1:138379-159807 GCA_013397555.1 Urocynchramus pylzowi | reverse complement strand
AGCCCCGTGGATCCCTGTACCCCAAAGCCCCGTGGATCCCTGCACCCCAAAGCCCCGTGGATCCCTGCACCCCAAAGCCCAGTGGATCCCTGCACCCCAAAGCCCAGTGGATCCCTGTACCCCAAAGCCCCGTGGATCCCTGTACCCCAAAGCCCTCTGGATCCCTGCACCCCACATCTGATGGAAAGCCCAGACGTGAAAGCAACGCTGGGGATTCAATCAGGAGAAGGAATGGCTTGGGAAGGGACTGTGCTGTCCCTCCTGGAGTGAAGCCAGGACTCGAGCTGAGTCCCCACAGAACTTTTGGGGTGCAGCTGGTCCCTGGTGTGTCCCCCAGGGCAGAACCATGAGGGAGAAGGGAGGCAGGAGGGCGGCTACCGGGAGCCCACCCGGACAAACACTTCCAAACGCTTCCACAGCCACATTTTGAGGCAATAACCACCCCCTGCTGCTTCCTTTCCTTGATCAAAGCCCAGCCGGGAGGAAAGTCCATCTGGGACACACAGAGCTGAGCCTTTCCTGAGGTCTGGGGCTGGCAGCGACATCTCCCTGACAAATCCAACTGGGAAAAATGGCAAAATGAGAGGCTGGGAGCTGCGAGCATTTCCCAGCTGACTGGTGATGTGTGTGGGGAACATATGGACAGTCTGTGCCCGCTGTCCCACAAAACCTGCTGATTTTACACTTGGATTTCTCAGATTCCCTGACAGTTTTGGAGACCGGCTCCGACAGCCTGGGATTCAGTGCCACTCAGTGCCACTGCTGCCTGTGCCTGGAACGGGCAGGGAATGCCTGGCACAGCAGGGATGTCCGAGGGCTGTGGGAAGGGGTGAGCGATGAGACCAACCCCAGGCATCAACCCCAGATTTCAAACAGCTTGGGAAAGGCAAGGTTTGTATCCGGCTGTCAAGGATTTCTATTTTCCACGGATTTTGCAGCTCTTGCATGGACTGAAATAGCACCGAAGCTGCTGCTCCTCCTGCACCTGCCAGGCTGGATCTGCCAGGCAGGACTGGGCTGTGCCGTGCTGTCCCAGTTCCACCCAGTATTCAGGGATGGGAATAAAGACAATGCCACACGTGGTCCCTCTTTGTCACCTGCTGGGTGGCTGGGATCCAGCTCTAATGTGCTGAGGGACAATTCCACGTGTCGTGCCTTGGGTTTTCTTTTTCCAAGATAAAAAAAAGCAGGAAAATGCTGTTGCTGGGGTTTTGCCCACCCCCAGTTCTGCCACATCCCAAGGGCCAGTTAGGAGAGCCACAGATGAGGAATCCGGCAGGACAGGGTGAGCTTTGCTCTCTCACCTTCTGATCCAAGGCATCCCTGGCAGAGGGAACAGCCAGGCTGGAACATTTCCCAGCCCAGAATGGACTTGTAGCACCTATTGGAGCCTGTCTGTAGCTGTGCTGCTGCAAAACCCTGTGGGGACAAATCCCAAAGGATAATCTTGCCTTTGTGAGAAAAGCCAATTTATTAACCTTAAAGGACTCCAGGGAGTCCAGGGCTCCCAGCACAGTCCTCACACAGGGAAATGAGGGATTTGTGAGCTCCCTCCTTGTCCTCCTTCAGCTTCTTCCTCTATGGAATGAATTTGTTTCTGTCCCAGGACAGGGAAAATGGAGAAATGCAGAGGTGGGTTTGGATTCCCACCCCCAAACCAGTGCTCTGTAGGGAACCACTGAAGTGCCACCTAGAATGGATCTGTTGGGTCACCCCAAGGAGGGGAAGGAAATTGGGAGAGCTGGGAATGTTCAGGCTGAGGAACTGAGAGCTCCTTCCAGCGCCAGCTCCAAAGGAGACTGTGGACAGAGGATGGAGTGACAGGACACAGGGAATGGCTTCCCACTGCCAGAGGGCAGGGTTAAGTGGGATATTGGGAAGGAATTCCTGACTAAGAGGGTGGGGAGGCCCTGGCACAGGTTGCCCAGAGCAGCTGGGGCTGCCCCTGGATCCCTGGAAGTGTCCAAGGCCAGGATGGACAGGGCTTGGAGCAGCCTGGGACAGTGGAAGGTGTCCCTGCCCATGGCAGGGAGTGGCACTGGTTTTATAGATCCCTTCTCACCCAAACCATCCTGGGATTCTGTGATTCCATATTCCTGCTCAGAGAAAAGCCAGGATGAGCTCCCAGCCACCGACCCTGGCCCAGCCTGCCTCTGTACCTTGTTTTAATTCCCTGGAGATTGGATTCCCTGCATGTGAAGGGGCTCAGGTGACAGATCCCAGTGTCCCCTCCGTCTGACAGGGTCCGGGATCTCCACCTCGGGGACTGTGAAACACAGGGGTCATGCAGGGCTGGAGCAGCTCTGCCATCAAAGATTCCCAGGATCAAGGGAAGTGCTGATTCTGCTCCAATTTCTCGGGAGCACAGAAGCAAAACCCTCGCAGTCAAATTACTACGGAAGTGTCTTACAGAGACACTCCAGAGATTCCCTGGAGTGCATCCATCAGAGAGGGAGGATTTGGAGAACGGGGAAATAATAGTGGCACACTCCAGTCTGGCATTAACTCCCTAATTCCAGGGGTTTGCAGGGCCTTGGGTGGAACTAATGCAGGTTCTCCCTGTATTTATGATTATCTGCAGTGTTGAATATGAGCACTAATCATGTGGGGATTTGGGAAGGCTCTGGGAAGGCTCTGGGAAGGCTGCAGGACTCGTTTGCTTCTGCAGGGGTTGGATGGAACCAGCAAACCCAGCAAAGCAGAGGGTGAATACTCTGAGGGGCTTCTCAAGTGCATGTTCCATAGAACTATAGAATCCCAGGATGGGCTGGGCTAGAAGGGACCTTCAAAATCATCCAGTCCCACTCCCTGCCATGGGCAGGGACACCTTCCACTATCCCAGGCTGCTCCAAGCCCCATCCAACCTGGCCCTGGCATGAGGCAGGCAGAGCTGCTCTGGGAATTCCATCCCAGCCCCTCGCCACCCTCAGAGCCAGGAATTCCTTCCCAATATCCCATCCATCCCTGCCCTCTGGCAGTGGGAAGCCATTCCCTGTGTCCTGTCCCTCCATCCCTTGTCCCCAGTCCCTCTCCAGCTCTCCTGGAGCCCCTTTAGGCCCTGGAAGGTGCTCTGAGCTCTCCCTGGATCCTTTCCTTCTCCAGGTGGACAAACCAGACTGAATCAGCTTCTTGAGCAAAGCTGAGGTCGAAACAGAGTCAGGAAGGGGGGTGAGATCAGCAAGAGCCAGAGGTGATCCCAGGGGGAATCCCCAAAGGCTCTAAGGCTGCTCCCTTGGACACAAACTAACGGGAGACCGACCACAGGGGAAATTCATAAGCCAGCACCTGGGTGTTTAAGTGGAGAACCTTCCAGAAGCCTTCCAGCACCTAAAGGGGGTGGGAACTGAGCCGAGGGACGTGGCTGAGTGGGGCTGATTCCAGAAACTTCTCCCACTCTGCCTCCCTCTCCTGTCTGAGGCGTTGGTGGAGCCGCCAAGTCTGGGAGCAGAAATCTGCATTTCTGTGGGGAAGTGGTGGCTGCACATGCTGGGGAAAAGTGCTTTGGGATCCTCCTGAGGGGAAGAGCAGCAGAAACCCAAACTGGTGCTCCAAGTGGGATGGGAGCCGGACATGTCCTTGGTGAGCAGCTCTCCATGTGTGTGGTGCAGCCCCGTGCTGGGCATCCAGCCTCTGTTTCCATACAGAAATATGGATTTAATCCTCCAGTGATGCTCTCTAATGTTCAGTAATGATCACGGCTCCGGTTTTCAGATGTATTTTAGATTTCCCAGCCTGGCTGTGGGATGTGAGTGAGATGCAACAGAAACATTCAAAACATATTTCAAGAAGGGTTTGCAGCAGCTCCAGAGTGTTCCTGCTACCAGGCACAGGAAGGAACTGGCCAGCTGGGAGAGTTCTGGGACTATCTGTTGGAAAGGCAATCGGCACATCGTTAGCCTGGAATGCAAATCCAGTTGGACTGGAGGAAGTCCAGGACTCGGCAGGTTCTTCACATGCTGGATCTGGAGGGCAGGTGCTATCTCTGAGCAGAAAACATGAAGATGGTGCTGAAAAATTGGAGTTGAGAGGTGGGAATGAGCTGTTGGGAGCCTTCTTGGTCCATGCAGAGCTGGGGAAAGCCCTGTGGAGGGTCTGGATTTAGCCTGGATGCTCAAGCTTGGCCCCCAAGCTGCAGGATGGAGAGGGCTGGAGGAGAAGGCAGGAGGTGCCCAAAGGTGCATGAGGTGAGCACAGAATGGTTTTGCTCTTCCCAGAGCTCAGCAGTAACAGTGGGGTTGGAACAGGGGAGTTTCCTGCGTGGCAGGAGGAGGAGGAGGAGGGGTTTGGAGAGGATGGATCTGCTCCCTGGTTCTTCCAGCAGCATTGCTGGGGATTGGAGGAGCCTGCGTGAAGAGAGCAGAGCAGGGTGACGCTGGTGAGCTGGTGGTTGATGTCACCTCCCCAGGATGTCACCCACACCAGGCTGTGCATTCCCACCTTCTGGACTGCCAACAGCACCCTGCACCTTTGTACTGCATGACAGAGATCTTCTTCCCTGGTCCTGCCCGTTTTCCCTGTCCTTGGAAAGTCCCCGAGGATGGACCAGCCCATCCCTGCAGGGACTGGGGGACTTTGGGGCTCAGCAGATCATGACCCATGGGGGAGACTTGGAAAGATGCCATCCCTGGGGGCTGGGGGCTGGTGGCTTTCCTTTCCCAAGCAGGAATTTTCCTCAGGGTCACCTCCTGAGCAGCTCGGTGTGCCGGAGCTGCCGGGATCTGCTGAGCGGGCACGGAGAGGCCACGCAGGGTAGGGAGCAGCCTCCCATGCAGCAGGCTCAGGTGTGAGCTGAAGCCCCATTGATTTCTAATCAGTGAGCTCATATTCCCTACGGCTGCGGTGGGACAGGGTCAGCAGCGAGGCCAGGGTGGGGGGATCCTGCACTTGGGGTGGTCCCGGGGTGGGACTGACGGAGCCGCTGACAGAGGCTGAGTTATGGCTCCAGAGATGCTTTGGAGGGTTCCTGGAGCCTCAGTTATTGTCTGGCTGAGTCCTGCTCGGGGGAGAGCAGCGAGGGAAGGACGTGTGAGCCATAAACCACGTTGTCTTTTAATGAACAAGACTCCCGGGGGATCAAGGCTATTTTTTACTCCGTCGTTTTTCTTTCCTCAGCTCCAGGAAAGTTGTTGAGTGTTGTGTCTGCCAACTGCAGGCCAGATGCTCCAGGAGAACTGGAGTCATGTCCCATCCAGCCCAGCCCAGCCTCCCCATGACATTCCCATCTGCTCCCAGGCTGCCCCAGAGCCACCGGTCCCGGCTGTGGTCACACCAGCCAAGAGCAACCACCAGGGTTTGATGCTCCAGAGCTGCTCCCAGGAGAGCAGGGCTGCAACATTCCCCACCAGGGACCTCAGTAATGCTGCTGCTGAAGGAAAAGCAGTGATTAACCCTGAAATCCAAGTGTTGGAGGGGTTTGGAAGAAAAGCAAGTCCAGGCTCACTCTCCCAAGCGTGAGAAAAGTGCCCAGAAAGCACAGGGATGTTTCTGTTTTCTTCTCCCTGCAAAGCTGATCCCCCTGGGTGGCTGTGGGGAAGGACCTTCCTGCAGAACCCCAATTGCTCACCCCACCTTCCACACCTCCCCCTTCGGTGACAGGGACCTGCTCCAGAGCCTGAGGATCCCGGGGGGAAATAAGGAGGGAAGAAAAGACGGGAATTAACATTTAGAACCCAGCAAACATGTGCTGAAATCTGACTCCAGACTCACTCCAGACTAACTGGAGACCAAAGTTCAGGCTGTGCCCTTTAAGGACAGGCTGCTGTGGCACACCTTGGTCTGGGTTTGGTAGGACAGTGTGACAGGGGTGGTCTCTCCTCCTTCACTTCCATTGCTGGGAAACCCTCCTGGAGTCAGGAAAATGCCCTGATGTGTCTGGCTGGGGCTGAGGTCTGAGCTGGGACCTTTGCTCTTTGGGGGGAAGGTGTCTGGCAGTCCCCAAACCCAGCTGTGGGGTCACTGGGCTCTGTTGGGTGGGACCAGTCAGGGCTCTGGCCCCACAGCAAACCCAGGGGCACTGGTGTGGAAGGGCTTTGAAAGGTGACCACTGGAATGTGCTGGGAATGCTGCAAGCCCAATCCCTGGGGTGGGAACATGGCTCTGCCCCACCCACAGCCCCTCTGAGCATGGGGAGGTCCCACCCTCCACCTCAGCCCTTCCCTCCCATCACAGTTCCAGCTCCACTTGGGATCGATTGGGATCGATCCCTGTGGCCAGCAGGGATCGAGGGATGGGCAGGGCCCCTTCTCTGCCCAGCACTGGGGACCTAAATCAGGATGTTCAGTCCCCTCAGCAGAGCCCAGTGACATATCCTGCTTTAAAAAAGAACAATAAATTGGGAGATCTGTACCGAGCTCGGCTGTAGGAGCAGGATCCCCTTTCAGGGAGTATTTTAGGATGAAGGCACTACAGCTGTTGGTTGGTTAATCCCTCTGCCCTCCCCGTCAACCTCCAGAAAGGACTTTGCAGCCCCTCTCCAGCCAGGAATAAATCAGGAAATGGCACTTTGTCCTCCCCAGGAATAGGCTCTCCCCAGCCCCTAGAGCCTGGCATCTGAGCCCAGCATCTGCTCAGGGCAGGCCCTGCCACAGTCAGGCTGTGTTCAGCTCCCAGAGATCCATGGAAAACACATTCAGCTCCTGGGCACCCATGGGACACAGGTGGAACCTGTGGGACACAGGTTTGGCTCTCAGGGACCTGTGAGACGCACACACATCCCTGAGCTCCCAAGGATGTGGTGAGGAATCCATCAGGGTGGGAATGGGAACAAAAGCAGACCCACAATCCCGTGATGAACAGAAAGCCATGCAGGGCTGGAGTGGCTGCAGAGAGGAGCTGCCAAGCCCTGCCCTCCTCTGCAGATCAAGATTCCAGCATCATTAACCAGATAATTAAACATTCCCTCCCTCTTTAGTGTTTCTCAAATCCATGACCCACTGTCACCTGTTTAAAGGGCTCTGGGAATTTCGCGTGTGATGTGCTGGGTTAAGGCTTGGTGTGACAGAGTACTCGGGGACAGGAGGTGGCTGTCCAGGTGTCACCTTTGTGCTCCTCAGCTGAGGCCACTCCCAGGGAGCTGTTCTGTGTTTTTCCAGGGCCCAGCTGGGGTGTGAGGCACTGCAGAGAGGGCTCAGGGTGCACTGAGGTGCTATAAGTGTGGGGACCAGGAGCCTCCACAGGCACAGGGGACATCCCAGCATGGTGGAGGGGCTTTGGCAGAGTTTTCCACAGCTCTGCCAGTCCTGGAGTTAATTGAATCCAAGTGTGGGAGCAGGGCTGTGCCCTTGGAGCCGCGGCGGGCAGCAGGAGCAGCTCGTTCTTCCTCTGTTCCCTGCTTGCTTTGAGTTCTCTCCTTTGAAAGGGAGGCCTCTCTCTGTGTTCCCATCAAATGTGGCTTTTCCAAGTTTCAAAGCCTTTTGGTCTCTTCAGGGAATGCTGTGCAGGAGGCTGGGCATGGCTTGGCCCTCTCAGCCTCCTCCTTGCAGCCACTGCCTGTCCCCAAAGGGATCCCATCAGCAGGGGATCCCCTCCCTCTGCCTGTCCCCCCAAAAGGATCCCATCAGCAGGGGATCCCCTCCCTCCTGCCTGGCCTGGGACACCCCAGCCACCCCTGCAGGCCCTGGGCTGGAAGCTGAGGGATGCTGCTCCGAGGGGGACGTGGGTGGCTCTGGAGCAGAGCAGGGATCACAATGGGCAGTGCCCAGCCACAGATGCCCAAAGGTATCCACTGGCTTTAAGATGGATCAGTAGATTCCCTGGCAATGCTGATCCCACAGCCCTCTCCAGCTCCTCATCCCATTTGGGGATGTTCCTTCTTGGTTTTCCACTTGAGACTTTGACATCCAGCTCCCCAGGGAATGGTCACCACCCCAGGGCTGCAGGAGCATTTGGACAACGCTCCCAGGGTGGGATTGTTGGGGTGCCCTGGGCAGGGCCAGGGGCTGGACTGGATGATCTCTGTGGATCTCTTCCAGATTGGGCACTTCCATGATCCAGATTGATTCCACTGGATGATCTCTGTGGATCTCTTCCAGATTGGGCACTTCCATGATCCAGATTGATTCCACTGGATGATCTCTGTGGATCTCTTCCAGCTTGGGCACTTCCATGATCTTTGTCTTCCTTCCCAGAGGATTGAGCTGGTGCAGGACCAGCTCTGCCCTCAACAGTAAAAGGTGATGAGGGACCAATATCTTGATCCATTTTTTCCCAACACCTTGGACAAAACCAGGGATTTATAGCCAGGTCTTGGCAGGAGGGACAGGCTTTTTCCCAGAGGCACTGGCAAATCCAAGTTCCTTGTTCCCAGAGACACTCCCAGCTGTCAGCCACCATCACCACAGGGCAAGAACAGGGAGCTCAGCCAAAACTCCATCAGTGCTGGGGGAAGCATTTGTTCCAAGGGGGATGAGATTCCCACACACCTCAGAGCTGTGTCTCCAGCCCACTGGAGCTGCAGCCCTCTAAGGATGTCTCCACTTCCACGAAATTCCACTTGTTCCAAGAGGCTGGGACTGCTGGCTAACAGGGCTCCAGTCACTCCAGAGGGATCTGCCCATGGAAGGGAAGGGCTCCAGATGCCCTCAGCCTCCAGTTCTCCTGGGAACCTTGCACAGAACATCCAAAGAGGGGAGAGATCCAGGAGCTCAGGCTGGGAAGGCGACATGGTCGTGCCTCTGGGAGGCTTTGAGGAATTAAAAGTGAAATTACAGATGAATCTATCAAAATATGTATTTTTTCCTGGCATTTTAATGGAGACTCAGGCAAGGAGGAGAAGGCCCACCCCATCCTGCATTCCCAGCCTCCCACTCTCCAAGGTTATTTATGGGCTTGCTACACAAGTTGGGTTTTTTCCTCCCCTTTTCTCTTCTCTTCCTTTTCTTCCCTGATTTTGCAAATTGAATTATTTAAATGCATTGTTTGGCAGCCTCAAATCCCAACGTTTCCCTCTCTTTCCCCCTTGGCTGCCATTTCTTTCTCTCCTTTCTGCTCCTGCATTTTCAGGATCATTTCCCATGTTGTTCCAGTGGCATTTATTGAAATTTGCACAAAAAAAGATCCTCCTTCAATGCCACCATTTCAGCCCTGGCAGGAGATTTATGGGGGCAGGAAGACACCCGTGGCGGGGAGGTTTTGCTGGGAGAAAGGAAGGAAGGAGGGAAAGGAAATGTGGTGGAAAAGCAAAGGATGCCCAGAGCTGGGGACCAGGGAGGATCCACGGAGGTGAGGGAACAAGGGGACAGCCCTGCTCCTCCACGGGTGACACAGGTGGTGACACGAGTGCACATGGAGGGGGTCAGGGTCAGGGGTGTGTGGGTGTGTGGGAGGAGCACAGGCACCCCTGGGTGGCCTCAGGCACGGGTGACACTGGGGACATGGCCTGGAGAGGGGCTGGCATGGCTTGGGGGCGCTTGGGCACAGCCGGGGGACACTCAGGGACACGCTGGGTGTGCACTTGCAACATGCTTGGTACATGCTTGTCTCATGCTTGGTCAGTACTTGGCACATGCTTGGCGTGCAATTGGTGTGTAATTGGTGTGTAATTGGTGTGTAATTGGTGTGTAATTGGTGTGCTGTTGGGGCACACTTGGTACACGCTCCGTCCGTCCTTTGTGTGCGCGTGGGGCTTGGGGCACTCGTGGGACACGGCTGGTGACAACTGGGACATGTTGGGCACACAGTTCATGCTTGGTGCACGCTTGGCACACATTTGCTTCATGCTTGGTGCACACTTGCACACACTTGGTTCACACTTGGCACACATTTAGCACACAATTGGCACACACTTGGCACACAATTGGTTCATGCTTGGCACACCATTGGTTCATATTTGGTGCACACTTGGTACACCTTTGGGACACACTTGGCACACAATTGGTTCATGCTTGGCACACACTTGGCACATATTTGGCACACATTTGGCACACAACTAGCACACACTTGGCACACATTTGGCACACAATTGGTTCATACTTGGTACACACGGTTCATATTTGGCAAACACTTGGCGTACATATGGGACACACTTGGTTCATACTTGGCACACATTTGGCACACAATTGGTTCATACTTGGTACACACGGTTCATATTTGGCAAACACTTGGCGTACATATGGGACACACTTGGTTCATACTTGGCACACATTTGGCACACAATTGGTTCATACTTGGTACACACGGTTCATATTTGGCAAACACTTGGCGTACATATGGGACACACTTGGTTCATACTTGGCACACATTTGGCACACAATTGGTTCATTCTTGGTGCACACTTTGTTCATATTTGGCACACACTTGGCACACACTTGGCACACACTTGGCACACATTTAGCACACATTTAGCACACACTTGGCACACATTTGGCACACAATTGGCACACATTTGGCACACAATTAGCACACACTTGGCACACATTTGGCACACAATTGGTTCATGCTTGGCACACACTTGGCACATATTTGGCACACATTTGGCACACAATTGGTTCATACTTGGTGCACACTTGGTTCATATTTGGCAAACACTTGGCACACATTTGGCACACATTTGGCACACAATTAGCACACACTTGGCACACATTTAGCACACATTTGGCACACACTTGGCACACATTTGGTTCATGCTCACTGCCCTCTTGGACCCACCCCTCCATGGGCAGCCAGCGCTGCTTCCAGAGCCGCCTCCGAGCCGGAACACCGCGGAGAAGCCACTCTTGGAGCCGTCTGAAGGAGCTCCCCTCTCCAGCCTCACTATCTCTAATCCTGCTTCAAAGCCAGCTCCTTCGATTTCCATATTGACTTGTGATTCCTTTAATTGACTTTCTTGCCTTGGAATTGTACTTACTTAATTAATCTGATTACATTTCTGCTTCCAGTAAAAGAGTTTCTGTGTTGCAGCCCAGAGGTGAGGACGTTCCTGGGGAGGGATGAGTTTCTGGTTGATCCCACCAGCAGATAGAGCCTGCAAAGCATTTTGGGATCCTTTGGAAGGAGAGGACAGGCAAAAGCCATGGAAAGTGCCGCAGCAATTTCCATTTTCACACACGCAGCAGCTTTCCTCGTGGCAGGAGCGAGGCACATCCCTCGTCAGTGGGATTGAATTATCTCCATAAATTCATTACATTTTAAAAATATGATAATCAGCGCGGAATGAGCCTCCCGAGGGAGACGGAACATGAACATCTCAAGTACTGTTAATAATCAGCCTTTATTTTACAAATGCCCAGGGCTGGCTCGCAGCCCCTCCGTGGTGCCGTGCCCCTGCCAGGACCTGCCGCTGCTGTGACCCTGCCAGGACCTCCTCAGTGCCAGGGTGGTGACCCAGGCACAGCTGGGCTTTGGGATGGACAGTCCCTGCTGCTCCAAATGCTGCACATAAAGCCTGGGCACGCCCTGCCCTTCGGGGTCCCCAGGGGTGGTGGCCTGCTGTGGCACCTGTCCAGTGACTCAGCTTCTCCCGCATCACCCCCACAAATACCAGGATTTAGGGGATGATTAGTGCCTCTTTAACACAAATCTGGGGCAATTTCACACTGGATCAGTTTGTGGTCATGAAGGATCCCAGGGGATCGTCACAGGCGAGGCGTCGGGAGCGTGTTCTGGCTCCAGCGCTCCTGGGGACACGGGCTTGGACGGCTGGGGGTGTCACTTTTGGCAGAGTCTGACAAGGTCAGGAGAGTTCCCAGAGCAGCTCAGGGATGAGCCAGGGCAGGGTTGCCCATGGGTGCCTCGGGCTTTGGAATCACTGGAATGGTTGGGATTGGGAGGACCTCAAAGCCCATCTAGTCCCACCCCTGACATGGGCAGGGACACCTTCCACAATTCCAGGTTGCTCCAAGCCCCATCCAATCTGACCTTGGACACTTCCAGGGATAGGGAATCCACAACATCTCTGGACACCCTGTGCCAGGGCCTCCCCACCCTCACAGTAAGCAAAGAAAGCCAAAATCCCACTTGGACTCTGTCACTGTAAAGTTTTCCTCTTTATTATTCCACTTTGGTGGCAGACAGGCAGCTCCTCCACCCCCGTTTGTTAAACACTGATTAATTATTAAATTGGCCATTAACTATTAATAGCTGATTTTGTGAGTGTTAAAATGCCAGCCCTGTGCAAAGAGAGCTGTGTCTCTGGCAAACCTCAGGAACCTCAGGGAATGAATCCTCAATAATCAATCCGGCCTCTGCTCCATTTGCCATTCCTGTCTCGTCCTCTCTGCTTTTGGCACCACTTCAGGGGAGTTTATACAAATGGAAAAGCCAATTTTACTGCTGCTGGAATTTCCCAGCTCCCCGAGATGATGGCAGAGCCCTGTGCTTTTCTCCAGTGCTGGAGGGGCTCCCTGATCCAGTTCTGCCTCTGCAATGGAATCATAAAATCCTGGAATTGTTTGGGTTGGAAGGGACCGTAAGGCCCATTCCATTCTACCCTTGCCATGGGCAGGGACACCTTCCACTATCCCAGGATGCTCCAAGCCCCATCCAACCTGGCCTTGGACACTTCCAGGGATGAGGCAGCCAGAGCTGCTCTGGGAATTCAATCCCAACCCCTCACTAGCCTCACAGGAAAGAATTCCTTCCCAATATCCAATATCCAGCCCTACCCTCTGGGGCTGGGAAACCATTCCCTGTATTCTGTCACTCCAAGCCCCTGTAGATCCGTAGAAGTTGCCCTGTGCCACAATCTTTCAGCACATCCCAAATCCCCACTGGATCCTTGCTCCTGCTTTCGGCTGTGGATTCCCATGGAGGTCTTGGCATGTGCTGGGATGTTTCCTGGGATTTTTCCCAAGGGATGCTCACCATGGAGTTGTGTCAGAGACAGGGAGCAGGGACAGTGGGATCCTGCACCCCCCCAGGGGACGGGAAGGAGGGTGGCAGCAGGACCAGGAAGGGGAGCAGGAAGGGACACAGTGCCGAGGGGCTGGAGCCACTCCACATCCAGTGTGAAATCAGCAGCCACAGGCTTCTCCAGAGCCTTTGGAAGCAGATGGCCTTGCCCCAGGGAAGAGTTTTGGCCCAGGGAATGTTATTTTGACGGATGCATTTGCAGTCCCCCAAAAGCCGCGCTCCTTTTCAAGCCGTGCTGTGAGGAGAACCTTCCCTGCTCCAGAGAGAAAGAGCCTGGGATTATTTTCTCATGTCAATTAACGGCGCTTTCCAAAGGCAAACCAGGCTCCTCGGATCCTGAGCTCGGGACCCCAGCCAGGCTGCTCCCCCCGGCACGCTGGAGGGAAAAATCAGGGAGCTTTGGCCAGCGAGCTCCTGGCCTGAAGCCAGCAAATAAAATGGTCATAACGAGGCCTTTGGAGATAAATTTGGAGGCCGGGGTTGCTTTGCTTTAATTTTTTATTCTTCTGGTGGAGAAACCCCCTCACCCAGCAGAGCCAGCAGCAGCTCCAGAGCAGCGGGGTCACCACGAGGGCCACCTCCCCCTGGAGCTGCTCCTGGCCAGGTGTGCACCAGCACCAGCTCAGGTGTGGGG
This sequence comes from Urocynchramus pylzowi, assembly GCA_013397555.1. Classification (NCBI taxonomy): domain Eukaryota; kingdom Metazoa; phylum Chordata; class Aves; order Passeriformes; family Fringillidae; genus Urocynchramus; species Urocynchramus pylzowi. The sequence goes on along the minus strand of VZRH01000522.1, from coordinate 146,327 downwards.
CAGGTTGGGGTTTGGGTGTGGATTCAGGTGTGGATCCACAGGCACACGGTCAGTGAGTGAGTTCTGGTGTAGGATCAGACACGGATTCAGGTATGGATTACCTGGATTGCCTCCTGCCCCTTTCCCAGCTCCATGAGTTTTCCTGGAGCAATCCTGGAGCCCTCCAGTGGTGGACGCACAGGTGGAGCCACGCTGCTGGGCTGGCTGCAGCCAGGCTGAGGGAATTCCCAGGGACATTCCCAGGGACACACAGAAATCCCTCAGACAGGACAGGTTTAGAAATAATCCCTCTTGGGAGATTCTTGCACGGAACCCTTCTGGAAAAGCTCGTGGAGCTGCACAAGCTGCCCACAAGGAGAGTACTTCCCATCCTTGGTGACTTGGGATCGTCTGTAGTTGCTGCCAGGAAGATGCTTTTCCAGAGGGAAGCAGGTGCCAGCTGGCCACAGACAGGGATCTTTGATCCCTCGCAGCTCTTTGGGAAGGAAAGCAGGATGTTTTCCATGGCCACCCTCCCGGAGAGCCAGGGCTCCCGCACCAAAAGCGCCCCCGCTGTCCCCGCACTGTGCCCCCGCTCCGGCTCCTCATGTGTCAAAGGCTCTCCCCCTCCCACCGCTCTTCCCAGCTGCTTCCCGGACACCCCTCTCCATTGGGGCGGGCTGGGACAGCGCTGCCAAACAGCGGGAATACGTGAGGCTGAGCCGGGGAGAAGGGGAGGGATGAACCCTCCGCTGTCACAGCACCCCCGCCCGTGCTGGGGGATCAGGGATGCTCTGGAACGCTGGAGATCGGAGCAGGTGGAGCCGCCCGTGCCCCTGGGATACCCCAGCAGGGATGCCACAGCTGGCATTCATCCCGCAGGGGACCCCCGCTGGGGACAGGAGCCCCCCGTCCCGCTGGCAGAGGGAAAGGTGTGAGATCCACCTGCCCCTTCCTGCATCCTCCTCATCTCCGAGAGATGCTGGAGGATTTGGGGAGGGGCTGCGGGCAGGGACTGAGCTGGGACCCCTCTGTCACTCGGCTCTTGCGGGTGTCCCTCAGCAGGGAGCCAGCCCGGCTCGGCAGAGGCTTTCCTGCCCCCGTGCCACCTCCTGTCCCGCCGCGTGAAACACGGCACCGGGAGCAGAAAAAAGCAGGAACGCTCGCCTGGAAGCTGACCCGGTTTAGGGTTTCATTCCAAACGGAGCGACAGAGCAGCTCAATCCGGACCCCCCGAACTCTTCCTGCCGCTGCCCCCGCTCGCAGCCAAAGCTCTGATCCCTGTCCAGCTCTCCACATAACTCCTGAGGCTTCGGTGGGCCAGAGCCGGGACCGTGAAGCCGGAGATGCTCCGGGGGCGGCAGCGTTTGGAGGCTCCTTCCCGCCTCCTCTCGAGGTCCGTGACCTATTCGGATCCGGCTGCGCAGCTCCGGAGCATCCTCCGGGCATGAGCCGGGCTGGGCTGGGCCGTGCAGGCGGGCAGGAGCTCATCGGGAGCGCCCAGGAGCGGAGCTGCTGCGCTGGGAATGGGGAAACCGGGACACCCCAGGAAAGGGGAAACCGGGACACCCCAGGAATGGGGAAACCGGGACACCCCAGGAATGGGGAAAAACTGGATACCCCAGGAATGGGGAAACCTGGATATCACAGGAATGGGGAAACCTGGACAAACCAGGAAAGGGGAAACCTGGACAACCCAGGAATGGGGAAACCTGGATATCACAGGAATGGGAGAAACCTGGACACCCCAGGAATGGGGAAAACCTGGACACCCCAGGAAAGGGGAAACCTGGATACCCCAGGAAAGGGGAAACCTGGACACCCCAGGAATGGGGAAACCTGGACACCCCAGGAATGGGGAAACCTGGACATCCTAGGAAAGGAAAAACCTGGACACCCCAGGAAATGGGAAACCTGGACACCCCAGGAAAGGGGAAAGCACGGCGTTCAAAGCCATCGCCACCCCTTTGGAAGCCCGGGCAAAGCCGTCTCCCTGCTGGAGCGGGATGCCCGTGGCCAGCGGAGGTGGTGGGAGCAGAGCCCCTCTCCTGCCCCCGCGGCAGGAGCCGGAGCCGCTATTGGAAGCAGGTGTGCTGCCCTGCCGGGCGATGGGAGCCATTAGGGAGAAAGCCTCTCAAGGAAATTTATGTCCGTCTCTCCTCACCCCTCTCTCCCGAAACAATCACACCCCGCTCCTGCCCCGCTCGGGGGGACCCGCTCGGCTTTGCCCCCTCGGGGGGCCCGTGGGATGTCGCGGCGCGGCGGGGGCGAGCAGCAGCAGGGATGGGAAGCGCTGTGGAAAGCAGGCCGGCTCCTCTGGCGGCCCCTAATTCACCTGGCCGGGAGTCCGGCGGGAGGATCCCGCCGCACCGGGGCCGCCGCCCCTCGGCAGCCGCACGCTGGCTCCGAGCGAGCGAGGGGTGAGGGGGGACAAAGGCACCCCCCAGCAGCAGCAGCAGCAGCGCTTTCCCCGAGGTTTATTATTACACAAATGTGAATTCCAGAACCGGCATCTGGGGAGCAGCTGCTGGGAGTTAACCCCTTCCCTGCCACAGGGGAGCTGCGACAGAGGAGTGGGCGCCTGGCTGGAGCGTGGCCACCCCTAGGGAGGAGCCCATGGGGACGTGGCCCTGTCCCCCCTGGCCAACAGCCCCTGTTGTGTAGGGACACATCTCCGTGCATGGCTGGGGAGGCAGGTTCCAGGTTCCTCCCTCCCTTCCTTTCTTCTCCTCTCTTTTCCCCCCTAATAACAGGCACTTCTGTTTCCATTCAGGGCTTTTATGGGAATTTGCTCTCCCTCCCAGGCAAGGCCTGAATTTCCAGCATGCTCCAGGATGGAGCTCCAAGGGATGCTGCCCTTGGGTTTGGTGAGCAGCCTGGAGATAAGGAAGGGGTGACAGCGGGAGGCCAGCCCTGCTGAAAGGAAGGGCTTGATCTGGACAGCATGTTTTTGTTGGAAGATGGATGTTTGGGAATGAAGGCAGATCCTCACAGCCCCACTGGCTTTATGGCATCTTCCAAGGCATTGGGGGTTGGTCAAAATCCCAACTTTTCAACCACCTGGAGTTCCCTAGGCTCTTCCCAGGTCCAAGAACGTGCTGGCTCCACAGCAAGTCATGGATGTTTGGGCAGAACATGATGAGGAGGATCTTTTCCCTTCTTGACTTGCCTGGGAAGCAATGCCTAGGCTGTCCCTGCCACTCCTTTCCACAGAAACGCAGAATCCAGGATGGTTTGGGTTGGAAGGGACTTCAAAGCCCATCCCGTTCCACCCCCTGCCATTGGCAGGGACACCTTCCACTATCCCAGGTTGCTCCAAGCCCTGTCCAACTTTGCCTGGAACACTTCCAGGGATGAGGTAGCCCCAGCTGGTTCCCAGGAAGGGAGGGGGCACTCCCAGAGCAGCTGGGACGTTTGGGCAGCAGTGACAGGTTCTGTCAAACACCCCTGGCTGCCAGGTGCCACCGTGATGGGCAGAGCCGAGGCAGCAGTGAGGCACCAAATGAGCTGAGGTGCCAAAAAGGGCAAGAAAAATTTGGGAGGAGGTTTTAGTGCCTGGATGAAAAGCAGCTGTGAGTTCTGCTCCTGGCTGCTGCTCAGCCTGGCCAGGAGAACAGGGAGAGTGGGAGGTCAGAGGGACCGTGGGGTTGGGGCGGCTGGAGACGCTCCTGGGACAGCTGGACGTGGAGAGCTGGCCTTGGGCACAGGGACTGGCTGCCCTGCTGAGCAGCTCTCAGCAGTGGGGACCCCCAGTGCCTCCCCTGGGAGTGGTGCAAGCACGGAAATCATCCCCTTGGCTCCTCAGGAGGGGATGGGAGCAGGACAGGACTACTCATCCTCTCGATTTGCAGGCTCCAGCTCCCTGCTGCTGCTCCCTCCCGCTCCTGACTCCACCCTGGAGCTGCCAGGGCAGACAAAATTCCAGCAGCCAGAGCCATCCCCGTGTCCCGAGGAGGCGTTTATAACGCGAGGAACTCCTGAAGGGATCGCAGCAGGAATGGGAACAGAAGCTCCTTTGCCTGGGCTGAGCTCCTGCCTCCTGCTCTGCCGGCACCGCTGCTCTCCGGGCTCCCAGCCCGGGAGGGGAGTGGGAAATGGAGCTGACAGAGCTCCTGCAGCACCGGGAGCTTGGCAGCCCCAGAAAAGCCCTCTCCTTGTTCCAGCAGTGCCTCTCCACCGCCAGCTCTGCCAGCAGCCCTCAACCTCTCCCTCCCTCACCTCCTGCCCCGGAGTTCACACCGTTTGTTTTTCTCAGCCTGCAAGTTTTTGGGGATGGGGAACGAGCCCCACTCCAGATTTCCTGCCCCAGCCCCACGGTGTGAGGGGCTTTGGGCTGTCCTGAAGCCCAGCGTGGCAGGAGCATGGGCTCCATCTCCCGAACAAGCCGAATCCCAGAATCCCAGCAGGCAGCAGGGGTTGGATGACAAATTGTTCTGACTAATAGTCTAAACAATGGGAAACAATGGAAGTCAGGGAGCAGCCCATAAAATATGCAGCACGCAGGGGGCTTGGCTATTTTATTTGATTTTCAGATGGATATTCCAGTGGCCAGGATCCATCAGGAATAGAACAACACATGTCAAGCTCAATAAGGGTTTGCCAGGGATGGTGGCGGGAGGAGGCAGAAATTCCTGCTCTGGGGTGAACTTGGGAAGCTTGACTTGGAGTCAAGTGCTCGGGAAGAGGAGCAGCTCTCCCTTCCCGGCACAGGAGCATCCATCCCACCTTCTCCAGAGGGATGGCGATGAAGTGCCTGAGCCTGACCCGTGGAAGAGGGGCAGGAAGGCTGGGGAGAGGCGTGGGAAGGCTGCCCGGCTGATGTGGCTGAGCAGACGGGGGAGGTTTTCTGTCTCCTCTTTGAAATTCCTCTGCGTTCAGGGTTATTTTGGAAGTCAAAAGCTGTTAGATTCCCTGGAAGCTCGGGGAGGGAGATTGCCTGGGTTTGTTCTGACGCGATTTCCCTGCACAGCTGTTTGTGCCATCAGCAGTGGGGCTGCTCTTTCAAAAGAAGACATTTTATCCATTAAAAAGAAATCCGTAGATGATGAATATGGATTTGGGCTAAGGCTGAGTGATGAAATCCTCTCTGAGGTGCAAAGATCCCATTATCCATCCGTCTGCGGCCTGCCAGGGACCAGTGGTGGGTTCCCTCAGAGACCCTTCAGCTTTCTGGAAGCCTCGAGGTCAATGAGGATGCGAAGGGCTCTCCAGCCAGGAAGTTTCTCTCCCAAGTCTCCTTCCAGTGCCGTGGCTGAGCAGGGCAGGAACGCTGGGAGAACAGCCCTCGGAAGTTGTTGCGAGGCTTCCAGCTGGATCAGAAAATGTCGGCTCAGCACAGGGGGATACAAAGCTGTTGGTGGGAAGGAGGGAGGTGGAAGTGCCTCCCTCTGCCCTCTGAGAGGGGCTCATTCCCTGCTCCCACCTGGACCGTGGATTTCTGCCGTGGCTGGGCTTCCCTGGGTGAGTCTGGCTGAGGAACGCTGAGGCTGGATTGTGGGAACCTGCAGAATGCCCGGGACTGGGACACTGGGGTTGGAGCCAACAGCCCCTGGGGACAGGGTGACTCTGCTCACAGGAGATCAGAGACAGGGCTCTGGATGGCCAGCACCTGGAGGACGTGGGTCTGGTGCCACGCACGGGTACAGGGGCTCTTTTCTGATGCCCTTGTCCCTGTCTCAGCATTCCTGGAGATTGTTTGTAGCATCCAACAGCTTCCCCACCCAAACCAGAGCTGTTTCATTCCCACTTCTTCCCACACACAACTTCCACAGCCTGATGCTTCCTAATGAGCTAAATGGGAGCGACTTGAACCTTGTCCACAGGGTTGGCACAGCCACCTCCTTCCTTATTACACTTGTCATGTTGTCACTTATTTTTGCATTTATTTTGCATGCAAAGTTGGCCTGGACCTGGCACGTGGCACTGCAGTGCCGGTAGCAATGGTGACAAGGAAATGGTTTGGCTTGGAAGGGACCTTAAACCCCATTTCACTTCTCCTCCCTGCAGGGACACCTCCCACTATCCCAGGCTGCTCCAAGCCCTGTCCAGCCTGGCCTTGGACATTTCCAGGGATGAACTATTCACTCCTTCCCTTGACCTTTTTTCTTTGCTTCTCCCTCTGTGTCTCCAGGCTAGGGCAAGAGGATGAGAAGACAAAGAACAAGGAACACCTGGAGAGAAGGCAGAGAGAGCAGCGAGGCAAATCACCGCGGCAGGAGGGAAATGGAGCAGCTGAAATTGGGAAAAACAGCTCCAAGTTTGTCACTGTCTGCACCTGATGCAAATCCGTTTGCCGGGGGATGTTGGGAGCAAAGAGCAGAACGCTCCTGATTTCACAGGGTTGTGTTGAGAACGGGGAAGATCCCAGAGAGAGCGAGGCCGAGGGGAAAATAAAATGGACAATGCCAGCCAAACCAAATGGATGCAACCCCCGGCATTCCCGGAGGGAAGCGCTGCCCTGAAGGGAGGGGGCCGGCAGCAGGCCGGGCCAAAACGCTTTAAAAGCCTCCCTTTTAGATGGCATTTGTTCTTCAAAGCCATCAGGGCTCGGGGAAAAGCCGGGCCATTTCCCTCTGCCTCTGACATGTTAATGGCTGTATTTTGGAGTCATTAAATATTGAAATGCAGCACACTCAGCAGCTGCCAAACCTCCCCGCAGCCCTGCTCTCCCCCTTCTCCTCTGCTCCACAGCCTTCTCCCCTCTCCGTTTTCTCCAGCATTCCCTCCTCTGGCATTTCCCCCTCCGTCCTCCTCTTCCTCCTTCACCTGCCTCCCCCACTCTCTTCCCCAGCTTCTCCCCGCTCTGCCGTTCACCCCCATCCTTCCTCCCCATCATTCCTCTGCTGGAATCTCAGTTCCTGGGAAGGACTTGATAATCTGCAGCTTTAATATTCTCACCTTGCCAGTCTCCTATTCAGCGGGACTCGGAGAATTACAAATGTATTTATCAGGGTCCACTGGAGAGCGAGAGAAACAAAGAAACCAGCGGGGCTTTTCTAACGAGGAATGACTAATTTGACCCAGGAGAGCCCGTCCTCTTTCAAGCACTCAATTTTCCCCTGGTTTTGCATCCAAAGATAACGTTGGCGGTGCCAGAGGCGGGGATGGGGCACTGCCAGCTCGGTGCTGAGCCCCCGCCGGGGCTGCTGCTGGCAGGGCTCGCTTTACCTGCTCCCTCGCTGGGACCCAGCCCGCCGAGCCAGGCTGGGAGGGCTTGGAAAAGCTGCTCTTTGTCTGTGGATGGCCCTGCTCAGGGCTCCGTGAGCACCGAGAAATCCCAATCCCAAAGCGCATCCTTGCCGGGACCGGGCTTTCCGCAGCCTTCCTGCAGCAGCTCCTGACAGCTCAGGGGCTGGGAAGGGACACTCACCTGGCCTTGGACACTTCCAGGGATCCAGGAGCAGCCATGGCTTCTCTGGCACCCTGTGCCAGGCCTCGCCGCACTCTCTGGGAAGAATTCCTTCCCAATATCCCATCCATCCCTGCCCTCTGGCAGTGGAAGCCATTCCCCCTTGTCCTGCCCCACCAGACTCATGTCCAAAGTCCCTCTCCAGCTCTCTCTTAGGCACTGGAAGGGGCTCTGAGCTCTCCCTGGAGCTTCCTCTTCCCCAGGTGAGCACCCTCAGCTCTCCCAGCCTGGCTCCACGGCAGAGGGGTTCATTTCCAAGTGAGTTTTCCTTCTGGTGATCCTGGTTACTCCAGGGTGGATGGGCTAAATTCCAGCTCAGCCCTGTGATCTTACTGGATCCAGACTCTGCCTTCTGGCCGATCTGCTCAGCTCCCGTCCTGCACTGGATACACATGGAAAGGACAGTGGATATAATGGATTTCTGGATAAAAAAGAGTATTTGGGCCAATGGATTTGGGATTTTTTATTGCAAATAAAGAGCTGGGATGAAATTTCCAGAGGCTAACACAAGTCCTCTGTGGATTCTTTTTTTTTTTTTTTTTTTTTTCCCCAAAAAAAGAG
>VZRH01000522.1:124449-138362 GCA_013397555.1 Urocynchramus pylzowi | reverse complement strand
TTTTTTTTTTGATTTTTTTTTTTTTTTTTTTTTTTTTCCCCAAATAGAAGAGCAAATGTGGTTTAGTGGGCACAGACAGGATGAGTGGTCCTGGAACAGTTGTGCTTGTGTAGTCTGGAGAGAAATCAGAGGCTGAGATGGTTCTGATTGCTTCCTAGAAAGACATGGAAGAGGAAACACCCAGGAATGCAAGGAACTCTGGAAGGACACTGTTGGCACCAGCATGGCTTGGTAGAAACCTGTCGTGAACAAATGTCAGTTGAAAACTGAAGGAGGTTTCTCCCAATCATCAGATGAGGGAGTTTATAAAATAACTTTCCAGCGGGGTAATTGAGGGAGGAAACTTAACTGGTTCAAGATGGGAGGCTGACAAATTTGGGAATTTCAGTTTAGGATGGGGCTGGATTTGACAGTCTGGCCCCTCTTGACTGTGTCCTGCCTCAGCCCAGGACTCTGCTCTCGGGTAGGGTGGGGAGTCCCTCTGCTCCCCAAGGGGCTCATCCCTGCCTGGCCACAGATCCCTGGGCAGCCCTGCACTCCCACTCACCTGTCCCTGACACAGAGGCTTTTCTCCTGGTTAATAAGCCCTGACACGCCAGACATGGAAACTATGAAAATTGGCCAATTTTTTAATATTTTAAGCCCCATCACAGCCTTTTCTGGGCAGAGCAAAGAGCTTTAGGACGCCTTAGCAAGGAAATGGGAACTATCATTTGGGATAATCTGCCTGAGCTGGATTGACCTGCTGATCCCAGCCAGACCCTCCTTCTCCAGCACACCCCTCCCTACACCCAGCTCTGCTGCCCAGATGGGGAAAGGAAAATCATGGAATCATGATTTATGTTGGAAAAACCCTCTGAGCCCATCAAGTCCAACTGTCCCCACAGCACTGCCAAGGCCACCACTGACCCATGTCCCCAGCTGCCACATCCACGAGTGTTTGAACGCTTACATGGTGACTCCATCACCTCCCTTCTCCCCTTTTTGTCACACCTTCCCGGCCAGGTGTCCTGCGGAGGGGCTGTGCCTGAGGCAGGGGCTGTGCAGGAGCGGGATTGGGAGTGGATGCTCCAGCTCCAAACTCTCTCCCAGCTCCCCCTTCCCTGTGCTGCCCCGGGAAGGGCTGGGTGAGGTCCAGGCTCCTGCCCGGGCTCCTTCCTTAATCTAAATCAGGGAAAGGTATTTTTCCTCCTTCCTTTTATTCCACCCTGAGTGTTGTGCAGTTGCCACTGACAAAGGAGCCGGAATTCCACGCATTTCTCTGGCTGTTTAGCAGAGCTGCTGCCCTACTCTCCCCTGTCAGACACTAATCTCTCCTAATATTTAACAGTCCCAGTAGGCAGCAGGATTTATCCTCTGGCCTTTCTACCTGTCATTCCATCCCTTCTCACTAAGGAGCCCTTTGATTCCCTTCCGAGGAGAGGTGCCAGGACCAGCGTGATGGATTGGCTCGTGCTGGCAGTTGGAGAAGCAGCTCCATTTCTCTCTGCTCCAGCTGTCGGGTGTTTATCCGGGGCAGCTCCCTGCAGCTGGGAAGGCCCTTGTGCCTCCTTGCAGGGAGCCGTGCGGATGGGCAGGCATTCCAAGCGGGAAGGGGCTGCGGGTGTTAATGCTGCAGCTCCTCAGGGCGCCGCTCCAAACCGCAGCCGGAGCTGTGGATGTTGGAGCTCCCGCGATGATCTGCATCTAAAACCCTCATCCATCGCAGGGAGGAATTCCTCCCCCAGCGCTCCTGGATCCCTTGCCAGAGCTCTGCCTCCACATGTTCCCTTCCCTCGGCATGCCCGCTGCCATGTGCTTGGAATCGCGGCCCAGGGGATGAACAGGCTGGGAAGGAAAAGGTGGGAATACCCCGGGGGGCTGCTGCTGGCAGAGCTGTCCTGTCCTCGTCCTGCAGGATGGCGTGGCCGGTGCCAGGGAGGAGCCAGCATTCCAGGAAGGATGCTGCACTGTGGAGCAGGGATGCTGCATCCCACTGACCGAGCCGGGCCCGAAGCCTCTCCTTGCTCCGCAGGCAGGTGCTGGACCAGCTCGGGAGCTGAAGGTGCCAGCACAGCACAGGAGCTCTTTCTGCCGCTAACGAGCTCTTTAATTGCCACTTGCTCAGGCCGGGATTGGAAGTGATTAACTCGGAGCTGGCCTCGGCCTGGGCTCGGGTTACTCGGCTGGGCCGGGCTTTGGGGGGTCAGGGGCTGCTCCGCGGGGCGTTTCTCCACGGCACCGGCAGGAACCCAACTCCCTCCGGGCAAATGGCCCTTCCCGACGCCACCGCCACCCCAGGGTGATCGTCAGGACACGATCCAGCGTTTCCTCCGGCTGCAGCTCCCTGCAACCTCCTCATTGTTCCTCCCGCTCCTGCCTAAAACCGGCCGGGTCAGGAGTCTGCAGGTCCATCGGGACACAGATGATCCTGCAGAGCCATGGAAAACAGGCACCACAGAATCCCTCTGAAGGGACCCGTGTTCAACACTGACCTGTCTGGGCCAGGATTTCCCAGGATTTCCCTTCCTTCCCAGATATCATTCCTGGAAGTGTTGAAGGATTGGAGCAACCTGGTGTATGGAAGGAGACCCCACCCATGGATGGGTTTTAGGGTCCTTTTCACCCCACACCATTCCGTGACCCCGTGATTCTCCATCCTGGATTTCTCCTCTCTCCCCAAACTGGGGGAAGGCAGGAGCTGGCAGGACAGGCATTCCCATCACTCTCCCTGTCCCTACATCTCTGTCCTGGCCGGACGCAGCCGCCGCCACTGCCGAAATGTTGGTGACAGCTTGGTGTGACCAGAGCGTGTCCACCAAGGGAAGAGGGAAGAGTTTGCAGTGCCAGCATCCACGTGCAGCTATCCCAGAGGGAGCAGGGAGCACAGTGCCTGGAAGCCTTTGGACACAGAGGGCTTTGTTGGGAAGAGGGAATAATCAGGACTTTTGTCCAGAGGCAGTGCGGGAGCTGCCGCTGTTCCACACGGATCAGGTTTAAATCCGTGTGGAGACAGCTGGGATGGCACAGCCACATCCCAAATCCAGGCCTGGCTTAGCTGCCCAAAATCATTAGTGAAGGTTTTGGAGAGGAGCACTCACTGCTGACTGCTTGGTACAGCCAGAGCAAGAGGAAAAGCTCTGGGGAATGTTTCTGGGAAGGTGAGATTTGCTGCGTGCTCCGCTCTGGTTTTGGTGTGCTCTCGGTGCCTCCCTGTCCTGCAGTGGGGGGAACTGGCAGAGGCAGCTCTCACCTGTCCTGGGGCAGTGGGACAGACCAGAGTGGGATGGTGGGATAAGGATGGTGGGATGTGGGATAAGGAATGGGGAGCTGGCTCTGGGATTGTGAGAAGCTGATGTTCCTTCCCCTCTGTACCACCAGCTTCAGCTCAGGGCTGAAAACCAGGATCTCTCCTCCTGCTTTCCTTGCACGAGAGCAGGGATGGGATGGCATCACTGCCCTGGCCCCACCCCAGCCTCACTTGAGCCCTCCCAGGGCTCACCTGGGCTCAGCTGATGTGGGAGCCCTGGGTGACCCCGAACTTTTCCTGATCCAGCCAGGGGGGCAGATAAGAGACAAGGTCCCCCCTCTCCTCCTCCGGCTCCATCCCAGCACAGACAGTGCTGAAAGAGTGGAAACATTGCTGGAAATGTTAAATTTCTGTGGATCTCCAAGTGGGCTTGGCCTGAACTCGATGTTGTGGGGTTAAATCCATCATTACTGGACACAAGCCAGAGTGTTTTCCACTAACAGCAAACTCCTAATGGCTTTAAATTGAAAGAAAGCCGGATGAGATGGGAAATTGGGAAGGAATTCTTCCCTGAGAGGGTGGGGAGGCCCTGGCACAGGGTGCTCAGAGAAGCTGTGGCTGCCCCTGGATCCCTGGAAGTGTCCAAGGCCAGGTTGGACAGGGCTTGGAGCACCCTGGGATAGTGGGAGGTGTCCCCGCCCACAGTGGGGGGTGGGATTGGATGGGCTGTAAGGTCCCTTCCAACCCCCCCTCCCCTGTGATTCCTGACCCAGGGAATGGGGCTGTCCCAGCACAGCCTGTAGCTCTGCAGGATGCCAGGGGTACGAGTGTTCCCGTGGGTCTGGGGGGCTGAGGGGAGGTCATGGAGCACGGCTGGGACACTCAGAATCCGATACTTCCCCTCCTCCTCCTCCTCCTCCATCCCCTGAGGAGAATTCCCATGAGGCATGGGGGTGACAATCCCTGGCACCTCCTGATTCCATGACTGGACAATCCTGACGTTTCTCTGCCCAGCTCCAAGCAAACCCAGCTGGTGCTGTTACCCCTGTCCATCCCCAGCCCATCCCTCCCCACCCCGCCTGCCTCTCCTGCCGCTTCCAGAGCCGTTCCATGATGGATGTGATTAAAATCTGCTCGGAGAGCACTCGATCCTCCCGTGCTGCCTTTGAACCTCGGATCATTAATGTCTCCATATGGGCACCATTTTTCCTTGTCACGACACAGCTGGATCTGGAGAGAGCGGGAGCCGAGGCCGCTTCCCAGTGGCAAAACCCTCCAGAGCCCGGGCTCCGGAGCTTTGCCCACCTTTGGGAAAGGTCTGGAATACAAATAGCTGTTGCCAGGAGGTCCCCAGGCACCGGGAAAGAATGGAGATGGCCTCTGGAATGGCAGGGAGGGCTTTAAGAGCTCTTTTCTGCCTGTTTTGAACTCTCTCCCTGCTCTCTCCTCCTTCCCCTCCACCGCTCATTCCCTCTTTTCCTCCCTCCCACTCAGTCTGGTTTTTTGAAGGGCCACAATTCCTTTCCAACTTCCCCTCTCATTAAAAATAAATAGTGGTGCTATAATTTACAGCGAGTTTAATTAGAAATGAGTTACGTGAGCTGAGCATTAGGACTTAATTGCTCATTCCTAAAACAATTTCCTCATCTGAAACGTCCCCAGTTAATGATCATTCATTAAATAGGATTGGAGGCTCGAGGTGGAGGTGGAATGGCTGGAGATTCCCTGTGATGGGGCTACAGCCACTGGGCATGGAGCCCCCGGAGCTAGGCAACCTGGGATGAGGGCAGTTGAATTCCCTGCGATGGGAATGGCCACTGACTGAACATTCCCTTTGGAAAGAACTCCCAGTCCTGGAGTTGGGACTGTGCCCCCCGAGCAGGAAGGGTCCAAGGCTCCGTGAGGTTGGAATTCCCTGGCCAGGAGCCACGTGCTGACACCCAAACCTTCCACCCACACCTTCCACCTTCCCTCTGAGATGTGGAACCCCCTCCTCTGTGGCGAGGGCAATCTTGGCTAGCCCTGCCTGGGGTTTTTGGGGAAGGAGATGATTTTCCAGAGGAATGTTGGTTAATCAGAACAGGAACGTTCACAGGAAGCGGGGGGCGATGGCGCTGGGGTTGGGCTGTGCTTTACTTGCGCATTTTTTGTCCAAAAAAATTCCTAATCAAAACCACATCTGCAGAGAGCAGCCCTGAGCCTGCCCCCTGCCCCATGCCCAGGGAATTGGGTTGTCAGCAAGGCCAGGAGGGTCTGGAATGGCCAGGAGGGCACTGGGATGGCCAGGAGGGGACTGGGATGGCCAGGAGGGCACTGGGATGGCCAGGAGGGGACTGGGATGGCCAGGAGGGCACTGGGATGGCCAGGAGGGCACTGGGATGGCCAGGAGGGGACTGGGATGGCCAGGAGGACCTGGAATGGCCAGGAGGGCACTGGGATGGCCAGGAGGGCACTGGGATGGCCAGGAGGGCACTGGGATGGCCAGGAGGGCCTGGAATGGCCAGGAGGGCACTGGGATGGCCAGGAGGGCACTGGCACTGGCAGGACTTGTCCTCGGTCCCCCAGGTCTGTGCCCTGTGGGGCTGCAGCTCCTGGGGATACAACTGGCAGGGATGGGATGGGATACAATGGGATGGATGGGATGGGATATGATGGGATGGATGGAATGCAATGGGATGGCAGCACTCTTTTTTTTCTCAGTTTTGAGCAGGAATTCCTAAAAAGCTGAAACAAGCACATTCCTTAAAAAAAAAAAAAAACAACCCACCCTTTGTTTTGACACATCAGCGTTTTTCCAGCAAGACAAGGAAAAAAAAAAAAATCCCACAACAAAACCAACCCCAAACTTCGTCCACTTGATTGGAAAAGTCCATGGCAGATCCTGCTCTGAGCTTCCCTGCCCTGCTCCCGTCCCGGGAGAGGGAGGGGCTGGACTGGGCTCTCCATCACGGATCCCCAGCGTGTGCCAGAGGAGCACAGGGAATCAGGGAATGACCCTCACGGTCCCTGCCCGTCCCGGGATGAGGCTGAAGCCCCCAGGCTCTGCGGGTGGAGCTGCAGGATGAGCCCCAGCTGAGCTTGGTCCATGCCCTGCAGCTCCTGAGAGCCCTCGGGGAGGCTCCGGGCCACGAGGGAAGGAGGGATGGCAGCCCGGTGGGAGAGAGGAGGGATGGCGTTCCCGGCGGAGGGATGGCATTCCCGGCAGAGGGATGGCATTCCCGAAGGAGAGATGGCATTCCCGAAGGAGAGATGGCATTCCCGAAGGAGGGATGGCATCCCCGGGACACGCCTGGCCCCGCACAGCAGGACACTGTCACCTAGCAACGGGTAAGCAATGACAACACTTGCCCGGGTGACAAACATCCCGTGTCACTGATCTCTTTCCAAGGAAGTGTAAAACAGGGAAGAGCAGGATTTGAAGAGAGAGAGAATGAGGGAGACACGAGCCCCTGGATAACCTCGCCCCCGTTCCCGGATGGCCGAGACCCAGGGAGGCATCGGCAGGGCCGGCCGGGGGTGTCTGGTTGCATCCAGCATCCCTCAGCACACGGCTTTCGGGAATGGGGGGAGATAAAGAACTGCAAGGAAAGGTCTCCGCTCCAGGGAAAGGAAATGATTCCCCCCTCAAGTGATCCTGGGCACCATTATGCAAATAACGGAGAGGGAAAGGGGATGGAGGCAGGGAAAGGGGATGGAGGGAGAGAAGGGAGGGCACCTGTGGAATGGCACAGCCAGGGGACAGGGTGAGGGACACAAAGGAGGGGCTTCCTGGGGATGGGGGAACTTCCCGAGAGGAGAGGAGAGGAGAGGAGAGGAGAGGAGAGGGAAAAGGGAAATGAAGGGAAGGAAAAAGGCAAAAAGGAAAAAGAAAAAGAAAAAGAAAAAGAAAAAGAAAAAGAAAAAGAAAAAGAAAAAGAAAAAGAAAAAGAAAAAGAAAAAGAAAAAGAAAAAGAAAAAGAAAAAGAAAAAGAAAAAGAAAAAGAAAAAGAAAAAGAAAAAGAAAAAGAAAAAGAAAAAGAAAAAGAAAAAGAAAAAGAAAAAGAAAAAGAAAAAGAAAAAGAAAAAGAAAAAGAAAAAGAAAAAAAAGAAAGAGGCAGCAAGGCCTCTGCCCCTCTCAGCCTCTCCTCAGGTGCTCAGGGGTGAGTTCAGGGCCATGGAGGCATGAGCAAGTGGCATAGGGAGAAGCTGGGGTCTGCCCTGTGTCGACCCAAACGCTTGGATTCCAAAGGTTTGGGTGGTACAGTCAAGTCCTTGCAGCCAGGCAGGGCTGCCCAGCTCTGCTCTTGGATGCCCTGGGGATTCCTGGAGCTGTTTGCTCCCCTCTTGGACACTGCCACGATTCCCAGGGCTGTTCCACCCTCAGAGCCCAGCTCCAGTGGCTCCCACTCCCTTCCTGCTCTGTCTTCCTTGCAGGATTTGGCAGTAGCAGATAAATAAACAGCCATCAATCACCAGGCCCAGCAGCTCTCACCTTATGGGACTTGTTTCCTCTCCAAATACACAATTTAATTTCTATTTAGCTTCCCTTGAATTTTAATGTCGACTTTGGACATAAATATTTGAGTGCTGGGAGAGGGACAAAGTGGGAGCAGGTGATGGGAGATCCCACAGGGCTGTCTCTCTCCAGAGCAGGAGCATCCATGTCTTCACCCCCAGGACCTCCAGGGCTCAGGGTCCCTCCTGACCTCTGGGTTGGGATCCTCCAGCTGGAGCATTGCTCGGGTCCTCTGCCCACAGCCCTGGATTTTCCAAGCCAAGGGGGTGATGCAGGACAGTGACATTCCCAAACACAGGGATGTGGGAGCAGAAGCTCCTCCCTGGGCAGCAGCCGTGACCCTGGGCTGTGCCTGGTGTGCTGTGTTTATGGAAAGCTCTGTAAACTCATCCCAGGGATCCCTGGGGACTGAGGCAGATGGTCCTGGAGCTTGGTGACAGTTTATTTCCTTAGGGAATTTCATGTAAGGAAATTTAAACATTGTGAGAGAGGAATGGCTCCTGAGCTTCTTCCCTCTTCCCTGGGTACGGAGCACTCAGCTCCCCCCTGCTGCAGAGGCACAGGGGTGCCCTGGCCCCACCCAGGCAGGATTCCCTTGCTGCACACTCCCTGTTCCCACGGGACACCCCAGCCAGGCTGCTGCATCCTGGTGGCACCTCAGGCTCCTCAGTGTCACCTCGGGGACCTGTGCATGGTCAGGGCTCCTCCCCTGGGTCTCAGCTTTCCTGGGGCCAGGATGCCCCAAGGTTCGTTTCCTGAACCCTGGCGGCCGAAGAAAAAGTCAAAATTCTTCGGTTCTGGTTCTCAAGGTTGTTTTTTTATTTCTTATCTATAACATTTTCTCTCTGACCTGCAGAGCTCTGTCTGGCAGGTCTGTCAAGGGCACACTCCCCCGCCCCCAGGCTGGTGTCCACTCTGGTACTATGAACTACATACACAATGTTTATCCTCATTTTCCAATACCTATCACCTATGTTGAACTGTCTACTTCTATCCTAAACCAATCCAAATGTGCCAACATCACCCAGAAGATGGAGGCTAGGAAGAAGAAGGAAGAAGGGCAGGACAGTGCCCAGATCCCTCCATCTTGCCTCCTAGGCTCCTACAGTAAAGCCCCAAAATTCTATTTTTCACCCCGTGCTCAATTTATTATCACTCTACTTCAACTCCTGTGACTTGTGATTCCTCATATAAAGTTGGCAATTTGCTCCATGGGCTGAGATGAAACCCCAAGTGTTTCTGGCTTCCCCCCAGGGCTCCCCAGCCCCCTGTCCTGGGCTGGGGTCGCCCAGGGCACCCAGAGGGATGTCCTGGATCCCGGCACCTGGGAGCAGCCCAGCTGCAGCAGCCCCAGCAGGGAGAAGCTGGCCCAGCCAGGGACGGGGAGCAGCAGTCCCTGCAGGGCCCAGGGCTGGTGGGTGATTGATTTGTGTTCCCACAGTCGCCCCCAGCTCTCCCTCTCCACCCCACATGTGCTTACCCAGGGTGGGAAGCAGGTGCAGCCTGTATGGGATCCATATGGAGAGCGTTTAGGCTCACTTTGCTGCGGGATAAATCACGGCACGAGGAGCAGAGCAGGAGCCAGAGCCAGCCAGGGCTGCTGCTTTGGAGGGAATGCTTTCCAGCCCCAAACCTGCTCACAGCCTGCTCTGCTTCGCTGTTATCTCAGGGATGTTATCTCCCTCAGCCTCTGACAAACACCCTGAGCCCTTTGCCTGGAATCACGGGATCATGAGGCTGGAAAAGCCCTTCAGGATCGAGTCCATGCTGTCTGATCCCCTCTTGTCACCAGCCCAGAGCACTGAGTGCCACATCCAGGCATTCCTTGGACACCTCCAGGGATGGACACTCCAAACCTCCCTGGGCAGCCCCTTCCAAGCCCTGGCCACCTTTTCCATGGAGAAATTCCTGCTGCTGTCCAACCTGCCCCTCCCCTGCCACAGCTTGAGGCTGTTTCCTCTCCTGGCTGCAGCACGGCCCTGCCTGCTCTGCTCTCCCACAAATGCTGAAATGAGTGCTTAAAAGAGAAGCAGTTTGTGCCCAGGATTACCTGGAAGAGGAATCCCAGAGCTGGAGATCTCCAGCTGGATGCCATCAATCCCTGTCAGGAAAAACCCCCTGGCAGGTATGGCTGGAGTGACCAGAGCCTGCGTTGGTCACAGTGTGAAAATAAAGCTCGAGTCAGCCAGGATGGAGAAAGTGATGGGACAGCCCAGGACAGATTATCCCAGTAAATTTAGGGATGTGGCTTGACTCATCCTCACGCCGGACACCAGCACCACAGCAATCACCCACCCCCACCAAAGCCCCTCCTCAGGAGCCACCAGGACCCTGTTGTTCACATTCCCTCCTGCCCTATTCCTTCGTGTGCTCATTCCCAGCCTGGTTTGGGTGATTTTAACCCCTGGCCTCATGTCTTTCCCTTGATCTCTGAGGAGTTTATGGAATGAGATCCATCCCCTTGCCCTTTTCAGCTCAGAGAATTTCTGTCCTGACATGACAGAAATCCAAGAAATCAGCAGCTCAGGAGGTTGGTAATAAGGCTGAATCCTTCCTAAAGCCAGACACTCAGCACGAAGAGGGGTCAGTGATCCCTGGGCTCCTTCCCCTCTGCCTCCTGCCCTCTGTCTGGGTGGGTGATGGGAAGCAGATGAGGCAAGCTCTGGACACTTGGCTGCTTCCAGGTGTGCTGGTGGTTTGTGTCTCTGGAGCAGGCACAGGACTGTCACAATGGGACATAAAATCTCATGCTGAGATGTCTGAGGTAAAAAAAGTTTGTATTTATTTCTGGACTTTCAATATTTATAGAATTTTAAAAGTGCCTATGGATTGGAAGATGAAATTGTTACTTCTCTAACGATGTTACTTCTCTAACAAATTCTACACTGGTCAAACTAACAGTCTATCAATTCTCTCTTCTTCTAGAAAGGAATGTGAAATAATTATTATTTACATGAAAGTGTGTGAGAAACTCCATTACAAAAATGCAAACATCAGAAGGCTTAGAAGAACTTTAGAAGAGCAGGGTGACACAGGGCTCTGCTCTGGGTGCTCCTCCCAGGGGAGACCCAGATCTCCCACCCAGAGACCCTGGGAGCTCTCCCATATCCCGGCTTCCTCCTGGGCTCCTCTCCTGGGCAGGAGCCAGAGGCAGGGCAGCAGCAGGGAGGGAACCTTGGGCTGGGATAGGACACATGTGTGCCCTGGCAGGCACAGCAGGGCCCTGCAGGAAGGGTTTGGGATTCAGGATGTCTCACCGAGCTCCCTGGAAGCCCCTCAGAGCCCAGACACCCCCCTGCTGAAAGGGAGGGCTTGGAATGGTGCTTAACCCTCTGGGGGCTTCCTGCAGTGCCCAGGAAGGGCCCCTGGATGGCCAGGGAAGCAGATCCATCACCTTCCCTCCTTCTGCCTGCAGGTAAAATAAACAGGGCTGCAAAAACACCCGGCAGGGTCACTCCACTTGCTCTGCACATCCCGACTCTCACACTCTCCTCTGTCTGTCCCTCTGGTCCTCCCAGCCTCTGGTCTCACATTCCTGTCCCAACATTCTGCTTCCTGGCTGCTGCTGCCCCAGCACCCCATGGAGCAGCTGTGGGTGCACAGAGCCCCAGCTGGGAGCAGAGGGGATGGAAACACCGAGGAGCTGAGGTCGAGAAGCTGCCAAGGCCCATAAATAAGGGAATTCTGTTTGCTTTCTCCTTGTCCAGCCTGTACAAATATTTACTGCCCCGGTGACCCGTGCAGGCAGCACAGGCAGCAGATCCTGGAATGGTTTGGGTTGGAAGGGACATTAAGGATCATCTGTCCCCTGCCATGGACATCTTCCACTATCCCACATTGCTGCCAGCCCTGTGCAGCCTGGCCTTGGACACTTCCAGGGATCCAGGGACAGCCACAGCTTCTCTGGGCAGCCCGTGTCAGGGACTCTCCCTCCTAACAGGGAACAATTTCCTTTAGGGATTTGCAGGTCGATTGGAGCAGCTGGTGGGACTGGAGAGCAGAACCAGGTTGCCCTTGCCTGCCCTGCCATCCCTCGGGGGTGAGGACGGAGCTCGGGATAATAATGGATGGGATAGCGTTAATTGCCCCCACCCCCCACCCCTGGCTCAGGAATGCTGCACTCCGCTGGCCCAGCTGGGATTTGCTGGTGGGAGGCTGGGCCAGCCCCCGTCCTGTATTTAGGGCGGGGAGGAGGGGAGGGGTGGGGTGCTTTGGCTCACCTCAGGGCTGCAGGTGAGGTGTGGGGATCAGGGCCGGTGTGAGACTCCTGGATGAGTGACTCGGGCCTTTTGGAGAAGCTCTGGCTGTTTTCTTTGTCTTTATCTAAAGATGTGCTTGGAGCCTGGCTTTTCCAAGTTTCCCTGCAGACAGATTTTTGGTGGATGTGCAGGCTAGGATAGAGCTCAGACAGCACCAATGGAGGAGTGGAGATGTTTTCCCTCTCCAGATAAGCCTGCCCTTGCTCTGCCTTCCCTCTGACCTGCTGCATTACACGTGTATCCCTGTAATCTTCCTACGAGGGAGCTGGGAATATAAGGAAATATGAAATGTCCTCCTTGCCCTTCCAGCATCCCCAGTGCTGGCAAAGTTCTGCATCCAGCCTGACCTGGGGCTGAACAGCTTCACTAACAGCTTTCTTTTGTAATATCACAGCCTGGAGGAGTTAATTATCTCCAAATATTGAAAAGGGCAGATGGATTTTGTCGGATTTCCTCGGCTGTGTAATTCTGGTGCCCCAGAGATGCTGTTTGGTCTGGCTGGGCTGAGTGACACCTCGTTGCACCCGGTGCAAATGTCACCACAGCGCAGTGCTGCCTCCCTCTCCTGGTGTTTGCCCACCAGGGAGAAGTGGTTTTTCCAGGCTGGCCCAGCTTTGTGGAGCTGCTGATGTTCCCAATTCACCGTGGCCAGTGAGGATGGACCCCGGCAGCTCTGCAAACTTCCAGCCCTGGATTTAAACCCGAGTCTGGAGTGGAAGGCAGAGCTGCAGCCCCAGCTGGCTCAAGCTGACACACAAATGTCAGGGAGAGCTTGGAGCACATCCTGTGTGTGGATGCGGGAGAGGCCAGTGATTCCTGACGAGCAGTCCCGGCTCCAGCTGGCTGGAAGAGGGCCCCGACTCGGCCCCTCTTTCATCACTCCGTTCCTCCAAACTCCTCTGGGGGGTTTGGGGAGCTGTGCTAATGCTCTGGCAGGGAAAGGAGGGGCGGGTGTGAAGGTTTGCCTTCTCTGGGGGAGTGTGTTCCCCTTTCCCTGCTGGATCCAGCTTGGCTCTCCCTTCCCTGCCCACTGCTCCCGCTGGGGGGGTGCAGAACCCCGGCGGCGTTTAGGGACAGGGATTTTTGGTGTGATGCTTAGCACTGAAATAAACTCTCCTTTATTTTTCCAGCTCCTCCATCCCCTCTGCTTTGTGACAGTTTAGATGTGCCACCGGGTTTAATGTGCCATCGGGTCCCGGGTGTGCTCAGCCGAGACTAAATCGAGATGTTCCCGCTGAACTCCCTTTAATCTCCGCTTGTTTGCCAAGCACAGCAATCTCCCCAGCAGCTCAGGGAAGCTGGCGAGGTGGAGGTGACTGCTAAAGAGGAGACAAACACACCGATTGTATTATTTTGTGGGGCTTTAACAGAGGAATGAACTTCGGGAGACCTTTGCAAGGCTCCCCTTCTGTTCCTGGGCAGAGCTTGACTCCGGTGTTGGGCGGAATCTGGGTCAAACAGCTCAAGGGCCTGTCTGGGAGGGTTTGCCAAGTGCTGGAGTTGATTGGATCGGACTGGGGAGGGCAGTGACCACAGAGCTTCCCCCGGCCTCCAGCTGCTTTGACTTGCAATGCAAATGTTTTCTCCCGTCACCTCTTAATGATCCTTTTTCCCCTCGCGGGTGTATAATTTCCCCTGGAAGTCTCCAGTGAGTGGTTTCCATCAGAGTTATTTGTCCCTTTCTTTTCAACTGCTCTGGAATTGCAGAGCTGGCATGATTTGGGCTGGGAGTAGATTGAATTGCAGGATTTCATCTCTGGCTTGGAGCTCCCTTCCATGGGGCTGCAGCCGGAGACACCAATCCTGCTGGAATATGGAGCAGGGGCTGACACACCAATCCTGCTGGAATATGGAGCAGGGGCTGACACACTAAATCTGGAATAAGGAGCAGGGGCTGACACACCAATCCTGCTGGAATATGGAGCAGGGG
>VZRH01000522.1:81375-120929 GCA_013397555.1 Urocynchramus pylzowi | reverse complement strand
TTGGGAAGGCCTTAGGGGGGGGGGGGGGAAAAAGGGAAGGGAATGTTTCAAGTGGCTGCTGACAAGCTGGAGCAGTTTAATAAATCACTGGTAATAAACTGCCTCCCGTGTGCTGGGAAATGCCACTGGCTGCCCTAGAAAGCCCTTGGTGATGGAACAGGCACCACTCACAGCTCAGAAATCCAAGGAAGGGGGTTGGGAATGAATTCTGGCTGTTCCCTGCTGCTACAGGTGTGGCTGTGCTGGGATGTGCTCTCCACTCTGTGGATAAATCCAAGGGGGGGTGTAATTCCTGGGGAGGGCGTCTCTGCCAGGAGCTGCTCCTCATCAGTTAGGAGCTGAGCAGGAAGGGGCAGCCCATTCCTCACTCCTGGCCAGCACTCCCTTCTTTCCACAGCATCCTTATCTCCCATCCAGCTAGCCCAGGCAAAGCCCTTTTCCAGGGAGGGAAGCAGCAGCCCTGAGCGTTTGTCATCCCTCTCTTTTGGGATTAGGGAAAGACCCTCCCTGCTTTTAGCAAAGCCAGCAGTGCCAGCTGCTGCTCCTCACTTTTTCCAGGCCTTTGAAATGCAGCAGCTCCAGCTGGGGCAGGACCCTGGGGGCCAAAGGACACAGATTCCTGCAGGGAAGAGGCAAATCCCAAGGATGGATTTCAAAGAGCCTCAAAGGTGTGTTTAGACTAAGGGGAGGGGAGTGCCAGGACAAGGGGAACGGCTTCCCACTGCCAGAGGGCAGGGGTAGATGGGATATTGGGATGGAATTCTTCCCTGTGAGGGTGGTGAGGCCTTGGAATGGTTTTCCCAGAGAAGCTGTGGCTTCCCTTTCCCTGGAAGTGTCCAAGGCCAGGGCTTGGAGCACCCTGGGCTAGGGGAAGGTGTCCCTGCCCATGGCAGGGGTGGAATGAGCTGAGCTTTAAGGTCCTTCCCAACCCAATCATTCCATGATCTGTGACTCTGGAGAGTCTGGGCTGGGAAGGGACAGGTTCCTGGGGCTCAGCCAATCCAGCAGGGCCAAATTACACCTTGGGGAGTGAAGCTCCAGGAGTTTTTGGTGTTTTCTGGCAGCCCTCAAATCATCCCATCTCCAAAATCTGGCAGGGCCATGGGATCACCCATGGTCACACCATGGTGTCAGCCGCACCACGGAGCTCAGGGACATCTTGCTGTGCCCATTATATCCAGGGAAAAAAGATTTAATTTTTTTTTCCCCACTCTTGACTTGGCTTTGAAAGGGACCTGCAGCCTTTGAAAGGGACCTGCTTAGAAACTGTTCTATCCCAGAACATCCACATGAAAAGGTGGAGAACCCCCGTGTGAGAGGTGCCCCTGAACACTGCTGGGCCCCCAGGCCATGAGGGGCTCCAGGAGAGCTTTGCAAACCATCACCTACAGATAATCTCCTGCTCCTCAGGCACCTTTCTCCACAAACAAAACAGAACAGGGACGAGCAGGTCGGTGGTGATTCCTTATTTTTATTTGGATGCAAACAGAGCCCCAGCACGAGATTTGTGCAGATAAATATTATTCCTGGGGGAAAGTAGGCAGTTGTAAAAAAAAAAAAAAAAATAAAGGCTTTATTAGTGTGGGGGATTTTTTTCCTCTCCACCCCATCTGGGGTGTAGAGAGTGATCCCTTTTTCTCCTCCAAGCTCTGGCTCTGAGGAGCTCAGCTGTGCTGTGTTCCTGTGCCAGGTGTGATTCCCAAAGCCCTTGGCAAGCAGGAGCTGCTCTATTATTTGGATTTTTACTGTTTCTTTATTAAAAAACTCCAGCCCCAGACAGGTCTCTCTGTTTGGTGCCTTCCTGGGGCCTCTGCTCACCCCTGGGATAAACAGCCCAACATTTCCATCGCTCCTGTGTATTTCCAAGCCATCCCACCTGGATCTGCTCCCAGATTGCTGCAGGTCTCCCTCCTCCTCCTCCTCCTCCTGCAAAGCCCTGGCAGCTCCATGACTTTAACCTCCCATCTCCCTGGCAGCCAGGTGGGTGCTTTGCCACCACTGCTGCCTCCTCACCATCCAAGGGATCCAAGCCACAGCTGGCTGGGACCATCTGCCCTCAGAAATGCTGGATTTTGGGAAACTCCCCCCCACCCCGTCAAGCTTGCTTCTGCAAGTCCTTCCAAAGTCACTCCCTGCAGCTTGAAGCTCTTTTCCAGAGCCTGGGAATGTCCAGGACCTGTGGATCTTCCTCATCCAGACCAAGCTGAAGCTGCAGGATCCCCCCAGTTTTTCCAAGTCTTTCCCCAGCTTTTCCCCCTTTTCTGCCTCCCAACAGCCCGTGAGGATGCTTTTCCTCCTTCCCCAGTCCCTGCAGCCATGGTGGATGGGGATAAAGCAGGGCTGGAGGTGGCTCAGCACCTCTGGGATCATTTCCCAGTCCAGGAGCTCTTGGCTGAGGGAGAGGAGCTGCCTCCTTCCCCATTCCTGGATCAGCCACGCGGGTTTTATGGTTCTGATTATCACTTTTTCCCTTGCTTTTAAGAGCAAGTGCTCAGAAAACAGTGTTGGTGCTTGGCAAGGCGACCGCAGAGCCCATCTGTTGCTTCTTACATCGTTCAGCTGCTCCCTGCTTCCCATGCCAGCCTGATTCCTGCTAAACGGAGCCTCCCCAGGCCAGCAGAGCCAAGCAGCTCCTAAATTAGCCGAGCCATTAATCAGGCCCGTTCGGGTTCGTGCAGGGTGTCTACGCCCTCCCCCTCCCGCCCATAAATTAAGGAGGTTTTTAGATCTTCGAGGCTTCCCTGGGATCGCGTCCTCTGTGCCCTCCACCCCCTTCCCGGCGCCGGTGACAAGTACACACGGCTTAATTGGTTGGCATGGAAAAGGGCTGACATTAATCGGCTGTGTTTGGCACGCCGGCCTCCCGTGCCTCCCAGGGATCTTATCAATCCCATCCCGGCCAGCAGAGCAGCGCTGCCAGGGAGATGGGGCTGATTCCTCCCCGCTGCTCCTGCTCCTGCTGCTGCTGCTGCTGCTGCTGATGGAAATTTGGGTTGGATTTGGCTGTGGAAGAGCAGTTTCCCAGCCCAGCTGGCAAGGCCTGCAGCGGCTGGGGAAGGATCCGCAGGCATCTCCTCCCTGGGGGTGGGATGGGATGGGATGGGATAGGGAGGACACAGCTCCCGGGACATCATACCCGAGTAAGGAGCATGGGGAAGCTGCTCCTGAAGGAAAAGGTGGGTGTGGATACCCCAACAGCCTCTGGAGGTTGAGATCCCTCTCTCCTGCAGTTCTGGGACAGTGGGAGGGGAGGGCCAGGGGTGGCACAGCTGGATTGTCACCTCCCAGAGGGGAAGGTGACACCTCCACCCCTCCAGGAGCTGCCTCCTCCAGCATCTCCCGCTGGGCAGGGCCTGAGGAACAACTTTTTCCTGCCTTCTGTGAGCCTTCCCAGGGGTGCAGCCTGATTTTGGTTTAATCCATCCTGTACATTCCCTAATTTCAGTTTCATCCATCCCGTGCACTCACATATTAGAAAATGAGCTGAAAATTCCCATTTTCGGTTTCATCCATCCTGTGCACTCACATATTAGAAAGTGAGCTGAAAATTCCCATTTTGGGAGCTGTGGATCTGTGCAGGGCTGTATGTGTTGGGTCTCTGGCAAGTTCCTATAGCCGGTTTAACTTCTTCTAAGGGATAAATTTCATAGCTCCTGGTCATGATTGTTTTCACATCTCCCCCTTTACCTGATTAATTCTTAACTCATCTTCATAATTAACTGTGAAAGACAGCAGCTGTCCCCCTCTCCAGCAATTCCTGCCCCATCAGGGAGCAGAGCTGCTGCTGGGATGAGCAGGAGGTTTCTGGTAGCGTTAACAATAAAAAAAATCATTTGATGCCTTTTTTATGACCTGGTTATGGTGCTCTGCCTTCCCTCTATTTATTTAATTAGGGCCGAAACGGCCCCAAATCCCTTCCTGGTGCCATCAGTGGCTCTGTCTCGGTATTGGTGTCTGCATTTAATGGGGTTTGGAGAGTTTGAGATTGCAAAACCAAAGGAAAACCCCGCGAGGGCTCAGGGTGATGCTCTCAGCTGGATTTGCTTTTGGATTGGTGGTTTTTCCAACTCTAATTTCTATCGATCATCTCTGGAAGTGGTGGCAATTCTCTAATCCAAGGGTGCAAAGTCTTCCTTTCCACGTTTTTTGAATTGAACCCGTAATTTATTCAAATTTTGGGGGCTGAAAATGGGAAAAAAAACAGCGGAAGAGAGAAAGAGCAGGGTCACCTCGGCCTCCAGGTGCTCCTGCCCATTCCCTTGGATGGTTCCCAGGACAGGCACCTCCCTGTCCCTGGCTCTGCCCCTCCCAGGGAATTGCTGTCCATTCGGAACAAAGCCCTCAACAGGCTGAAGAGGTGACGATAATCGGACTTTTCACACCTTTTTATGAAAGGAAAGTTTGGGTGAAGGGGGAGAAAAAACTTGATGGCTCACCAAAGTTGTCACTGGGCTTTAGCCTTCCTTGGAGCAGGGATGGACAGGGATGGACAGGGATGGACAGGGATGGTGGGAATGCCCAGCCGGGAGCAAAGGTTCTCTGCGAGGCTTAACTTCGTCCTGGGGGACGTGCCCTGGCAGTGGAGAATTCCAGGGAATTGCAGGGGAACTTTTTACTGTGGAGGTGCTAAAATACAGCACAGCATCCCAGAGCAGCTGTGGCTGCCCCTGGATCCCTGGAAGTGCCCAAGGCCAGGCTGGACGGGGCTTGGAGCAGCCCGGGACAGTGGAAGCTGTCCCTGCCTGTGGCAGGGGTGGAACGAGATGAGCTTTATGATCCCTTTGGACCCGAACCACCCCGGGATTCTGTGGGTTTTCAGCGGGAGTAGAGCATCCCTCCATCCCGTGCAGTGGTGATGTCACCCGATGCCACCTCCTTAACTTCAGTCACACCCCCACCTCCACCTCCAGCTGGAGATCTGGAGCACCCCCGAACCCCCCAGCCCCCTCCCAGACCCTCAGCCTCCTTCCCAAGCCCCAGAGGGCTGCTTCCAGGGCCAAACCGTGCACCAAAGCCAGACAAACTCCCTAAATCCCCTCTCCTGGGGCTCTCCCTTGGGGAGATGGGATCTCAGCCTGATTTCACTGCTGGAAGTTCAACCACATTGCACTGAAGTTTTGTTTCATTCACATGGTCCCTGTGCTCTGCAGTGTTTATGGATTCCAGCTTTTTGCAGGATGCTGTCATCCCTCCATTTAGCTGCTGCTTGCTTGGAGTGGGCAGATGCTGCTCTTAAAACGTTTCTGCCTGGATTTTTCCAGCCTCTGGA
Source organism: Urocynchramus pylzowi (assembly GCA_013397555.1). Lineage (NCBI taxonomy): Eukaryota > Metazoa > Chordata > Aves > Passeriformes > Fringillidae > Urocynchramus > Urocynchramus pylzowi. The sequence continues at coordinate 115,660 of VZRH01000522.1, read as the reverse complement.
TCATTACAGCCTCCCCTTCTCGGTGTCTCAATATCTTTTTAGTGATGAGATCCTTCAGGAACATCCCACAGCCCCCTGTTTAATCCTCCCTCTCCAGCCCAGCATAAACACCCAGAACAGAAGACAACCCCAAATCCTGCCGGGAAGGTTTTCCACTCCAGCCAGGGTGATCTCCCTTGGGCAGTGGCTGAGAAGGGGCCCCTGGTGCCGGTGACAGCTCTCAGTGTCCCTGGGAGCTGCTGGAGTGCCCCCAGGGGCTGATGGCAGTGCCAGGGAAGGACGTGTGACAGCACAGGGGACTCTCCCTGCTGCCTCAGCCCAGCTTTGGGCCTGGAGTTGGGTGGGAGCAGCTTTCCTGGAGAGGAATGGGAGCTGAGTTCTTTGGTTTGGAGGCTGGATTGTGCTGTAGGATCGTGTCCCAAAGGAAAAGGCTCTCCCAGCATCTCCCCAGACTCCGAGGCTGTGATCCCAGCATGACAAGGCTCCACTGCTGCCCTGCAGCTGCAGCAAGCTCTGACTGGAAGCTGGAGAAAGCCAGATCTGAAAATTAAAGCCTTGGAATTCCAGGTTTGGCTTTGCATCACCAGGGAGATGTTTGGGGATCACCTGGATGCTGCCCTCGGTTTGTGCAGCACTGGATGATTGGTGGGGGGTTGGTTTTAATTGTAATTAAATATTTTTTTGTAATTTTAGGAGAAAAGTATCCAGGCATCCTTGGCACGTGGTCCTTTGCCGTGGTGGGTGCAGGTCTAGGGGTGGCACCAGGACAGGTGAGTGGCAGTGATTCCCAATAATCTGTCACCATGTGCCAGCAATGATTTCTTGGCTACCCCATCCCTGGAGTTGTTCCAGGCCAGGTTGGACAGGGCTTGGAGCAACCTGGGATAGTGGAAGGTGTCCCTGCCCATGGCAGGGCGTGGAACAAGATGGGCTTTAAGTTCCCTCCCAACCCAAACCACTCTGGGATTAAATCCATTATTCTTGTGTGGAGGAATTGCTATCCAACGTGGGAAAAATCCCTCTTGGTGCTTGAAAATCCCAAATTTTTATTTTCTGCGAGCATAACTCATTTGCCACTAAGCCCTGATAGAGGGGCTTTGCTGATAGAGGCTGAGCCCACAGGAATATGACATTCCAGAGGTCATGGAGCACCAGCCTCATTGCTGGCCAGTCTGGTCCTGCTCCCTGGAGCTAAGCGAGGCAGGGAGGGCTCCTTGAGCTCCTGGCCCCGTCTTCTTCTCCAAGGGAAGAGCTGGGAAATGCTTTTTCCAGGGTGGGAATGGCAGACCAACATCTCAAAAATGCCAGGGGCTGCTGTGGGTCTGCACCACACAGGTTTCCCTGGCAAGATCAGGAATTTGGGATGACTCCTTCCTGCATTGCTGCACACACAGAGCACACAGCTGAGTCTTACTGGAAAAAATGGAATATATTTATTCCTTCCTAGCACAGTTTTTAACCTCTGCCCTAAACTGCAGTGGGATATAAAATCAGATAGGATCTGTTGCTATTCATTATTCCTTGTTTTCCATCAGATCCTCCTGTTAAACCACTCTGCTGTTGCAATGCTGAGACGTTATTGCAGACGAGTGACCGGGCCTGAGCATTCCAAACGTCTGGCTAATGAGGAATGAAACTGGTTCCCAAAAGGAGAACTGGAGGCACTGGAGGGAATTAAACCCGAGGAAAAGAAGAAATCCTGGAGTGTGTGGCTGGAGTCTGTGACCAGTGTGTGACTGCACTGACTTCATCCATATGATACACAGGTTAATCATTATTTTATTTTATAAAAAATATAAATTAAATTCATAATATTCCAAGTTGTCTTTGGGAATAAATACGTTTTCCCCTGTCCCAGCAGTGAGTGCAGGAATTCCCTGCCCTGTGGAAGCTGAAGACTCTGCTGATGTTTGAGTTGATTTTGTGAGCAAAGTTGTCCAAGGGACTTGTTTTGTGAAGGATTCACACTCATCCAGGGGAAAAAAAAAATTAAAAAAGGAAAGCCAGAGCAGAGGGGAAATCTCTCCCTTTCCCCCTCCACTTGTACAATTAGAGAGGGTTTTCTTTGAGCCTGGGCTTAATTGCACTTCTGTTGGCAACTCCAGCAGTCCCTGTGTGTGCTTGGAATGAGCTCCCCACTGCAGGCTGGTTTTGCTGGGCACCTCGGTGTGATTGGCAATTAAATCCTTTTCAGGGAGAATTATCCTTGTTTTCCAGCATGTCCCTCCTTCGCCTTGCTCTGCCTTTTGCATTTCCTAATATTCCCTCAGCTCCTTATCTCTTGCAAAAGCCCCTCGCTGAACCATTTGGCTCCTCCCTTGATGAGATCCATGGCTTTGGGAGAGCAGCTGGCTTTTCCCACTGAACGGGATGGTCCTGGCGCTGCAGCAGCTCTGCCTGGCTTTTAGGGAATAAAGGAGGAGTCGAGGAAAGGAAAAAAAAAAAAAAGGACGAAGAGAGCAAAGCAGGGTGAAGTGAGCCCAGTGGTAAATCCATCCCTGGAGCTGCGGTGCAGGCAGGAAATGATCTCTTAACACCGTGCACCTGCATCCCGGGAAGAGCATCCAAAAGGGGCCCAAGCCGGCGGCAGGGTCCGCGGGAATGGCGCTCCCCACTCCGACTGCTGGGAGTTTTTACTTGGCCAACTTCAGTCTTCCCTCGGCTTCTGGTTCCTGCCTCCCTCTGCCAGATGTGCTCTCCCTTTCCTTCTCCCGTGGGAGATGAAGCTGGTGTGGGTAAGCATTGTGGAGTCTGGACCAGAGGAGCCCTGGGATGTGGGATGCTGGCAGCACCTCGGTGTCCTGCACTAAAGCTCCCGTGGTTCACTGCCCGGAGCGCCGCTGGCACCTGGAGAGAGCGATGCTGCCGAGGGGCTTCGGGCCTCCAAATCCAGTCTGGATCCACCAAACCCGGCATCTCACAGCTCTCCCACTCCCCCATGCCAAAGCTCCTCGTCAGGAAGAAATAAATGTGGAGGCAGATGAAAAAGCGCTTATCCCGAGGCCGGGATGTGGCGCCGGGCGCCAGCGCGGAGCCTCCCCGGCTTAGCCGCGCACGGCAGCGGGGTGTGAGCGGCTGGAGAGGAGCATCCACAGCCCCGAAACCAGAGGGAATGTCCTGCCCAGCCAGGAATGCGGGCAGGCTGCCGGCAGGTGGGAGGGCGTCGCGTCCTCGCGCTCATTAGTCCCTGAGCTCATTAGTCCCTGAGCTCATTAAGGCGGCGGGGCTGACGCCTCGCAGGTGCCACCCGGAGCACAGGTTGGACCAGGTCTGCTGGCTCGGGAGTGACACAAATGAAAGCTTCCGTCAGAATCCGGGGCTGAGGGTTCTCCCTGACCTTGGAGGGTTTGATGTGACTTGAGAGGCCGGGCAGTGAAATCACGCAGCAAGGGATCCCCCGGAAGGCCGGCTCACCCGTCCAGGGACAAAGGCACTCCCCGTAAATCCCAGGGAGGGTTTCCAGGGGAATTTTCCTTTTCCTTCCAGCACAGGCAGTGTCCCCACGAAGAGCTGCTGCCCGCTGAGCACACCTTGCCCTCTCCTCCAGGGATCCAACCTCTCACAAACAGGGTCCTGCCCCGGCTCAGCGCTGCGAGTCCACACTTGGGTCAGCGTTCCCAAATTCCCTGCGCGCCCCTCCCCACCTTCCAGATGAGGAGGAAGAAAGGGGTCAGAGCGCCTTTGGCAGCTGAGTCCTAAAACTTGGAAAGGCCTGAAAGCAATTCCCTGCAGCTGCTGCCGCAGCAGCTCCAGCCCGAGCCGGGGCAGGACTGTTCGGATTCCAGCGGGATGGGAGAGGTGTTTTCTCCAGGCTCGCTCCCCCTGCCCCGCGGGGGGTTCTAACGAGGCGATTGTGGGATTTAAATCCATGATGGTGGGATTAGGCGTTCCTCAGCCGAGACTGTTCCACATTCTTTCTCCCTGATTTGCCACTCTCGTTCCCGCACCAGAAACCAGCTCAGCTCAGCTGCCTTCCAGCTCCGGCGCTGGAACTTTCCAGCCTCAGCCCCGCGTCCTTCCCAGCGTTTGTGCCTTGATTTAATGCTTTGATTTGAAAGTTATTTTTTACAATAAGGGAGAGATGGGCCCTGCCAAGAAAAGCAGTTTCATAAAACGCTGAACATGACTTGCATTCTGTAATTGCAAACCTGAGAGACTCGGAGTAATTGACATTTTGGATGGATTGCAGGGGATCGTATTTAATCCTGAAAAGCAGGTTCCAGGCACAGGAAGAACTGCCAAGCCAAACTCAGCCTCCTTGCCGGGCTCCTACCATAACTCATTCCCAAATCCATCCAGCCCAGTCCTGAACCTAAATGTTTACATTTTTGATTTGCTAAGATAACATTCCTGGGTCACTGAAACGCTTTGTCAGGGAAGGGCTGGAGGAGACAGCGGGAATTAGCGATGCTCAGCTCGGGTGGGATGTGTGAGGGATGCTGGTGCTTCCCAGGATCACAGATCCCACATTCATCCATGTTGGAAAAGATTTCCAGGATCATTGAGTCCAATCTGTGGTTGATCCCCACCAGAGCAGTGAGTGCCATGTTCAGGCATTCCTGGGACACTTCCAGGGATGGGCACTCCAAACCTCCCTGGGCTGTTCCAATGCCTGACCACCCTTTCCAGGAAGAAGAGGACCCATGGAGAATTGCATCCATATCCCGATATCCAGGGGATTCCAGTGAGGTTTTGCCATCTCCCTGCCGGTTCTGATCCTGTTTGGGGGGGACAGGACTAAACGTGTGTCCCACTCCACAGAGGTGATTCCTGAACTTGAATGTTAGAGAGGTGTGCGATGGACTCAGAGCTGCTGGGAGCTCCATCCACGAGTGTGTGAAATTCCATAAATGTGGGAGCAGACACGAATGAAATTCCACGGAAAAGTGACTCAGTGCCTGTGTATTTCTGTCAGTTCTGACTCTGTACATGGGTGATTTTATAAATGTGTAGGATGTGGCTGAGGCTCAGGAAGTGCATCGGAAGCGGGAGCCAAACTTCCAAGTTTGGCTTCCAAGCAAAGCCAGGGCTTCTCCTTCTCCTTTGTCTCCAAACCTGGCTCCTGTAATGGATCTGCCCCCCATTAGCGTGGTTTACAGCCTGGCTATAAACATTTGCTTCTGTTTGAAAAGCAACAAATATCAGCGGAAATCTGTTCCCAGCTTTCTGCATCCCGGTAAAGGATCCCAGGGAAGTGTTTCAAGGCCAGCCCTCTCCTTGCAAGCAGAGTGTTTACATTGCTGTAGGTTTTGGTGGAGCAAACACTCATTTCCAATGGTACAAATGGAAAGAAAGCAGAAAATTCAGAGGGAATTACACACCCCTGACTCTGAAAATGAAGACACAGCTCCCAAAAGCATCAGCTGAGTTCCTTTTGGATTGGGATGAATTTGGGCCCAGTGACTTGTGCTGGATGGGGCCTGAGGTTTGAACTGGTCACCTTAGAGATGTCCTAGAAGGGCTGCAGGGGCCTGGAGAGGCTTCTCCAGAGTGAGGCCACCAGCACTGGGCCAGGCTGGTTTGTTCCACCTCTTGTAGCCACACCTAGGATTAAGGCAGGGTTAGGATGGGGTTGGATTTAGTGCTGTGTGCTGGAAATGATAGAATTATAGAATTCCAGGATGGTTTGGGTTGGAAGGGATCTTCAAGATCATCTCATTCTACTCTCCTGCCGTGGGCAGGGACCCCTCTCACTATCCCAGGCTGCTCCAAGCCCTGTCCAACCCGGCCTTGGACATTTCCAGGGATGGGGCAACCACAGCTTCTCTGGGCAGCCTGTGCCAGGGCCTCCCCACCCTCACAGGGAAGGATTTCTTCCCAGTATCCAAAGTAAACCCCCCTCCTTCCTGCCATTAATGCCCTTTACTTTGGGCATGCTGGGGAAGGAGCTCCCCTTCCCCTCTCCAGGGGCAGATTTTCCAGCCCAGTCTGGTGACATTCTGGGGGTCAAGGCTGGCACTGCTGGGAACGGGTGATTATTTACCCAGCTGCACATCTTTATTCCTCCCATGCCCGTTGTTGTTCCCATTTTGCATATCCCATTGTGGGGAGGGATGGGGGGAGGGATGGGGAGGCGGGGGAGCCAGGGCGGCGGCTGGGGGCGTCGGGCTGCTCCGCTCTCCCGGCGGCAGCGGGAGCCCGTGGCTGTCGGGACATCCACATCTGGTCCCGATTTGTGGACAATGGAGCACCAGCCCCTGGCTGAACACGGATGAGCTGTGACAACTTGACAGCCTGCCCAGGAATTCTGACCGAGCCCGTTCCTATCCAAAGCCATCAGCGCTGCCTGAGCCAGCGCTGGAAGCAGGGGGGTGAATCATCATTTCAAAGGGAAGGAAAGAAAAGAAGAGCTGCTTCTTTTTTTGGGATTTGGGATGAGCCGCATCAGAGCCTCCCTTCATCTGGTCGCAGGGGTTTGGGGAGCAGCAGCACAGCAGCTGGGATGCTGCAAAGCAGGGCAGGGTGCTGCTTTTGGATGTCCCCTGCCCTCTGCTCCTGGATGGCCCTTAAATGTCCCCTCACCTTTGGAGCAGCCAGGGCATTTCAGCAGCTCTGTCCAGCCTTTCCCTGCCTGCAGACAGGGAAGCAGAGAGGGGCTCTCCTCATCATCCTCCTCCTCTTCCTCCTTCTGCTCCTCAGGTACCCCATCCCAGTTCTGTGCTCTCTGGAGCTCTGCTCAGCCCCTGGCAGGGATGAGGGTGGGAGGGTGTTTGACCTCTACAGCTCATTCTGGAAGAAAATCTCTGCTCCTACTCTCAACTGCCCTGCAGAACATCATCCATCCATCCATCCATGGATCCCATCCCACAATCCCACACAGAGCAATACAGCACAGTGAGCTCTGTCCTTGCAGGAGGTGACAATTCCTGGGTCAGGACTGTGACTGCTCAGCCCCTCTTCAGGCTCAGGAGCTCTGCCCCAATCCCATTGAGTGCTGCTCGCCCCGTTCCCTCCCAGAGCACCCTGCTGAAGGACAGCAGAGCCTGCAGAAGGGTGAGGATCTCCCTGCTCCGTGAGGATGCTCCCAATCTCTTCCCTCCCCCATCACAGCCAGCAGGTGTAAAGTAGAGCTGAGCCAGCCTGACAAAATGCAAGGGACCTAAATTGCATTACCTGGCTCAGGAGCTGGGGCTGTGACCTTGGGGATTAATTAGATAAACAACCCCCTTGCACAAAGCCTTCTCTAAATGTCCCAGCAAGGCCCCATTAAGGATTTTGCTGTCACTAACCTCAGCCCTCAGTGATTTAATTAGACAATTAGAGGGTGCTTGGGAATGCTCTGTAGTACCCAGAGATATTAACACCATTTGTATTTATATTTAATGACATTGCAGAAGGGACTTTAATTATTCTTTCTTGTCTTTAAACTTCCAAGCAGGAAATTCTCCTCTGACTTCTGCAGCCTCTTGCAGGTGCTGTCACTAACTCATGTCCCTTTCCCATTGTTCCTTGTCAGGTGGGTTGTTCCTTGGGATCCTACAGGAGGAGCAGGAAACAGCAGGGTAAGGAATGGGGAGTGTCCCCTGGTTGTGCAGAGGTTTTGTGGGGCTCTTTAGGATGGTAAAATCCATGGAAGGCTCAATAACCGCCCGTGGAAGAGCCACCAGCACATCCCTTGATCCTTGGCATGCTGTAAAGAGCAGGATGTTTCCTGGCACGGCAAGAGAGGGATTTGACAGATGAGGAAAACAAAGCCCATCCTCGCTCAGGTCCTTGGCAGCCTCCGAGTCACCCGGAATAGCCAATAAAATCTGGGTGCTGGGGACAGCCTCCAGCTCCCAGCAGCTGGGAGCTGAGCTGGAATCCTGCAGGAGCAGGGGCTGGACCAGCTTTGTCCCAGCACCCGGCAGCTCCCAGCCCCCTCCCCACCCCCACCGGCCGGGCCCTTCTTTCCTGCCCTCCCAAAGATGCCATCCTTGCAATCTCTTCCAATAATTGTGTTTTCCCTGGATTACAGCCCCAGTAATACAATTAAGCCTAAATAATACAGATACAGTGAGGAATAATTTGATTTGCCAACTACTGTTTGAGTCAAGGGTTTTTTTCCCCCCTGTTTTCCTGAATCTACAGCTGACAAATCCCACAACCATTCCCCTCTCCCTGTCCTTCAGTGGACACAGAGGAATGATTCATCACAGGGGCTGGATCCAGCCTGCTGAAAACCACGGATGTTTGTGTTGGTTTATGCATGGAAGGGGTGGGATTCCCCTGGGAGCTCCTCGAGGCAGTGAAAGGGATTGTCTTGGATAATCAAAGACAATGAGAGAAAGTGGGGTCAATGATCCGTTTGACAAAAGCAGAAGGCAGAGGATGCACGGAGCAATTCCAGAGCTGGGGATGTGACAAGAGGCTGCTGCCAGGAGCCATCTGGCAAGAAGGGAGAGGGGGAGCACCAGCCTGTGGAATGGGAGCCTTGGGAAGCGGTGCCTTCACACCTGGAGCCCCCAGGCACAGCAAGGCCCTGCTCAGGGCCACTCTGAGAGTTCCTTGGGGCAGAATGGGACATTCCATGTGACAGAGCCACTGCTGGTGCCCAAAGGCATGAATAAACCTTTGGAACACCAGGTGCAGGTGTTGGGGTGTGAGGTGCTTTTCCAGGTGATTGGCTGGAGATAGACCTGGTGAGTGGCTTCAGAAGGATTTTGCAGGGAGTCACTCAGGGTCAGGGCTTTGGAATGTTCTGCTGCTCTTTTCCATTTGCAAAGGGTAAAAATATGAGAGAGGAGCTGGAACAACCTGTGTAAATAAGGAATAAGAAAGGAAAAATAAAACTGCAGGGAGCAGCTTCCTCCCAGGCGCTTTTCTCTGCCTTTTTTAGGCAAATCTGCTGCTGGTCCTCAGCACCCACCAGCTGCCCTAAGCCCCCCTGTCCCAGCAAGCCAGGAACCAGTTCATGCTCAGGCTACACCTGGGATGAGCTGATTTCCAGGGATATGAGGGATCTCTGCATAAAAGCAATGCAGCAGGGGCCAGGCTGGGCCAGCTCTGGAGGGGGGCTCTGCTGGAATAGTTCCTAAATCCTTTTTATTCCTGGTTTACGAAAAGATGCTAAGAAAAAACCTAAAAATACGTGGCTTTGGGTGGATGCCCCAAGTTCAGAGCCCGGCCTGCCCTGATATCCCATTTATTTGGAAGGGTTAGTGCTGGTCCAGGCCACATTCCTGCCTCCATCCCAGGCAGAGCAGCAGTCAGGGTTAGGTGATGGCAGGGGAAATTCCAGGATGCTTCATTCCAAGTAGATGTGCTCTCCAGGCTGCCAGACAGGGAAGGAAATTGAAAAAATAATCTCTTTCATGTGGGTTTTGGTCCTTGTTGTGAGGAGTCAGGCTGGGATTAACTGTCCCACTGGAAAAGGGCCATGGAGCAGGAGCTCTCCTGATGGGGGCCCTGCTGGAGCCGTGGGAGGGCAGGGAGGTGGGGGGCATTCCAGGGGGCATCCCAGTGCTCCCAGTGCGCAGCAGGCAGGGCTCTCTCTGCCAGACCTGGTTTTCCATGTCCTGGAAAAGCCCAAGGTCGGACCTGGAGCTTTGTGGGCTCTGGAAAAGCTGGAGCAGCCCCTGTGCTGAGGAGGATACAGGCACTGCTGGGGGCTCTGTCTGGGACAGCCCCGTGTCCCTTTGGGTGACAATGGTGTCCCCACACCCAGCTCACCCCAGCAGAGAGAAAATCCCAGGGTCTGGACAGGCCCAGCTCGGGGAGGAGCCTGCTCCGAAGGGAGATGGGTGCAGCCGCCTTCCTCAGGAGGACAAGGTGGTTCCTTGGAGGACAGAATTCACAGAATCCCAGAATTCACAGAATCACTGGGTTGGAAGAGACCTTCAGGATCATTGAGTCCAACCCAACCCCAACACCTCAACTAAACCCTGGCACCCACTGCCACATCCAGGCTTTGCTAAATACATCCAGGGATGGTGACTCCACCACCTCCCCGGGCAGGCCATTCCAGAACTTTATCACTCTTTCCATTAAATTTTTTTTCCTAATATCCAGCCTATATTTCCCTTGCTGCAGCTTGAGGCTGTGTCCTCTGTTCTGTCAGTGCTGCCTGGTGAAAGAGACCAACCCCAGCTGAGCACAGCCACCTTTCAGGGAACAATTGCTCCCTGTCCGTAGCGGGGAGTTGGAATGAGATGATCCCTAAGGTCCCTCCCAACCCAAAGCAGTCCATGATTCCATGACAAGGGAGCTCAGCTGTGCAGGGATGGAAGGGGCTCAGAGCCAAGACAAGGTGCTTGGGAAAGCCTGAGCTGTTCCCTGCTGGAGGTGCAGGGAGGGTGCTGATGTCCCAGAACATCTGCCTGGGATTCTAAGTGTGGCTCAGGGCTCTTCTGTCACTTAGGCTCGGCTTAAAAATGATGTGTGTTCCCCCTCATCCAGCTACAGCCGGGAAATATCCCAGAGCAGCATGGGGAGGGAATGAAATGGAGCCTGGAGGAGGGATGGGGAGGTTCCCCAGCAGGAACTCGCTCCTGCCCGAGGCACAGAGTTCACGCTCAGCTCTCCAGAGAGTTCAGGTCCATTGCAGCAGGGATGGAGGGTGTCCAACAGGGCTGCGATGATGGATGGGGAGGAGAATGAGGAGGAAAGGCTGAAATGAGCAGTTTCATCCACTCAGGGGCTGTGCCAAAGCGCAGAACTCCTGGTTTTCCCTTGGCATCCACACCGGGAGCCGGAGCTCTGCTGAACGAAGCTGCCGAGCCTCCAGGGGCTTGTCCTGTGATTGCTGGGCTGGGCTGGGGGTGGCCCAGGGCCTGCCCGAGCACACACCAGCTCTGATGGACAATTCCAGCCTCTCCATGTCCGAGGCCATTCCACATGAGCTTCAGGAGTGTGCTCCCATCCCAAACACCGAGCAAGGCGGCTGCGCTGGGAGCGCGGCTCTGCAGCGTTGGAGCCAGGAACCAGCTGGGTTTGTGAACACAAGGCATCAATTCTCTGCTCTCCCTCCAGGCTGGAGCTGTTCCCTCCTTCCCAGCACAAACATCTGTGATGCTCTGCACTTGCACTCAGCTGCCCACCCCAGCTCTCACCTGTGGAGCCCCTCCCAGCCAGGCTTGGATGGATTTCCCGAAGGAAGGAGCAGAGCCCTGGGGCACTGAGCCATGGATTAACAACCACAGGGGACAGCTCTGCCAGCTGGGGGCATCTGGGAACCTCCCCAGCTGAATGTCACCCCCGACCCGTGCTGGGGGAAGCAGGGGAGGGTGTGACACAGCACCCTGCACTGGGGACATGGAGCTCCTCAGCAGTGGGGTGACCGAAGGAGCCCAAATCCCCCAGTCCTCTCCCACATCCATGGCTGAACATTCCTGGTGTGGGGGCTCCAGGAAGGCTGGAGGGGGATCCCAGAGCTTTGTCCACGCTGTGGTCCAAGAAAAGGGCTGGAGGCACAGCAGGATTTGTCCTCCAGCCAGGTCCAAATTTCTCCCTCCATGGCAGCTGCTGTCCCTCCCATTTTCCTCCTGGCAGCTAAGTTGTTAATAAGCCTCCTTTTCTCAGAGTCCATTGAAATGACTATTTTAAAACAACTACAGATGTGCTAAATTGGCTCAGCATAATAGGATGAGATGGAGAATAAAGGTTTCCCCAGTGGGCTGTCGCCAGCACAGGTAATTTATTACCTGGGTGGCTAATTACACGCTTCCCAGCTTTCCAGGGTGAAAACATCTTGATATTTCCTAGTTAAGGAGCCCTGACACGAGTGAAATGACCAGACATGTGAATAGGAAACATGGTGATGAAGTACCTGCGAGCTGAAGAATGCAAAGGAAAAGGCATTCTGCAGCCAGGAAAAATGAACTGTGGGATTTCCCCCAGCACCTTGGGGGAGCGGGGAAGGGCTGCACCCCTCCAACGCCGGCCAATTCCTGCACTTTCTGCAGGAAAACGGCTGCTAACTGAATTCCAAGCTGGGGGGAAAAAAAAACAACAAAAAAACCTCCTGTAAAGCAGAGAGGAGAAAGAATTTCATGAGTTCTGCACAAGCACTCGTGAGCTTTGGGGGCTGTGGGAAGGGGAAAGCTCTGCAGCCCTTCCCTCTGCCCGAGGCTGGCAGCACCCCCTGGCCCTGCTGATGGACATTCCTCCCCACCAGACATCCAGGAAGGAGAAGCTCATGTCTGAGAAGCTCCCTCATTCCAGGAGAACCCTCCCATCTCCAGCTCCTCTCCACCCTGAGGAATCACCCCTTACCCTGGTGCATTCCGAGCAGCGCAGGTAGGAAACACATCTCCATTATCTTCTGGTTTGTTATTTGATTATAAAATGTAATGTTTGCTTGGTTAATGGCTTTGAGACAAGGTATCCTATAAAATACACACTCTGTGAACACAGCAAATGGGCCAATTTTCCCAGGATTTAAAATCAATGGCTTGGAGCAAATCCCATCCAGGAGAAAGATGCCTGGTGGAAGTGCCTGTGGCAGCCCAGGGCCTCCAGCCACAGCACAGGAGTGGGGGTTCACGGAGGGCTGGCAACTGCAGGGCCAAACAAAACTTGGAAAAATAATTTCTTTTTCCCTGGCCAAAGTGGAGTGGTGGGATTGGGCTGGGTTGTGGGGTCAGTGCCTGCTGGGTGACCCATTCCTGTCACCAGCTCTGGAGGCTGCTGGTGGTGACCTGACCTTGTCCCATGGCCAGCAGAGGGGACAGAGCTCTCCCCGCTCCTGGGAGCTCACCCTGGCCTTGGATCTTCCCATGAGGACAGGAAATGATCTCAGCTAAAGTGGAATCCTGGCTTCCAGAACCCTGGGTGCTGTTTTAGCACCCCAAACCCCCCAGCAATGAGGATGTACCTGGTTCTTCTCAGGTGTTTCCCACCCGGTTCACCCTTCAAGATCCCCCTGTTTACTGAAGGAAACTGGCACAGCTGCCAAGGAAATCTGAGCAGGCATCTTTCCTGGAAGCCATGGGGAGATTCTGGAGCTCTTCTCCCTCCTGACTTTACAGAAGTGGCAGGAACAGAGATGGCAGCACCTGGGAAGAGCCCTGAGCTCCTCCCTGGCTCTCTGCAGTGGGGGAGCAGCAAATGCTGCTTTTTCTCTCCTGTGACCCCATTTCACAGCTGGCAGCAGGGAAGGGTGGGGCTGGGTGGTGCCATGGCCAGGGGGTGGATGAAGTTCCAGTAATGCCCAAAATGTGGATCATAGAAAAACTGGATGGTTGGAAAAGACCTTAAAGCTCATCCAGTCCAACCCCTGCCATGGGCAGGGACACCTTCCACTGTCCCAAGCTGCTCCAAGCTCTGTCCAGCCAGGCCTTGGACACTTCCAGGGATGTGAATCCATTCTGGGATAAGATCCCATCTGGTGTTGCCTTTAACGCTGAAATTCTGTGCATTTTCCCCCAAAAATCCCCCATATTTGTGTGACACGTGGGGCTGGGGTGACCCCGACTGTCTCTGGGAAGGGGGGTGTTGGGGATAAAGGAAAGAGCAGGAAACGAGGCCTTTGGGGTATGAAAGGGGCCTCATTCCCAGGGATAAAAGGTAGGGATGTGTGTGCATGTCTTTGCAGCATCTCCCAAAGCTCGAGGTTTCTGCTTCTTTATCCTTCCACTCCTTCCTTAATGAGAAATTAATTAGCCTTGTAGTTCCTGCTTGGGAACTTGTAAACACTCAGCGCTGCCTGTTGCTCCCCCCACCTGGGTCCCACCCCCCTTCCCTGTAGTCCAAGATATCTGACAAAAACACTCCCGAACAAAGCGCGCCGGCTGATTCGGGGAATTCTCGGGAAGCTGGAGCAGGGCTGAGATAATCGGCCGTAAATAGCGGCTGATCGCGCTCCCTCCCACCCCCAGCCAGCGGCTCGGGGCCACCGGGCCGGGAAGTGACCGGGCTGGGGATGTCCTGGATGCTCCTCTGGGGGATGGTGCTGCCGGCTCCATTGCCTCGCTTTTGGGAAAAAGAAAGGAAAAGCAGTGATTGCTTGGCGGCCCTGGTTGCGATGTCCCCACTGTGATGTCCTCACTTCCATGTCCTCACTTCCATGTCCTCCTCCCACCTGGGCTCTGTGTTGTCCCCGGGCCACCCCAATGGTTCAGTCCCTGGGAGAGGAAGGACGGCTCTGCAGCCCTTCACCAATTCCCAGCCTGAGGAATTCCTGGGCTCTTCTGCTTCCTCCCAGCCCTTCTCCAGCCTCTCCAAGTCCACCCTCATCCCTGCCAGCAGCCACAGCCTCTCCTGCTCAGCAGAGAGCTGGAAGTGCACAATGGGAGTTGAGCATCCTCAGGAACACATCCTGACCCATGGAAACACATCCCTGACACTGCACAGGACCTGTGAGCAGGATGTGCTCCCAGAGCAGCCAGAGAGTGGTGAAAGAGGTGGGAACAAGGCTGGGAAAAGTGGGCTCAGCCCAGTGGGTCACATTGCTGGGACATACCCTGCATCCGTGGCATGGAGCAGGGGAAGAATCATCTTTGTGCCAGGACCTCATTAATTTTCATTAAAATATCATTTTTCCAAAGGGAGAAGTTTAATTGGCAGGGAAATCATGGGGTTAATTGTTGCAAATTGGGAAGACAAGGAGTGCTCTGAGGCCACAGGGCAGCAGAGAGCACGAGCTGTGAACAAACAAACTCCAAAACAAACTCCAGCACCGGGCAGTGATGGGGCACTTCCCACTCCACTGAGCCAAGGAGGATGGACCCTGTATCCAAAGCCTGCAGATTTGATCCACTCCAGCAAAACCAGGCTGCTTTGCCCCAAAATCCCTGTCCTGCCCTGCTGGTGGCACAGCTGTTGATGTGTCCAGGGACAGCTCTGCAGCCTTGAGGCCCAGCTCTGCAGCTGACACACTTTTCCCAGCACAGTCAGGGAACAAGCGAGGAGTTTCCTGCCCACAGGAGTTTCCTACCCGCAGGAAGGTGGGTCCCACGAGCAGGTTTGGTGGCAGGGAAGTCTCCTGATGCCTCCTGCTCCTTCCTCCCGTGCTGCTCAGCTGATGGGCCAGAATGGGTTTGTGTCATTTCCTCAAGGAGGAAATGTGCTGTTCCAAAGAGGACTTGGAGCTCCTTCAGCAGTGAGTCATGACTTTGTGTATAAGCTAAACACTGGAGCAGAATCATAAATAAATAAAACTGCCTTCATAAACTGGAAATTAAACACATCCCGTCCTTGTTTGCGATGCACCATGATTCATGCTGCTGCTTCCTACTTCAAGGGTTATTTTAAACCAGGCTTTGCAGGCTCTTTGTGCCTTTTATCCATCCCTTGATTTGCCCCGTGCTGCTGCTGGAGGGACGTTGTTTGATGTGATAACAAATTCCACCCTCGTGTTCCCTCTCCTCGTGCCGTGTCCTTGGGGCTGGTGGCAGTGGCAGGCGTGAAGGCGCTGGGCTGGGGGCTGTGGGACATTCCCAGCTCACCAGGTCACCTCCCTCTCCATGCAAGGCTGAGGAAATGCTGCCCAGAGCAGGAGCCAGGGCTGGAATCTGTGCTCACACAGGGCTGGAAGTGCTGATCCCACCTATTCCCTTCCCCAGCTCCTCTCCCCTCCTCCCCATAGCAGCAGCAGAATTTGAGCAGGCAAAGCTGGGTCAGGCACTTGATGACAGAATAGAATCATGGAATCACAAGATCCTTTGGGTTGGAAGTGGCTTTCAAGTTCATCCCAATCCACCCCCATTCCACTATCCCAGGTGGCTCCAAACCTCTTCCAACCTGGCCTCGGACACTTCCAGGGATGGGGCAGCCACAGCTTCTCTGGGCACCCTGTGCCAGGGCCTCCCCACTCTCATCAAACCTTCTTCAAGATCAGACCTCATCAGCTATCATTTTTTTCTCACCAGGATGATTTCCAGCTGGATCAATTCCCAAGCCTGACTCCCGAGGAATAGTGGGAGGAGCAGCTGAGATGCCACCGCAGTGGAGCTGTCCCCCAAAGGAGAGGTGGGGAGCAGCCCAAACTCTTCTGTACAAAGCCTGTGCTCAGCTGCTCTGGGATCCCTCCTGCCCTGGAAGCTCTCCTGTCCCAGGATCCCTCCTGGCCTGGGATCCCTCCTGCCCCAGGATCCCTCCTGTCCCGGGATCCCTCCTGTCCCAGGATCCCTCCTGCCCTGGGATCCCTCCTGCCCCGGGATCCCTCCTGTCCCAGGATCCCTCCTGCCCCAGGATCCCTCCTGCCCTGGGATCCCTCCTGTCCCGGGATCCCTCCTGTCCCGGGATCCCTCCTGCCCCAGGATCCCTCCTGTCCCAGGATCCCTCCTGTCCCGGGATCCCTCCTGTCCCAGGATCCCTCCTGCCCCGGGATCCCTCCTGTCCCAGGATCCCTCCTGTCCCAGGATCCCTCCTGCCCCAGGATCCCTCCTGCCCTGGGATCCCTCCTGTCCCGGGATCCCTCCTGTCCCGGGATCCCTCCTGTCCCAGGATCCCTCCTGTCCCGGGATCCCTCCTGCCCCAGGATCCCTCCTGCCCTGGGATCCCTCCTGTCCCGGGATCCCTCCTGCCCTGCATTGGGCGTCCCCTGTAGAAGCATAAATCACTTACACGTGCAGAGAGCTGAGAAGGTGCCTTGTACCCCAATCTCCCCCATCCTCCTCACTCCAAATGGGATCTAGACACTGGATTAGACAAAAAAAGCCATTCCTACAGTGCCTGATCTGTCCCAAATTTTACATCTCAAGTGGGAGCTGGCTGATGCTCAGAGCCACCCAGCCGAAACTCATCCTGTTCTGCCCTCACAGCTGTCCCCCAGCCGAGCCCTGTGGCAGTGGGGACACCACACTGGAGGCCCAGCAAGGATATTTTGGGATGTTCTGGATCCTAATCCTGCCCCACCAGCCCTGGCTCCGGGGTGTCTGTGGAGCTGTGGGCTCAGGTGGCCCCGAGGGCTCTCTGGGTGAATAGGTCACCTCAGGCATCTGGGGTCACCTCAGGGTTACCCTGCTCCTCATTTAGGCCAGGAAAAATAAGTCTGGCTCTGCCAACCCCCGGGCTGTGAGCCATTGGTGTCTTTTTCCAGGTGGGATGTCCTTTTCTGCCACCACATGGAAGGGTTTGGACTGAGGCTGGGAGGAGCCAGGCTGGATTCTCCTGGCGGGTGGGGCCAGGAGCCTTGGTGCATCCCAGAGCATGAGCTGGGAAGACAGAAAGGGCCTGGACACTGCACACTCACCCTGATTCTTGTCCTTTAATCCAGGTATCCCCTGAAATCCAGGTATTTCCTCCTGCTTGTGCCGTACCCTAACCACAAAGCACTGGGTTCATCTCTTCCTTAACGCGGAGCCAGATCCTGCCTGTGATTCCACTGTGTTCAGAAACCTCAGAGATATCAGTGCAAAAGGATCCCCACTGAAAAACCTGCAGTTCCCAGCTCCAGCTCTCATTCTCCAGCTAAAAACCTGCAGTTCCCAGCTCCAGCTCTCATTCTCCAGCTAAAAACCTGCAGTTCCCAGCTCTATCTCTCCCTCTCCAGTTAAAAACCTGCAGTTCCCAGCTCCAGCTTCCCCTCTCCAGTTAAAAACCTGCAGTTCCCAGCTCCAGCTCTCATTCTCCAGCTAAAAACCTGCAGTTCCCAGCTCCATCTCTCCCTCTCCAGTTAAAAACCTGCAGTTCCCAGCTCCAGCTCTCATTCTCCAGTTAAAAACCTGCTGTTCCCAGCTCCATCTCTCCCTCTCCAGTTAAAAACCTGCAGTTCCCAGCTCCATCTCTCCCTCTCCAGTGAAATACCTGTGATTCCCTGTCTTGGCAGAGCTCAGCTGCTGGATCTGCTCCCTCCAAACCAGGCTGGAACACGTCAAACAGGAACGTTAACTATTTTTCCAGCTGTCTGGAGCTCTCGATCCATAAAACACACGCTGCTGTTAAACTTCCCCACCTCGCCAAGGAGATGCCAGTGATGCTGGGATTGCTGGGTTGTTTGTTTTTTTGGTTTTTTTAAAGTGATTTTTAGAAGTTGGAGGAAATCCCTGCCAGGGGTGATTCTTGTGCAGGTTGGGTGGGTGTCGCTCCCTGGCACAGGTAGGACAAGGCAAGTGAGACCTTTGCCAGCTGCAGCTCCAACAGGTGGAGGCAGAATTCACAGAAACCCAGAACATTTCAGAAGGGACCCTATAGATCATCCAGTTCCACCCCCTGCCATGGGCAGGGACACCTTCCACCATCCCAGGTTGCTCCAGGCTCCATCCAAACTGGTCTTGGACACTTCCAGGGACGGGGCAGCCACAGCTTCTCTAGGAAAACCATTCCAAGGCCTCCCCACCCTCACAGACTCCAGATGGGGAGGTGGAGCAGCCCCAGACCTTGGACTCAGATCTGTCTGTTCCCTGCAGCCGCACTGAGATGCCTGAGGACCCCAGTCCATGCCAGTTGGTCCCAATTTTGGGTGGAATGGTGCATTAACTGGGCCGGTCTGAAACCAATTTGAGTCCATCTTTGAACCCCATTCCTCTCTGAGATTGTTTGGGATAGACCTGATCCTGAAGGGAGCGGCAGACAGAGCAGACTAAACATGCAATATTAAATAGCAAGTGCTAATATGAGAGCCATTAAACACGAGCCCTCTCCTGCCTCTGGAGCAGCTGGAACTGGGGCTGCTCTCCCACTGGCAGATCCCGGTGCTACCGAGAGCCAGGCCGGCCGCACGTGTACGGCTCAAATTGCTGCAATGAAGGAGAAATTCCGTTTCCTGCTGCCAATCTTTCTGGCGTTCCATCCTCTGCCCCTGCTCTCAGCCGAGGTCCCTTTCCCTCGGGACATGTGGGAAGGGGGAGTATGGCTGTCCAGGCTCTGGGAGGCTTCTCCTCCAGCCTGCTGGAAAATTAGAGAAATCTTATTTTGTTTTGGGATGAATCCAAGAGGTTTTGATGTCCTGGGAGGGATCTGCTGGCCTTGCAAAAACTTCTCCTCTCTCTCTCTCTCTCTCTCTCTCTCTCTCATTCCCTGAGAATTTCAAAGCCACAGCACTGGGATAAATCCAAGAGAGGGTTCCTGGATGGTCACAGTGACAGGGAGTGGATGCAGAGCACCCGGGCTCAGGCCAGAGGTTTTCCAGCTGTGCTGGGAACAGCAGGGACAGGGAAGTGTTGGTGGAGGAAATCACCCAGAGCAGCCTGAAAGGAAAACCCCCGAGCTGGATCCCTGTTTGCTCTGTGCTTGTCCTGCACTTCCTTCACATGTCACTCTCCCTCTGGGTGAAATTCCAGCAGAAACTGGGCAAACATCGATACCCATGGGCTGTGTGGGCTGCAACAGGGAAGGAATGAGAGAAATCCTGACCCCATTCCAGAGCACCATCCCCATCCCGCTGTCAGCAGCACTTGTGGTCTCAGGTCCTTGCCCTTATCTGCTGAGCTTTTTCCCTTTCCTGGAGCCTCTTGGTTATCACTTCAGAGCAAACCTTCCACTTGACTTAACACTAACCAATGTCCCATCCACATATCTGCAATTCCTTACAAATTAGCAATCTGCAATTCCTTACAAACTCCTTACAAATTAGGAACATGGATGGAGAGCCTGTCAGCCTTCCAGCCCTTCCCCTTTTGGGATCTGTACTGGGCCCCTCCTGGTGCTCCCAATCCACACTCCCTCTGCCTCCTCCATCTCCTCCATGAGGTTCTGGAAAACATCCTTTCTTCTTCCCTCTTCTTTCCTCTCTCTCTCTTGCTGAAGGGATTTTTTTGGGTGTTTCAGTGAGGCAGCATCCTGAGGAACCAACATCCCAGCTCTGCAGAGGTGAGGAGTCTTCCCATGTCCTGCATCCCAAAAGATGGCACAGCCTGACTCTCCAAAGTGGCTCCTGCTGGCCCAGGAAGCACCAACCCCCAGGGCAGGGGTCACCTGTGCTGGGACAGGGGGGACAGAGCCACTCGAAACCCTCCCAGGGCCCGGCTCCAGCACCCCTCTGCCTGCTCCATGGATTTCAGCTTAGGAACAAAACCATGGGAAGGCAGATGGATGGTGGATTTGTCAAAGGGTTTTCATGAGAAAACCTTCAAACACTGGTTCTGCTTCTGCTGTTCCAGCAGTGCAGCTTTCTGAGCAGAGGCTTCAAATCCTCCTGGAAGCATTCCCGTTGTCCAGCAATTCCCCCAGACTGGCATTGTCAGGGATTCCTTTGTTCTGAGCTTTTCCAGTTCCTGCAGCCACTGAGTACCTGCCATGGGAGCCTTGTTCCTGTGTCACTGAGCCCTGGAAGTGCTCTGGGAGGCACTGGGAAGTGAGGAATGGTGGGGGATGATCCCATGCAGAGAGGGCCTGCACTGATCCCAGAGTTATTAGGGCTGGCAGAAAGCTCCACCAGCCCACCTGCTCCACTTTATCCTGCACATCAGGCTGGTAAACCATCCCTGTCAGATGTGTGCTTAGCCTTATCCTTGGATATCTCTGGGGAAAGCAATTCCGCAGCGTTTCACTGGCTGAACTCTTGTCAGAGCTATAAAGGTTTCCCTGATGTTTAACTTTCATTTTCTCCACTGCAACATAACCCCATTATGAGGCTTTGAGCTCCTGGATGGCTCCTTTCCCCTAAGCCCCCATTTCGAGGAGCTGGGAAGGGCTGGGATGAACTGACTCCCCCTTGGCTCCGACACAGTTCCAGCCAATTCCCTTTAATTTGAGTTAAGGTAGGCAGAGTTTATGGGATCAGAGCAGGTTTTAAACGGGCTTAGGCAATGCTTGAATGTCCTCTTGTGAGATGAGCTGGGCTGTGGAGCTGCTGCCCTGGCTGTGTCTCCTCTCCCTGGCTTGGGAATGAGGAGGGAGTGACCCCTCTGAAGGGCAGGTGGGCACACAGAGTAGGTCCATGGGGAAGAGTGACAGTGGGGAAATGAGGTCTCAGAGGGATTTGAGGGTCCTGCTTGGGGGTCCCTCCCCTCTGTCCCCTCTGCACCCGCTCCTATCCCTGTGGGCAGCCACCCTGGCCTGGCACCCAGTGACTGGAGTGGGTGGGATGTGCAGGGACACCCCCATGTCCTCCCAGCTCCCTTCCTTCAAAACCCCCTTTTTGGGCTCTTCCCAGCCCTGACACATCCCAGGCTGCCGAGGAGGAGTGCAGGGGCAGGCAGGGGCTGCCTGGAGTGGGGATGAGGGGTGGTGGGGGCTGTGCTCCCTGAACTCATCCCCTGTGTCAGATGAGCTGGGACAGCTCCTGTGATCCAGACACCAGAGAGAGGAGACTGGAATGGAGCAGGGAAATGAGGAAATTCCAAACTCTCCCCAGATGAAAAACAGTGAGAAGGGTTTTTTTGGCAAATGAAGCAGTTCCCAATGGCTGCATTTTGACAAGGATCCTCAAACCACTTGGAAGCACTTCCATGTGAGGACAAGGTGGGACTCAAGGCATCAACCTCCAGTTATTAACACGACTGCAGGATGAAGTAGGTCGATCCCCCCTGCCTGGTCCTGGAGGGGCTGAACTAATTTCCTGCCATCCCAGAGGTTATCAGAGATGGGGAGAGTGGGATGTTGGGATGGCACAGGGCAGAAACAGTGCTGGAATCCACCAGGTATGGCTGGAAAAGTGTGGGAGTGGGGAACATGGGAAGGCAATGCCAGCAGGGCTGGGAGGGCAATTCTCCCCTTCCACCCACAGGCTCTCTTAAGCCCTCGCCTGTCAATCATTCCCTTATTTCCATGAATCCTAAATCCACTTGCAGCTCCTTTCAATAAAACAGGAACACGCACCTTCCCGGAGTGAAACATATTAGAGCAGTTTGTCACCGCCTCATCCAGGAGGGATTAATTCCCAAATCATTTCCTGACATGTTTTATCGGCGCTTATTAAAGCAGGAGCTGCGTTGGGCAATCCTTGGATAAACGGAGCCATAATTTAACACCTCCTCCGTCCTATTAGTGAGGAGCAGGATTTATTTTCTCAGTGCAACTTTAATTATGGAGAACACACACAGGGGATGGAGGTGGCTGGATCCTGGAGGTTAAGGATGAATCCCTGGGGCAAGGCACAGGATCTTCCCAGAGCTGCTGACTCACCTGTGGCTGGCATGTCTGGCTCCAGGTCTGCAATGTGACCTTGGGATCTGGGCCTCCCAAAGGTTGTTGTGGTGTTGTAGGGAGATGTGGAGCACTGGGAATGCCAAGGCTAGGCTGGCTGGATGCCTGGCTCCCGTGCCCTGGGGGAAGCTGAGTTCTCCTGGCTCTCCATCGCTGCACCGGCAGCAGGAGCCACTTTCCTGATGGAAAAGGAGTGCAGCCCCAAAGCCCTGCTCAGCTGAGCAACTGGGAGTTGCCTGACTGGGTTCCCTGGAATCTGGCCACTTTGTGGCTCGCTGGACTGAGGAAACTGGGAAAATCTGTGCTACCTCCAGCCCTGCTTCTCCCTGAGGCTGGAATCCTTCCCTCAGTCTCTGCTCTTCCCTGTTGCTTCGAGCACTTCCAGTGCAGCTGGGAATTCTGCTCGATCACCAAAGGGTCCAGCACTGCTGGCTCCAGCACTGCTGGCTCCAGCCCCTGCTCACAGGGCTGTCAGAGCACTTGGAATCACAGGGGTTGGGATTCCAGGTGGTTCCACGGGAGCGTGGCTCTCTGCTCCTGCAGCCTGTGTCCCTGGGGCAGAGCCAGCTGTGATCCCAGCCTGCTGGGATGCTGGAAAACAGCACCAGGGAGGTAGAGAAACCCCAGGAACTGACCCAGGGCATTCTGGAAAAGCTGGATCCTTCCTCCCATGGCGGGAGTTAATGACTCTCCTGGCAAATATCACCGGGAGCTTGTCAGGAATCCTCACGTTCCTCCGAGCACTGCCGTGTTCCTGCTCTTTTCCATTAATTTATTTTCGGCTCTGGAAATTGTCTTTTAATTTCTGCACCTTTGTTCTCTGTCTGGGGGGTCTGGGGGCTGCCTCCTGCTCCTCAGTCACATGATGGTGAGGCAGGGATGCGTCCAATGGCTCTGGGAATGGGGATGCAGAATCCAGGCCCTTGGAACATCTGAGGACCTGTTTTTGCTGCCACCTCTCCAGGGAAAGCTCCAGGGATGCTTGGCACTGGTGCCAAGGGATGCAGGAAAGCTGTCCCTGTGGAAGGGCTGGGATCCAGGGGTGCTGGAGCAGCAAGGGGTTGGGATGCTCCTCAAGGATCACAGCAAGCTGCCAAGAGAACCCAGCTGGATGCATCCACTGCTCCCTCGCAGCCACTGCCATTCCAGGCCCAATCACGGATCAGGAGAAATAATAATCCCTTATTAAACTCCAAATTCCAGAGCAGTTTGGGGCAGGGAAGGAGTGCAGAGGGAGGAGATGCTGGAACACCTCGGGCTGATGTCATTCCT
This sequence comes from Urocynchramus pylzowi, assembly GCA_013397555.1. Lineage (NCBI taxonomy): Eukaryota > Metazoa > Chordata > Aves > Passeriformes > Fringillidae > Urocynchramus > Urocynchramus pylzowi. The sequence continues at coordinate 92,440 of VZRH01000522.1, read as the reverse complement.
TGCAGTCAGGAGCAGGAGAAACACAATCCAGTTCTGTTCCTCCCCTGCAGAACAACAGGGAAAGTCCCCAAGGGAAGATTGGGAAAAGGAAAACAACAACAACAACCAACCCAAAGAACTCCAAACTGAGAGAGGAGAGGGAGAAAAATACAAGAAATAAATAAATAAATAAAGGCCAGACAAACCCATCCCCCTGAAGTGTCCCCTCAGTGTGGAACAGTTTTCCTCTTCCCCCACTTCCCCCAGCCCCAGCCGGGCTCCTGAAGCCATAAAATCCGAGTTTGTGGCGTGTTCAATCGATTACTCCCCGAACGCCCCTGCTTTGGAGACAGGTAATTCATTTCAGCCCCTCTATGGCTCTATGCAAAGAAAAAAAAAAAAAATCCCCTTTCCCTTTTCCTTTCTTCCCATGCTGCTTCCAGCCCTTTCTCTGCCCCTCTGTTCCCTCCTCCCCCTCTCTCCCCTCTCCGTGCCCCCCGACACGAGTGATTCCCAGGGAAAGGTGCGGCCATTCCCACAGTGAAACCCAAGGCAGGTAATGACTTTCTCACCCCATCCATACTGCTCCAGAAACTCCTGCCCCTCCAGCTGCATCCCTTTATTTCTGAGAGGCCAGGGGGAGGGGGGATGTGCCAGCCCCCTGCGATTCCCTCTCCTCCAAGGCCTCTCCATAAAAAATAAAGGAGGAAGATATAAAGGCAGCAAGTGTTTGCAGGGATAGAGTTTCCATGAGGTGGAGTGGTTGGGAAGCAGAGGCTCTTTGGTGTCCGGGAAGGAGCAGGTTCCTGACACCCCGCTGTGCTCTCCGTACGGGATCTGCAGGCAGGATGGCTCGTCTGCTGCTGCCAGCTCTGGGGAAAACATCATGGAATCATCATGGAATGGCTCGTGTTAGAAAAAACCTTAAAGCTCATCTCGTTCCCACCCCCTGCTATGGGCAGGGACACCTTCCACTAGCCCAGGTGGCTCCAAGCCCCATCCAACCTGGCCTGGGACACTTCCAGGCAGCCACAGCTTCTCTGGGCACTCTGGGGTGCCACGGCCTCCCCACCCTCACAGGGAACAATTTCTTCCCAAAATCCAATCTAAATATCCTGTTTTAGTTTAAAACCATTCCCTCTTTCCTGTGAGCGTCTGCCCATGTAAAGAGATGCTCTCCAAGGAGAAAGGAGGAGCTGGATTGGGCACCCACTGGAGTTTGGCCACTTCCCTGGGAAGCCTCGGCTGCTGACCGTCCCAAGCTGCAGGGCTGGGCCCAGCTCAGCCCAGGTCCAGCTGCTGTGTCCAGCTTTGTGCCAGCTGCTCTCCCTGCCCTCAGAACAGCCACGCCTCGGGGACAGGATCTGGGATGGGGAGAAGCAGGTTTAGGGCTCGGCATCTGGAAGGAAACTGCGAGGTTTGTCGGGATCTTCTCCGTTCCAGCTACTGGGAGAAGCGGAGCTCTGGCAGCCCAGTGCACCCCCAGGCTCCTCACCAAGCAGGGTCATGTCCAAGGGCTGCTCCTGACCCTGGGAGTGGCAGCCTGGCACAGGGACAGGCTGGGATCGGATGCTCCAGTGAGCAGGGCAGGGCTGGGACAGCCCAATCCCTATTCCCAGTTTTCTGTCACTCCCTGTGAACGATCTTCACAGAGCTCTGGAAATCCGAGTGCGGAGGAGCAGCTTTGAAGGGCTCTGGAACACGATTTATGGGATTACACCTGGGCTCACCTGACTTCACAAGGGTTTTCATCCTAATGCGTGCTGGCTTCTCGGGAAAAGAGGAGATTACCCAGCACTGACAGCTTTGCTGGCAAAGCCTCCTGCACTGGGAGACTCCTCCATGAAAACAGGGGGTGCAGGTGCTGCCAGCCCACAGCCCTGGGCTGGGAATTCAAGCACAAGCATGTTTCTCTCCAGGGAATCCAGGGGCAACAGGAATATTTTGATCACCAAGCCCTAAATATGTTTTGAGATGTTTCAAACCAAGGTCAAAGCTCATCGGTGCTCCCTCCCCACTCTGGCTACTCCCCCTCTTCCCTGTTATCCTCCAAAGGACTGCTCCTGGATCAAAGCCTGCCTGATCCTTTTCCATGTGCTCCACTTTTTCATATTCCCCACTCTGCCCTGGCAGCCCCTCGGCTGCTTCTAGCCCTGGGCCACTGTCACAGACCTCCCACTTCCCAAAGAAATCCAACAAAGCTGGGCCAGAGGAGCAGCTGCAGCCCTGGTTTAACTGGGAATGAGGAGCCCATGGCAGAGCTGGCAGCAGCATTCCCATTTTCCAGAGCCTGGCATGGCTCTGCAAGGCTCACTGGCCACTGGACTTTGAAGGGTCTCTGGTCTCTGCTGCTCAGGAGCCATCCCAGCTCCTGCTGGGTTTCCTGATGGACTCTGCAAGACTCTCGTGCGCTCCTGAAAATCTGCAGCAGCTCTGCCCGAGGCGAATTCCCACCCAGCTAAGCAGGAATGCTGAGGAAGGAGCTGGCACCCTCTGAAGCAGCCCTTGAGGAAAAAAGGAACGTTGCTGGCAGTTCTGAGGATGCCTGGCTCCCACACACCACTCCTGATTAGCTTTGAAACATATTTAATCTGGGGGATTCAGTTTATTCCTGCAGAAATCCCTCCTGCCTGCTGCGGGAGAACTGCGCCATTCCCACCACCGAGGATCCCTGTCCCTGTCCTCCCCACACACCATGGATATCTGATATCTGCCAGGTCCACGTGGGAAGGCCACCAGAGGAGGAGCTGTGGCTCTGGCTCTGCCCACGGGAACGTGTGGGTCACGCTCAGCATTCCCTGTCCTGTGTGGGGGAAAGGAGTGGGAACTCCCTGCCAGCAGCAGCAAAACCTGGATCGGCGTCGAGCTCAGGGAATAAATCCCACTGTGGAACTCATCAAAGACTTTCCTGCTCCCAGCAGCTCCCAGCTCCTGCCGTGGAGCAGGGCTTGTGTTGACTGGAATGAGGACAGGTCTGTGGCTTCCTCATGTCTGTGTCACTGGGGGGGTCTGTTTTCCAATGGGATGAGTTAAACACCACTGTGGCCCCAAAGTCTGACTCCCACAAGGACTAAAATGGGATGAGCTGCTCCCACTTTATTTTCTCTCATGTTGAGCATTTTCTCTACCAGCTGCACACAACAAAAGCATTAACTAGGCAACGAAAAATGGCCTGGTGGTGTCAGGAAAAGGAATTTCCTATTCCCTGAACAGAGTGTGGAGCTGGGCCTTGGCCTGGGCTGCAGCACCTTCCTTGCAGTGACCTGTGTGACAGCTCTGTGGGATCCCCTCTTGCCATCCCACAGTCCCATGTCCCTGGCTCCCAGCCACCAGCCTGGATCAGCTGCTGGCAGTGAGCTGGGATGCTCAGCTCGGCTCAGCTCGGCTCATTCAGTGGTAATTTCCCGTGAGGAGCTCCCAGCTCTCCCATTTCTCTTCCCACCAGCCCAGCCTTTGGCTTAGACTTGCAAATGACAAATTACGCTTTTCCCTCTAATTCCAGCTTCCCTGGCATCCTCCATCGGCTCAGAAAGCAGCAGGATCTGAGCAGGCAGCGGGAGGTCGGCGTCTCCTCAGCTCCGGCTCCCTCCCCCTGCCTTAATTGCAGCCTAACGTGGGTTTGAGGTGTATTAAACACACAAATTATCCTGCAAAGCCTCGGGAAGTGCTGCTTCCCCAGGCCTCTAATGGGAGCTGACAGAGCAACCAGAGGAGCTGTTAGCGGCACGGCTTTGTCTGGAATGGCCCTGGCGGGTGATCCCCGTGCAAGGCTGGCACTGGGGCTGGCACCGGGGCTGGCACCGGGGCTGGCACCAGGGCTGGCATCGGGGCTGGCACCGTGTCCCCCCCATCGTCCTCGCCAGGGTCCCCCTGCCCGGAGCATCGCGGAGAACCAGGGGTTCTTGGCAAAGGCTCCCGCAGCTGCACCTGCGCTGCCGCTGGAGCGCTGCTGATGGATTGGAGGGAGTTCAGAGGAGAAGCAGGAACACAATCAAGGAGCTGCAGGGCAGGATTTGCACGGCGACTTTAAAGGGGCGGCGTGACGGCACAAGAACGAGCACTCGAGCACGCCGAGGTTCAGTCGCGGGCTCAGACAAAGCTGACACGAACCAGGAGCAGAGTGAGCACCCTCACGAGGGAAAATCCACCTCCACCACAGCGGGAGCGACAGAGCCATGGGAGCTTTCTCCGGGAATGATGGAGAGCCATGGGAGCCTCCTCCGGGAATGATGGAGAGCCATTGAGACCCTCCTCCAGGAATGATGGAGAGCCATTGGGAGCCTCCTCTGGGAATGATGGAGAGACATTGGGAGCCTCCTCTGGGAATGATGGAGAGCCATCAGGAGCCTCCTCCAGGAATGATGGAGAGCCATCAGGAGCCTCTTTTGGGAATGATGGAGAGCCATCGGGAGCCTCCTCCAGGAATGATGGAGAGCCATCAGGAGCCTCCTCTGGGAATGATGGAGAGTCATCAGGAGCCTCCTCCGGGAATGATGGAGACCCATCGGGGGCCTCCTTTGGGAATGATGGAGAGACATGGGAGCCTCCTCTGGGAATGATGGAGAGCCATGGGAGCCTCCCCCAGGAATGATAATGACCCATCAGGAGCCTCCTCTGGGCTCAAACGCAGAGAACTGAGGGAGGGAGAGCAAGGGAATCATTCAGGTCAGCCCATGGGCTGTAACGAGTGATGGAAGAGTTTGGGAATGAGAATAGGAAAACACAGGTTGAATAGCAGGGAAATGTTGCCAGCAGGGCAGCACAGGGGTCAGGGAATGTCGCTATCCCGGAGCAGGAGGGACAAGCTGGTGTGTCCTAATCCTTTGATTTGACCTCTCTGCTCCCAGCTCTGCTCCCAGCCCACTCTCCAAGGAGGAAGGTGAAGCCCAACAGCCTAAATAAAGCCCAGCCTAACACAGGTGAAGGCACTGGGGGGGACAAGGGTTTGTAGGGAAAATCTGCTGTCCGTGGCCCAGTGACGAGCAGCCACTATCCGGATGCCCATGGAAGCAGACATGGAATGTTCTGCCCAACAAGAAACCAACAAATCAGGGGAAATGGGAAAAAAAGCCTTATTTTCCCAGCTCTCTCATCTCCAGCTGCACCAAGGACTAGGGGGGAAGATAAATGTGAATGCAGGCAGAGGGATCAGGGCACGGCCGAGGGCTGCAGGAAGATTTAGAGCATTGAAGTCCAAAGGCAGGGCTGGATCATCACAAGAGGAAAGAAAAATCCCTGGGAGTGGAGATCACGTTAAACAATGTGTTGTAATAAGTGTTTTATGCTTTAGAGGAGGAGAGAGAACAGTGAAATCCCCTGTAAGAGCTAATTACTGCAAATTCCTTTTCAATAAAACAAGACCAAAAAAATCCTCTCTTAACGGAAAAATCCATTTAAGGCTCAGCTGAGGTAACCTCGGCTCACATCTTGGAGCAGTGTTCCTGGGAATCAAACGGGATTTAACTGGAGCTTGGCATGACCAGCCCAGCTGCTCAAGGAGCCCAAGTGTTGGGGTGAAGGTCTGCAGGGAGAGGCTGATCTCTGGGCACCAAAATCCTGGGGGAAACTCTTTATTGCGCTGGTGGTCACGTGGAAAGTCACCATGAACTTCTTTGGGAGGATGTAGCAGGGATTTTGGGAATGGGAATGGCAGGAACTCGCAGACACCTCTGCTCTGGGGGCCAGGTGAGCTTTTGTGGCACCTCCCCAGAAATTTCAGACCACTGGTGATGTGTGACCACAGAAGGGGACAGCGGGATGTCCCCAGCCTGTGCTGCCACCTCCCCCAGCCCCACACGACCTCCGCCACCTCTCCCAGTCCAACCCAATTAAAATAAAATAAAGCCCTGGATTGGGAGAGGATTTGCCTCTGTCCCTGACACTCTGCATTTCCTGCCATTTGGAATGGGGCCACTTTGGTGGATTTCTTGCACATGGGAGCAATAGATTGAATTACACGAATGTCCAGCGCTGAGCAGAGAGACATTTCTTTTCCACATGTTCCTGCAGCTGCGTGACCCCAGGAAACCCAACGGTGGGGTCTGTCTTGGAGACAAATAGGGATTGTTTTGTGTCCATGTGGAAGTGCTCCCTCCCCCGTGGCTCCCCCTGTGTGTGTGAGTGTGGACGGGGGGGGATCATTCCCCACCAGACACGTTCACATCCCAAACAGCACAAACTCAGGATATTTGTGCACCACAAACCCACAGGGTGGGAATGCAGCTCAGGAGCCCCCAGACAGAAGAGATGTGGCTGCCCAGGGAAGGGCTGGGAGGCTCCTGGCAGAGGATAAATCCACAGCTGGATGGGGTTGCCATGGATTGCTCCACATGGTCAAGGAGCCACCTCTCCCCTCCCCACCACCACACTGCCCAAACTGGAGCTGGAAGAGGGGAACAGGCAAAGAGGGGATGGAGGATGCTCATGAGAGTGGGATGCTCCTGTCAGTGGGATGCTCCTGTCAGTGGGATGCTCCTGTCATTGGGATATTCTGGGCAGTGGGATGTTCTGGGCAGTGGGATGTTCCTGTTGGTGGGATGTTCTGGGCAGTGGGATGTTCTGGGAAGTGGGATGTTCCTGTTGGTGGGATGTTCTGGGCAGTGGGATGTTCTGGGCAGTGGGATGTTCCTGTCAGTGGGATGCTCCTGTTTGTGGGATGTTCTAGGCAGTGGGATGCTCCTGTCAGTGGGATGCTCCTGTCAGTGGGATGTTCTGGGCAGTGGGATGCTCCTGTCAGTGGGATGCTCCTGTCAGTGGGATGCTCTCAGCAGCAGAATGCTCTGGGCAGTGGGATGCCCCGTGCAGTGGGATGCTCTCAGCAGCAGTATCCCTGAACCCTCCCTGCTCAGTACCTCAACATTGATAAGAGCTGGGACTGTCATGAAAATAAAAACAGGGTGAAATGGATTTCCTTTTTTGTTTAGCCTTAAAGAAAACTGTAGGCTAAAGAGAACTGTTTGTAGGTTAGGAACCTTTTGGACACGGAGCATCGCTCCCCAAAGACATCCTTCCCAACCAGTTCTCCCAGCTGCTGGCTGAAATCTGGGTCTCCAACAGCTCATTTCCCAAGCAGCAACTCAGGCAAAGCCCAGGGAAGCCTGGGGCAAGGCCTGGAGCCTCCCAGGGAATCAAAGACTGCTGGACTCCAGTGCTGGCTCTGGGGTGATGCAAGGTCAGGGGGCACCAGTGCCTTCAGGTCCTGTTCCCACATTGCTGCAGGTGCCAAGCTCCAGCTAAAGTTCCTCAGCCCTGTGGGGATCCAGCAGCATCCAATGGCATCCACAGCATCCAACCACATCCACAGCATCACCACCAGGATCAGGGAGGCTGATGGGATCCCCATGGGTGGGTGAGCAGGATGAGGAGGGCAGGGAACCTCTGGCTGGATAAGGAGCTGAGCTGCTCCACATCCCGGGAGTGTGAGGCTGTGGGATCAGCTGCTGAGCCCTGGGAGCTGCCGGAGGAGGAGCCTCTGGCTCTGCTATCCCTGGCACAGCACTTGCAGCATGTCTATAAATAGGAGTTTTAAGCACAGCAATTAATCACGGAGTGCTACTGTCCATGGGCTGGGCTGGGCTTTAACAGGGATGTGAATGAGTCTGGCATTCCCTGGATTTGCCAATCCAGCCTCCCCGGACAGACACGGCTTTGGGGATCCTTCCAAGTGGCACTTTGAGGCTGCAGGGTGAGCTTGGGTTGCTGTGGTTTAACAAGTGACCAGGCACCAGCTGAGCTGCCAAAGGCATGGTGGTGTCACGGGCACGTGTGACCCTCGTGGGCTGGCACTGGCAGCAGGGGCAGCACAGATTCCTTGGCACTGGCAGCTGAGGAGCAGGAGGATCACAACCAGTGTCAACTCTTTCCCAGCCTGGAAAGGGTGTATCACCCAGTGTGAACCCCTACATAGACTGGAATGGCTTTAAACTAAAGGAGGAGAGATTTGGATGGGGTACTAGAAAGGAATTCTTTCCTGTGAGGGTGGGGAGGTGCTGGAACAGACTGTCCAGAGAAGCTGTGGCTGCCCCACCCCTGGCAGTGTCCAAGGTCAGGTTGGATGGGGCTTGGAACAACCTGGGATGGTGGAAGGTGTCCCTGCCCATGGCAGGGGGTGGGATTGGATGGGATGTAAGGTCCCTTCCAACCCTAACCATCCTATGGCTCTGTGTGTCCCTGAGCTCCCTGTAAATCCCATCCCTTCTCCCGAGCCTGGACCCACCAATATCCACCTCTTCTTTCCTTGAAGAAGGAAAAGGCGAGTCCTTGCCCAAATCAAAGCGGGGGCAGTGCCCGCCCTGCACTCAGCCCTTGGGTGCGTTTGGGGCCGTGCTCGGGAGGGGTCGGGAGGGGTCGGGAGGAGCCTGTCCCGGGCGGGACCGAGCTGGGTCTGTCCTGCTGCGGGGTCGCTTTGAGCTGCGGGTCCGGGCAGGGCCATATTGGGCTCGGTCTGTTGTGCAAAACGCTCCGCAGCTCCTGCAATCTGCGCTCCCCCGCCTGACGAGAAATGCTAATTGTGTGCGAAGGAGCTGCCAAGAGCCCGCAGTATTCCCGGGAAAAGGGGGGTTATTGGGATTGTTCCCATTGTTCTGGCAGCTGCGGCACAGCCAGCCAGGCTGGGCACGGGGCAGGGCAGGGGCGAGCGGCTCTCCCTGCCCGGAGCTCGCCTGTGGCACGGGATGGGATCAGGGACCGCTGGGATGGATCCTGCCTGTGCCGAGCGGGAGGGGCGGGCACAGCGTTTCTTCTTGGGCTGAAAGTGTCAGTTTTGCATAAAATATGAAGTGAAAATTCTTCTCCCTTCAGTTACTCCCTCGTCTGCCAGCCCGTGCTGGTGCCAGCATCCCGCTGCTTCCCGGCCTGGAGCCAGAGCTTCCCGAGGGCTGCAGGCAGCAGGAAATCCAGGGCAGAGGTGCTCGGGCAGGTACAGGGGCCTCACTGTGCCAGGGGACCTGTCCTGGTGCAGGTGTGGGTTGTAGGACACGGGGGTTGCATCTCCGGGGGTTGGTTCCTGCCAGGGATGGGAAGGATGGGAGGGCAGAGGGAAGGGGATGGAGAAACCAGGAGAGGATTTCTTTGCAGAGACCCAAAGCAGCAGGCAAGGCTGAACACCACCAGAAGAAGAAACTCTTCCAATTCCCAGTGATCCGAGTGAGCTGGAGGAAAATAAAGCGGGAGAAATGATGGCTCTGGTTTGATTTACAACAGAGCAAAAGCCCCACATGGTGTGAAAATGTGGTGCTTTGCTGGGCTTTGCAGGAGAAAATCAAGGCCCTGTTTTGCAGAACCACAGAATCCCAGAATCCCAGCGTGGTTTGGATTGGAAACAACCTTAAAGCTCATCCAGTGCCACCCCCTGCCATGGGCAGGGACACCTTCCACCATCCCAGGCTGCTCCAAGCCCCATACAACCTGGCCTTGGACACTGCCAGGGATGGGGCAGCCACAGCTGCTCTGGACAGTCTGTTCCAGCAGCTCCCCACCCTCCCAGTAAATCATCCCGACTTCTCCCTCGTGGGCTGGCAAACAAGCAGGAGCCTTGATGGATTCAGTGTTTTTCCCTCTCTGTCCTTCCTCGCTAATTTGCAGCAAAGGAACCAGACAAAGTTTGATAACTTGGAAGGGGAGAGAGCGAGGGAGAAGCCGCCCCAGCCGCCTGCTCCCGGCGCTCCCCCCACTTCCAGGGAGGAGAAATGAAGTGCTCTCCATTCCCTGCTCGTCTGCCACCCTCCAGTGAGTCTGTCATGGGCTCATCTGTGTCTAAATTAGCTTTGCTCAGCAACGCCGTGTACAATTATTGCTGTCAGTCTTTGATCTGACCAGTTTATCTCATCAGCTTGTCAGGCTTCATTCTCCAGCCTTTCTCTCCTCGGTGCAGCCTCCAGAGCTGCCTGGGCTCCCTTGGAAGAGGCTCGGGGCTCTCACGGAGCTCCCAAGGGATTTATAAAAGCTTGCAGCCGGAAAAACGGGTTACAACAATCCTGGCAAGACGGAACAGAGCAGCAGAATTCCTGCCGTTTCCAGGCCGTTCCTCATCCAGAACCAGGGAATGACATTTTTTTGGGATTGGCACGTGGCAGGGGACCCACTGCTTGGAGCGTGGTGACATCAGTTCCATGGGATTCTCCCGACAGCCGTGCTTGACATTCCGGCTTCTGCTGCGAGGGCTCATGGAAAAAGCATTTCCATTGTCTGGGACTTCTTGTGCTCTCTTGCACGAGGGCTGCTGGGAAGGGAACCCCAAAGGGATGCAGCTGGGCTGGATTAATTAGGGATTCCAAGGAATGGTCACCCCGGTCCTTTCAGCACCTTCTTGCAGCTCCAGGTATCCCACAGCTTTCACTGAGGGGGAGTCCTGTGGGAGGGAGGCACCTGAGGCCATGGGAGATGCAGGATGAAGGATGGGATCCTGGGAGGGTGCCAAGCATCCCAAGGGATGCTCATCCCACAGCCAGGTGCCACAGGAGGTGCTTCCCAATCTTGCCGAGCAACGTTGGACACACAGCCCTGTCCAAGCCTGCTGCATCTTCCCAAGGCTTCTATCCCACCTCCCAATTCCTGCTGCACCTTCCCAAGGCTTCTATCCCACCTCCCAATTCCTGCTGCACCTTCCCACGGCTTCTGTCCCCTCTCCCCAGTTTGTGCTCCCTCTCCCCCAGAATCTTCTCCCCTCCCTCCTTCCCACCTTCCCAAAGTTTCTGTGAGGCAGTAAAAATTCTTTTATTCTGGAAAATCAAATGGATGGATCTCTCTCCACCCTGGAGGTTTCACTCATCCTCTGCCACCACCCCAAGTGTGGCTCTGTGGTGTCCCCTCCCCAGCCTGGTGTTCCCAACCTGCCCATGGATGTTGAGGACACGTCCCCAACCCCCCTCCCCTCCTGCCTCACCCCCCTTCCTGCTGCTCTTTGATTTTTCCACAGTTGTTGGGACTCCTGGATCCCCACATCGTTATCTGTCCTCCTTCACTCCCAGAAGTGCTGTGGGTTGGAATTCTGTCTGCTCCAACTCGTGAATACTCCGGACTCTGAAGTTTCCCAGCTCCAGATGTTCTGGCCAGACCAGAGGAAAAAAAAAAACAACAAAAAAAACAA
>VZRH01000522.1:34781-75154 GCA_013397555.1 Urocynchramus pylzowi | reverse complement strand
AGGATGGAGGGAGGAGGAAGGGGCTGCAGGGACGAGGAGGATGGGGCTGCAGGGACATGGGAGGAGAGGAGAGGAGAGGAGAGGAGAGGAGAGGGAGAGGAGAGGGAGAGGAGAGGGCCTATCTTGCCACCCTCCACCTGAGCCTCACCTCATCCACATCCCTCTAGAAAGAGGCCATGCCTGTCCTCCTTTCAGAGCACCTCCACTGAAGATCCCAGCTGGGAATGACAGCTCACATCACCATGGTGATTCCATGATCCCAGTTTCTATGGCAGAGGCAGCAGCTGCGAGCTCTGGGGCTGGATGCAGTTGGATACAGAACCATCCCTTCCATCTCTCCTTTATCCCAGCTAGGTTGTCACTGCTCTGTTTATTTGGTCACTTTTGGGAAGGGAAGAAGGCTGGGGGGGTCCAATTTTCAGCAGCCCATGACAGCATAATTAGGGAAATATAAATGAAAGAAAAACACACTCTAGAAATCCAGAGACTTTCACATATTTTCCCTGTTATTCCATCGCCCTGGAAAAATAAAAGCTACTCAGCAGGAACATTTATTAGCAATTAGGATCTCAGGCACTGGGGACAATCGGGGTAATTAAAGCTTCCCACAGCCTCCTGTGCCACCCCCTGCTCCCTGTGCTGCCTCCATGGGATGGACACCGCGGATCTGGGCGAGCTGAGGCACCAGCAGCATTCAACAGCTCAGCGAGGCCAAAACCTCTGGGCCATCCTCACCCTTTCCAGGTCAGATCATCAACAAATGAACAACATTCCCCTAGGGAAAAGAAAACAATGAAGAGGATCACGTGAAAAAGAGCAGTAAAATCTTGTAGAAGAACAAGAAAATAGCTCAACTTTCTGCCTCTTCTGCCCATTCCCTGACACTCGGAGCAGCTCCCTTGGAATGGAAGCTTTGCACGGGCACAGGAGGCAGAATCTCCAAGCTGAGCTTAATCTCAAGTGCCAGACTTGGGCTTGTGTTAGTGTGAGGCTCAGGACTGGCTTTGCCACTGGGAGGCTGTGTGGCTGGAGCAGGCAGGGTTTGCCAGGAAGGGATTAAGGCTCAATTCCCACAGTGCTGTGAGGAGCAGGAACCTCCCTCAGTGCCTCACCTGCCCAAAGAATAAGGGAAATACAGGAATAATTCAAGAAATGTAGGAGATGGACAGGCCTAATATCCACTGCCTTCTCAGGCAGGAAGATTCCCATTTTCTCTGGGATTTCTGCTCTTGCTGCCCTTCTCCCAAAACCACAAAGATCCAGAAAGCTCCCAGAGTTTGGATTTTGGTTTCATCGGGAAGCCTCTGCTTTATACCAGTGCTGCAAAGAACTTTTAAAAAGCAACTTTTCATAGTGACTTTATTTCATTCCAATACTGTAACAAAACCCACTTTGAGTGAGGAGCTCACAAACAGGGAATGCTGACGCTCATTCCATGACCAGCTCGGAATTTTCCTGCTGTGCCGATTCACTGGGCTATTTTTATCTTCTTTTTTTTTTCCCCTTTTGCAAAAGTTTTATTTTGGATGAAACCATGTTTTCCAGGAAGCAAAAAATGTCATTATAATTTTCTTAATCCCTTCTAGCTGGGCTGATCCCAATGCCTGAATGCCAGGTAGCTATTTGAGCATTCCATGGCATCACAGCAGCAGTTTCCCTTTTCCTCCTGATGTTTTCCATCCCAACACAACCCATTCCTGGAATTCTGAACTGGATCCAAAGTGCTGCCAGTCTGCATCCAAGTAGGTGGCAACAGGGAGTTCTTCCCATTGCAAAGCTCTGCACATGAAATTCCCAAAGGATTTGGGACCTGAGCTGAGCAAACCCAGGAGCTGAGGGGAATGGGATGTGACTGTCCCAAATTTAAGCCCAGAATCCTGTGGCAAAGGTGACCTCTGCAGCCAGAAATCTCTCACTTTGAGCACAAGCTTCCAGATTTTTTTTTATTTTCCCTGGTGGGAAGAAGGATTCCATTGATGCTTCCAATATCCCATTTCAGAATATGCATTTCTCAGTCACCTCCAATAACCAGGTCATGATCCCAGCAGGGATCCAGTGGCCCTCAGGGACAAAATGCTTCCCCCAGGGTGGGTTTTGTCACCAATTCCAGATGATTATTTCTGGAGAGAGAAAAATCAGATTAAAAATCATTCCTTGGCCACCAGGATGAACTCCCTGGCACAGCAGGAAGGGGGAAATTAGGGCCATGCTGCTCCTGGAAGCCTCTTGGGCAGTGATTTCCTGGGAGAAGGGGAAATGCAGGCAGGACATTGTGCCCAGAGGCTCTCCCTGAGTGGCTGCAGCTCCTCCAGCAGCAGGTTTGAGTCATTCCCGAGTGTTCCTGAGGGTCCCTGAGGGTTCCTGAGTTTTCCTGAGTGTTCCCAAGTGTTCCTTTGGCCACATCCACACCCAGCACCTGCAGCACGTAGCAGACCTGTGGGGTTCACCCCAGGAAATCCCTGCCCTCCCTTTGGGAAGGGCTGTACAGTGCCCTGAGCCCTCACTGACGTTCCACGTGCCGAGGCGATGCCGATCCCTGCGCAGAGCCCCGGGATGGAAGGCAGGAATCCCGGCATTCCAGGGGGGATTTGAGTAAGGCAGCCCTGAGCCTCTGCCCTAATGGGTTGTTAATCCATCCCCAGTGCATCCCATTTGCCAGCTGATTCCCGGGGGTCCCAGCGTGCCTCCATCCTGCAGACATTTGCTGGCAGGCCGTGGTTTCCCGGGATCCCCTGGGAATGGAGCAGGGACTGCAATAATCCCCCCACCATCCCCCCCCCGGCCCCAGAGCCGTTGGCAGCCGAAGTGATCCGCACATTATGGGATTTATATGAAGTGCTGCTGAACAAGAAAGATTTGAGGGGGTTTAGCAGCTCCCTGGGACAGGGATGAGCTCAGAGCTTTGGCTCGTGCTCCAAGCGGGGCTGGGGCTTTAAAGTCACACACCAGAAGAGGCCTGAGGAGAGTGAAGGTGCCTCCTCCTGTCCCCTGGGATGTCCCCACGGCACAGCCAGGACCTGCAGCAGGGCTGGGACTGCACGAGGCCATCCAATATTCCAGAAGTGTCCTCAGAGCCTTGGCTCATTCTCTGAGCTGGGCCGGGGTTTGAAGTCACCCACCAGGAAAGGCCTGAGGAGAGCAAAGGTGCCTCCTCCTATCCCCTGGGGGTCCCCATGGCACAGCCAGCGCTCCTGAGGCACTGCCAGGACCTGCAGCAGGACTGGGACTGCACGAGGCCATCCAATATTCCAGAAGTGTCCTCAGAGCCTTGGCTCGTTCTCTGAGCTGGGCCGGGGTTTGAAGGCACACGCCAGGAAAGGCCTGAGGAGAGCCAAGGTGCCTCCTCCTGGCCCCTGGGATGTCCCCACGGCACAGCCAGGACCTGCAGCAGGGCTGGGACTGCACGAGGCCATCCAATATTCCAGAAGTGTCCTCAGAGCCTTGGCTCGTTCTCTGAGCTGGGCCGGGGTTTGAAGGCACACGCCAGGAAAGGCCTGAGGAGAGCAAAGGTGCCTCCTCCTGTCCCCTGGGGGTCCCCATGGCACAGCCAGCGCTCCTGAGGCACTGCCATGACCCACAGCAGGGTGAGGACTGCACAAGGCCCTCCAGTGTTCCTGAAGTGTCCTCACAGCTTTGGCTCGTTCTCTGAGCTGGGGCCGGGGTTTGAAGTCACACACAAGGAAAGGCCAGAGGAGAGCAAAGGTGCCTCCTCCTGTCCCCTGGGGGTCCCCACGGCACAGCCAGCGCTCCTGAGGCACTGCCAGGACCCACAGCATGGTAAGGACTGCACGAGGCCCTCCAGTGTTCCAGAAGTGTGCTCAGGTGACAAAGCTGGGGCCAAGGTTTGAAGTCACACACCAGGAGAGGCCTGAGGAGAGCAAAGGTGCCTCCTCCTGTCCCCTGGGGGTCCCCATGGCACAGCCAGCGCTCCTGAGGCACTGCCATGACCCACAGCAGGGTGAGGACTGCACAAGGCCCTCCAGTGTTCCTGAAGTGTCCTCACAGCTTTGGCTCGTTCTCTGAGCTGGGGCCGGGGTTTGAAGTCACACACAAGGAAAGGCCAGAGGAGAGCAAAGGTGCCTCCTCCTGTCCCCTGGGGGTCCCCATGGCACAGCCAGCGCTCCTGAGGCACTGCCAGGACCCACAGCATGGTAAGGACTGCACGAGGCCCTCCAGTGTTCCAGAAGTGTGCTCAGGTGACAAAGCTGGTGACAAATGATGCACTCGAGTGATGCTTTACCGAGGGGATGGGGACAGAGAGAAACTTCTCCTGCAGTGCTGGAATAAGCAAAGGGCTCCTGAACAGGAAAGAGGGTTTATCCAAACATCAGCCTTGAACCCACTCATGTCCTGCTGCTGTAGCCCCTTCCCTGTACCCCCTGGACAGGGCTTTATTCCCAGGCATCAGCTGGATTTTCCCTTTTACTCCTTTTGCTGGAGTCTGACCTGGAGCTCAGCTCGGGGCAGCTCAAAGACCAGCCCAGCCCTGCCTAAAAAAGGAGCAGGAGCACCCACAGAACCCCAAGCCAGTGATCAAGTCTCACCAGGAGGCCGGAATCACATCCATCAGGAGTGAGGAGCTGTGGGATTAACCCCCTTGGTGGCTCCTCACTCCCTTCAGACAGAAAAGCTTTTAATAGGTCAGCAGATAAAGAAGCAGCAGTGCAAACATTCCTTATCTGCCCTGCCATGCCTGGGCTCTGGAATACAACTGATCCCTGCCATGTGCAGCCCCACTCCAACGAGTTTATCTTCATTGGAGGCACAGTCATCCAGCGAGATTGGGATGTAATTACCTCCTGCAAACCCAACTGCAAATCTTCCCAGCCAGTCATTAGCTCCGAGACAGGCAGACAGGCAATTACAGATGAATAAATGACTGAGAAATGACTCCAGGAGCCTCTCAGCCCTGCTTCCACCTCCAGCTCACAATCCGAGGCGCAGCTCTAAGCTGTCCATCAGGCCCACCTGCGCCTGGCACGAGCCTTTCCTGATCCCACTCCACTCCTCCTGGCCTTCCCAAGGGTCCCACAGGTTACCCCACACCTCCCTCCCCGTGATCCTGGCACGGGCAAACCCCCCAGCTGCCTTTCCATAGTCTGGGATGGACCTGGATAACCTTGATGAGGCCCAGCCCAAGGCTCCAACACCTCCTGAGTATTTCACTCCTGGCTGAACTCCTCTTTCCCCTTTTCCCTTCCTCCCTTCTCTCCATAGGTTTTTAAGCCTCGGTTCTGAACGTGTGAAGTCTCCCAGACAGGTGAGCCATAAAAAGCTGGAGAGCTCTTTGCAGGAGGCAGCAGCAGCAGCACGGGCTCGTGGTGGGAGCAGGCAGCAAGCCAGGACACTCGGGATCACAGCCTGGCTCCAGCAGGAACTTCCTCAGTGGCCCTGGAAAAGGGGCAGAGTGGAGTCCCACAGGAGCTGGGTTCCCTTCACAGCATCTCTGAAGGTCCCAGCACCCAGAGGGGCACAGAAAGTCCCCCAGAGCTTTAGGAACAGCTTCCCTCCACTGGGATCACCCACCTTCCTCTTCCTCTGCCCTCTGGGAGCCTGAAACAGCTGGGCAGTTTCCAAGCCCTTCCCAAGGAGGCTGGATGAGTTGTGGTGGATGCATTTCCCATCTCTGTTCTTTCTGAACAAATGGAACACTCCCCCCACAGACCCCCCTAAAAGCTTTTCATTAATTCCTCTGCAGTGGTGCCAGCATTCCCAGTTACCTACTGGAGCATACTGGGACTTCCAGCACCTCATCCCCATGCCTGCACTCCTGCTCCCCCCTCCTCCGTCCCAGCAGCCCTGGATATTTTATCGTGTGTGATTATTTACTTAACCAAACACAGGTATTTGCAGCCCGGAGGGTTTTCCCCACCGGGAGGCTGGAATAACAGCACGGAACAGCATCGGGCCTTGGGAATACTCACAGCATCCTCTGCTGAGGAGATGGCCGTGCTGGCAGGAGGAGGAGCAGCTCAAGAGGTTGTTGGATTGTTTCCTGGTTGTGAAAAAAGTCAGCTGGTTCCAGGGCGAGCAGAGGAGGAGGGAGAGGCAGGGAAAGGGGTGGTGACCTGCTGGCGATGGCAGCGACACTTCTGGCACAGCTTTGGCCACATGGAAGCCTGGATTCCTGGCAAGCCAGGGCCGTGGGTGAACAGGTTTCCCTCATCTCCCACGGGAGGTTTTTCCTGGATGCAGAGCCTCCTCCCAGCCCAAACAGCTCCAGCTCTTCTTTGTCTCCTGCAGAAACCTCGCCGTGCTTGGG
The DNA here is from genome assembly GCA_013397555.1 of Urocynchramus pylzowi. Classification (NCBI taxonomy): domain Eukaryota; kingdom Metazoa; phylum Chordata; class Aves; order Passeriformes; family Fringillidae; genus Urocynchramus; species Urocynchramus pylzowi. The sequence goes on along the minus strand of VZRH01000522.1, from coordinate 68,892 downwards.
ATGCTCAGGGGAAGGCTCCTTCTCTGTGATCCCACTCCTACAACAAGGCAAATTCACCTGGCTCTGGGGTCCCAGCCTGGGCTGGAGCTCTGGGGGGACCTCACAGTCTCAGGAGGACCTCAGTGCTCTCCACAAGCACCTGGAAGGGGATTGTAGCAAGGTGGGGTCAATTGCTTCTGTTGTGTCCCAAGTGAGAAAGGAAAAAGGCCTCAAGTCACACAGGGGAGCTTCAGATGGGATATTCAGAAAAATGTTTTCATGGAAGAGTGGTCAGGCCTTGGAATAAGTTGACCAGGGAGGTGGTGGAGTCACTGTCTCTGGAAGTGATCAAGATGTGTCTGGATGTGGCCCTTGGAGCCAGGGTTTAGGGGGGCTGATTGTGGGGCTGGGTTGGTGGCTGGACTTGATGATGCTGAGGGTGTCTTCCAGCTTTGATGATTCTGGGATTGTGCAGGATGCCAGGCAGCCAGGACCCTTCCTGTGCTCCTGAGAGTCTCTTCCCAGCCTTGGCAGTGCCTGTGACTGTCAGGGCCTCCTGCGCCACAGGGAGATCACAACCAGATTTGGGGACACGTGTCCCAGCTGATTCCAGGCCCAAGGAACCCCTGTGAGCCCTCTCTCCAAACAGGGAGCATCTCTCCCAGCTCCTATCCCAGATCCCAGAGAGATGAGCCCTCAAACCACCAGGATCTGGGCCTGTGGGATGCTGGGGAGGCTGACAAGGAGACTTTGGGAGTTTCAAGCATGGTTTGAGTTGCTTTTCTTTTTCTGGACCACACAGACACTCCCTGAGGCATCATTCCTAGAAAAGTCAGAGCACTGCAGGATTTATGGGCTGAAGAAAGAGCTGGAATTCAGTTCTCTGTCCTTGGGTTCTTGCTCAGGAGTGGCCCTGTCCCCATCCCAGGAGGAGCAGGAGGGGGACGAGGGACTGTCCCAGACACACAGGGACATGGCTGGGGGGTGTCACCTCTCCAGCAGGTCTGGGGACTCTCTGTGCCCCTGAGAGGCCATGCTGGTGTGGCCCCCCCTCAGGGCTGGGTGAGGTGACACAGGGGTGGCAGAACTCAGCCCAGGGTGTTCCTGAGCAGGAATATCCCTGGGGATTTGTCAGGGAATGACTGGACCCATGGTGAGATGCTGCACCATCCCACAGCATCCTGAAAGGGCAATAAAACCCCCCTGGGGACAAAAAAAAAAAAAATCCTGGTGTTCTGACCAGGAAAGGGAATTGGGAGCTGGAAATGTTTATCCCTGTCAGTGCCTAGGGATGAGCCCAGGAAGCTCTGCCAGAGCCCCTGCCCTGGGCTGAGTTTGGCACCAACAAAGGGGGTCCTGCAGCTTTGTCCTGCCCAGCCCAGGCACTGGCAGCCCACAGGGAATGCAGGAGCTCTGCCAGGATCCAGCCAGGCCTCTGGGCTTGGCATGGGGGGAGCCAGGGAGAGCAGTCCATAGGAGGATGGGGGTTCAGATCATGGAAGACCTCACTGTAAAACCAGAGAAAAACCTGTAAGAGAAAAGTTCATCTTCACAGGGAGACAGTCAGGCTTTGGGAAATAGAGGGCAGAGGGCTGTGGGGAAGGGTCTGCCCACCTACAGGGAAAACTGGGTGAGGATTTGGGGCTCAGTCTGGTTTTCCTCAGCCTGAAGGGGCTGGTGCTGCTGTGGTGATAGGAGAGCACGGAGCAGGTGTAGCACAGGCACTGACTGTCCCTGCACTGCTGCCCTGAGCTTTCCCTGCTGCTCCTCATCCCTGTCCCTCCCCTCTCCATCACTCCTCACACCTCTGTGCTTCCCTCTCCACCTCAGCTCAGGGAAGTGCCAACGCTCCCCTGGGAAGTCTCTCCATTGCCACCAGCTGCTGGTGGCACCACCTTCCAGCCAGGCACACAGAGCCCCTTTTAGGCCACCCAGCTGTGAGTTGGGACACAAAACACTGCTGAGAGGCTCATCCTCCAGACCTGGCCCAGGACATGAGCTGGGATCCTGCTCTCTTTCACAGGAGCTGAGCAGGAGGTGAGGGAGACATCTGCTCCCTGGAGCCTGGCACAGGAGGGTGGATTTCAACTCCCTTAGGGAGCTGATCTCTCCCTGCCTTCTCCCAGCCCTTAGTGCTGGATCCCAGCCCTTTCCCATCCCTGCACTCCTTCCTTCCAGCACGCTCCCAGTGCAGCACCTGGAACGTGGCTGCTGTACCCCTGGGCAAGGCAGGAATATGGAAATGTCAGTGTTATTTGCAAGGCAATAACGTTTGGAGCCGGGGAGGTCACTCGACATTAACCTGCTGATGACACTGTTTAATCTTCCCAAGAGGCTGGAATCAAAGGGAAAACACAGCGAGCTCATTCCCAGGAGTGTGTCCTGCACTGGGGTTTACAATCAGAGGAATGTGGGCTGTGTTTGGACTTGGCTGCGTCAGGAAAGGCCTTTGCAGAGGTTTGTTTATTCAGAGGTCCATGCAGCAACTGGGAGGGAGCTGCCAGCCAGGGCAGGGGACAGCAGCTCCTGTGCTGGCCCTGCTGCCTTACCTGGCACAGCACTGCTTCAGGTGAGCACCCAGAAGTGCAGGTGAGGGCTTTGTGATGGAACTTCCACTGAATAAACAGCTGGAAGAGCCTGGAGTGTTGTTCTCTATTGCTCTCTGTGTTCACTCCTGAAAAATCCAGGTGTGGTCCTCATCCTTTAAAGCCACCCTCATCCTTTAAAGTCATCCTTGGTGTGGTCCTCACCCTTTAAAGTCACCCTCATCCTTTAAAGTCATCCTTGGCGTGGTCCTCACCCTTTAAAGTCACCCTCATCCTTTAAAGTCATCCTTGCTGTGGTCCTCACCAGGGTGGGTGAGGCTGAGGTGCTTTCAGGGCTGTTCACTCCACACTCCCTCCTCTGAGATTCCCCCGTGCTGGCTCTCATCTGTCTGAAATGGCAATTTTTGTTTGGCTCTGTCAGAATATGCTTGCAATTCTTTTTTCCACTTCAGCATCTTTAGTGTGTTCTCTAGACCCAGGCTGAAGCACAAAAGGCTTTGAAGGCATTTTAAGGCACCCCTCAAGCTCCTCAAGAAAACTGCTCTGGCAATTTTTAGGACTTTCTTGCTAATTGCTTGTCAGCAGGACAATTTCTCAGTGATGCTGTCACTGACAGTGGGCACAGGGGGGACAGGTCCCCGAGCCAAGTCACAAAGTCACTGCAGAAACAGCTGTCATGGATTTAGATGTTGCCATCCACCGCTGAGCTGGGATTACAGCTGGGAATTCTCTCCATCAGCTTCAAGGCAATGTTAGCAAGGTCCATGTATGAGTTAGCAAGGAGTGTTTATGGAGCATAATCAGGGATTCCCAGAATGTATGGGTTGGAAGAGTCCTTAAATCCCATCCAGTCCTCCCTCCTGCCGTGGACAGGGTCACCTTCCACTATCCCAGGTTTCTCCAAGCCCTGTGCAACCTGCCCTTGGACATTTCCAGGAGTGGGAAGTCCACAAATTGTCCTTGAAGGAAGATGGAAACCAAACATGGGACACATCCAATTCCATGCCCAGAGCTGGGAAGATCCAAGCTGTGGTCACAGTCCTGCTCCAGAGGCCACTCTTCTCCATTCCCTGGCTACCAATTCCTGCTGTCCTTGCACTTTGCCTCTATTCCCTCAGAAACTGTCGAGGCATCAAATTCTTGTCCAGGAGTTTTTTACTGAGGGGAGCCAAGTCTTCCCATATCTGACCTGAACAACCACGGCCATGGTGGGAGGCAAATTGTCTTTCCTCTGTCCCTTTCCATGGAATATGGCAAATAAAAGCTTAGGAATTACTGCAGAGGCAAGAAAATCCTTCAGCATGGCTCTGTGCCTGCAAATTCAGGCTCAATTCCCCATCTCCCAAAGGAATCCGTGCCAAGAGCAGTCGGATGCGGGGCATGACCTTTGTCAGCACTTCCGACACCCTTTGTTGGCCACCTCCATAAGCTCCTGCCTGGTCTTTAATTCACAAAGGGAAGGGATCTGATCCCATCCTTCATAAACACCAGGAGGATTCCACTGGCTGATGTGATTCCAAGGGAGCTGAGCAGGGAGAGGGACTCTGCGAGACAAAGCTCTTGGTTAAACAACATCGATGGCTCAAATATTTGCCAACACTTGCGAACACAAATATTTACGCCGGCAGCAGGAGCCAAGGCAGATTTTTCCTTCCAGATGTATTAAATGTTTCCTTGAGTGTGCAGAACTGGGAAAGGGCTCTTCCATCACTCGCCGGCTCATTTTCCAGGCCACTGGATGCGCTCACTTATTTGGCAAATCTTGCTGTTAACGGGTTTTTCTCAGCTGATTTTCTGGACTTTCCTGCTTTCCCTCACAATCCTGGGCAGGGAAGGAGAACAAATGTATTTTTTTAACTCCAGCAACCCAACCATTGTCAGCTCTCACTGCCAAAGAGGATGATCTGGGTTACTCCGTGTCTCTTGGACCTGCTCAATGTCCTCGTGGGAAGGGAGGATGTGGAGCAGGGTAATCCAAGATCCAAGGAAGTGCAGGACCTTGTAAAGACACCAGGGCTGATGAGTGCTGGATGCAGCCCATCCCTTGGCCCATTCTACAAGCTGGAGTGACACCTGAACGTGGGGGCTGACTGCTGCCACCTAAACTGCCCCATTTCCAGAGGAATGCTCAGCCTGGATAAATTACATTCTTTTGGAGGTGCCTTCCCTGGGGGTCACCTTCCACTAGTGTTCCTGCTGCTCCTGTCATTGCCCAGTGGTCCTGGGAATGCCTCTGATGCCAGGATACTGCAGGAGAGAGCTCTGATCTTGCTCAGACATCCACATTCCCCTTATATTCCAGGATACTGTGCTTACAATAAATGGGAGGGTTGTTCCCAGCTCCAAACACTGGCAAGGACAAAGAGGAAGTGGCAGTTCCCTCCCTCCAAGGGAATTGTGGTGAAGTCAGCTGCTGCAAGAAAACTTCAGATCCAAGGGGATGAAGGGAGGCACTGGACAGCCAAAGTTCAGTCCAGGAGCAGGGATTTGAATTTCAGGGATGTGCTACAGGTCCATTGGAAGAGAAATTAAACATCAGTTTAAGGCCTGGTGTGGTGCAATTCCATGGATAATTATGAAGGGGGAGTATTGTGAATGAATAAAACTCCAAATCCCTTTCCAAGCTGCTTGGCTCCTATAAAGTGAAGAAAAGCTCACACATGGTTTTGGTGTGGGTAATAGGGGGCAGATGAGGTTGGCCTTCCTCTGCCAAGGCAAAGCGAATCCAAATGGAGCCTCCAGGGATGCAGTTGTTCATCCCACTGGTTGGTATCCTGCCTCTGGAATTAATGGACCCAGAAATTTTCTGGAAAAAGGTACTTTAACGCACAGGGAATGGGAAAAATCCTGCATGAAATTGGGTGGAAAAGTGGGTGACATTGGACAGGAGCTTTGTTTTCCTGCATGTCCCTCACACTGTCCCAGTAAAAGCTCCAGTGGGCAGACTGGGAAGAGGCTGCAGCATGGCAGGAGACACAGAAACACATTCCAGGGACACAGCCAAGCCAGAAAATGGGGAGGGGCTGCTCTGGCCCAGGGAAAGGTGAACAGAACTTCATGGATGCTGAGGATCAGATGTGGGGAGGGTGTGTCCAGGGATGGGAATGTGGGACTGGGGACAGCTGGGAGAAGCTTCCCTAACATCTTCCCACTCCTTGGCTGGCTCTGTCTGGCACTCCCAGCCCTTTGCTTAACAACATAATCCAGCTTGGCACTTGGATTCACACCCCCAGATCTGCAGGGGAAAGCAGAGCCCTGACCTGCCCTTCCAGCAGGGATCATCCCGGGAGTCCGGAGTCATTCCTGTGCCTCACGGGGTGCCAGGAGCTGGGTACTCCCTCTGCCCTGCTTCTCCACACCCTGCAATTAATTAACCCTTGTCGTGCCTGACTGAGAACCAGGAGAGAAAGAAAGCAGGGAACAGATGATCCCAGGGTAAATAACTGGGACAACTGTGTGGTTCACTGCCTGGGAAAGGCGAGGGAGGAGCGGACACACGGCGCTGGCCTTCGGACTGTGACGCTCTCTGGAACCGCCCCAGCAGGGTTCATGGGGTCACAGAGCCGTGGAATCTCCTGGCAAGGAGACCACCAGGATCATCCAGTCCAACTGCTGCCCCTGCACAGACACCCCAACAATCCCACCCTGTGCATCCCTGGGAGCGTTGTCCAAATGCCTGGAGCTCTGGCAGCGCTGGGGCTGTGACCATTCCCTGGGGAGCCTGGTCAGTGCCAAACACCCTCAGAGGAAGAGCCTTCTCCTGAAATCCAACCTAAACCTGCCCTCACATAGCTCCAGGTGTTCCCTGGCACCTACCCCATGGTACTTCAGGAGCAGCTTCCCTTGCTGTGAGCCATGGTGAATGTTCTTAGGGTGTGGATGATCCTCCTCCTGCTCCGTAGATAAACCCGAGCTGTGTTTCCTGGAGAGTGGCCCCTCTCCGACCCCGGGGAGGAAATGAGGGTCTCTGGACTCTGTTCCTTCCTCATTTGGCAACAAAAAATGGAGATGTTGGGAGGAAACAATCCAGAGAAATGTTTCACATCAGTGAGACACACTCCAAAGCATTTTTGGCAACGTGGTGTGGGAATTTGGCTTGGAGAGTTGCTCGGAAGCTCTAAACTCCCATAGATACAGCAAAAAGTGGCACCTCCATCTCTTGTGTCTGGAGTGGTTTGGGTCCTAAATGAGGGAACCATAAGAGGCTGATAATGGAACTAATGGTGGTCTGAGGGATTTTCCATAGGGAAAAATCCTTCAGAGTCCCTAACAATGGTGAACTGGGAGCCGTGGATGTTGTCCATGGGTTTGTTGGCACAGCAGCAGTTTTCCTGTGCTTCCTGGAAAGCCGTGGCTGTTTCACACCCAGAAGGGCTCCAGCAATCCTTGTGCTATCCCAGATTGTTGAAGTGTCTGAGGAGATGGCTCTTGTTGTGCCTGGTGCTGCTTTTGGAGATGCCTTTGGAGCACTGGGAGCAGCAACTTCCAGCATCCTCTGGGGACTGGGATTTCAAAGGAAGACAACAGCCAAGAGGAGACCAGCTCAGGCCTCACAGCACAACTTCAGGGTCCATAAATGAGCATCTCTATTGTTTGCTCCTGGATTTTGGAACCCAAACCTATGGATCCTGCTCCTTTTCTGACCCAGAGCAGTGATAAAAAAAAGCATTATTCCCACCAAAAACATCAGGCCTTGAAGGTCTTATTTAATTAGGAAAAGGGAATAAACCCAATATGCAGTTCCCTGTCTTTAAGACAAGGATAAGATCAAGATACACCTTTAACTCTGAAAACTCAGGAATCTCTGGCAGGATTCCTTTTTTTCTTGCTAGAAAAACAAACAAGAAATGCCATTTTCTGGCCAAAAAGCCAGAGCTGTTAATTTCTTCCCTCTCTTTGTTTTCCCCTCTTTTTAAAATTTTTTTTTATTTTTTATTTTTTATTCTGGCTGTGGTTTGGAGCAGCTCAGTGAGGAGGACACGCTGGATAAACATGGCACCAGCGGGGTGTTTGGAATGCTCCTCGCTCCGGACCTGCTCCCCATGGAGAGGAGGAGGCTGGAGGGGTGGAGGAATCCGGGTCATGGAGCAGAGGGCAGGGAGAAGACAGCTCCTCTGTTCTCCTGGCGTGTCCAAAGCTTCTCAGCTGAGGAGAGCAACTGGGGTGTGCTGGGCCTTTTATTCTGTGTTCCCAGCTTCCCCTTTCATCCCATGTGTCAAACAGCTTGGAAGCTTTGATTCCAGAGGCCAAGGAATTTGAACTGCAGGCCTGAATCCCTCAAGCATCTTCTGAGATATAAAATCCTGAAGGAAAGTTCAGGGGTGCCTTGAGCTGGCAGCCTGGGGGTGCAAGTAAGGAGAGACAGGGGGATGGAATTGTCCTCAGCCATTCCTGGGTGGATAAGTTGAGGAGTGGGGAGTCTTCCCAAGGAATGCAGGCACCATTTCAGTCTGAACTCACACAGAGTGCTTGGATTCATTGCTTGGCCACAGAGGGAAAAGCTTCCTAGGAAGGGATGAGAATCCAACAGGAATACCTGTGGATGCCCCTGCTGTGGGGATTGGAGCAGGATCATGCCAGAGGATGAGGCACTCCCTGGAGTTTGGCTTGGGAGCTGTATCTGCCTATCCAGGACCCTCTGCCATGTCACACTGTGCCTCCAGTAAATCCATGCCACGAGCTATGGGAGTCCCAGTAACATCCTAGTGGGAGCTTTCCACAGAATCCCACAATCCCAGACTGGTTTGGGTGGGATGCCCCTTCTCATGGACCAGCACATCCCCACCAGACCAGGGTGTCTTGTCAGTGCAGAAATGGGATATTCCATCTCCCTGCAGGGATGTCCTTCTCCAAAGGGGAAACTGAGACACAGGGAAGGTGGAGGTTGTCAGGAACAGCTCTCCTGCTTCCCAGCCACTCCACCTTTGCCCTGGGAGTTTGGCCAGCCTGGGGAAAACTTGGCCTGCCAATGAGCAGTGAATGCACTGCTGAGGATTTCAGCCATTCCCGTTTCTGGTGAATGGAAGAGCATCAAGGATCAGCCCTCTCCAGGGATGGATCCAGCATCCCAGGCTCCTGGTGCTGGCTGGGATGGAGTGGCAATGCTGGGAAATGCAGTCTCCATGGCCTGCACTGTAGAGCACCAGGTCTATCCAACATTAGGTCCTGCCTTGGTTTCCCAGTAGGTGGCTTCTCCCAGGGAATGATGGTCCCAGTGCAAGCCCATTGAATGCAAGGGAGCCTTTGTGCTGACCTCTGTGAGCTGGAGCCTCTCCCAGGAGTGCCCAGGGCCTCCTGCTGCAGGGAATGAGCAGCAGCCCTTCCATGTCTGCAGGAGGGGCTGGGCTGCACCAGCCCCCGGCTTCCCCACGGCTCAGCACGGCTTCTATTGCCACACTCAGGGCTGGAAGTGTTTAAAAGGAGGGAGGGGAGAGCTTTGGCTGTGCCCTCTCTGCCCAAGGGTGGTACTGAGTTCCAGCCTGATCCCAGGGAGGTCCAGGCACTGCCTGGAGTGGAGCTGAGCTGCCCCCCTTCAGTCCTTCCCTTTTCCCCAGGGATCCATGCTGGTGGTGGATACAGGGAGAAGTGGGTTAAAGCCCCCAGTCCTTTCCCCACTGGAGCAGAAGGCACTGATGGGACCCAGATAGAGCTGTCTGATGCACTTCATGGAATCATGGAATTCCTGAGCTGGAAGAGATCCACAAGGATCATCCAGCCCAGCTCCTGCACAGACACCCCAACAATCCCACCCTGTGCATCCCTGGGAGTGCTGTCCAAACACTCCTGGAGCTCTGGCAGCCTTGGGACCGTGACCATTCCTTGGGAGCCTGGGCAGTGCCCCACCACCCTCTGGGGGAAGAACCCTTCCCTAAAATCCAACCTAACCCTTCCCAGGTGTTCCCTGGGTCCTGTTCCTGGTCACAGAGAGCAGAGATCAGAGCTGTCCCTCAGAAGGAGGGAAAATCCACAGCTGGATTTTCCCTCCTTCCACGAGGGAAAATCCCTCGTGGCTGGCACAGGACAAGCCCTGTGCAAACAGGAGCTGCTCCAGGTGTGATGACAGCAGGAGCCAGGTGCTAAAAACATGGATCCAGCAGTGCCAGCCCTTCCCTTTGGGTCAATCACCATCATCTGTCGGGGTGTTTGTTGGTGTTCCTTTCCTCAGGGATGTGGTGCCTCGCCCCTGGTGCTGATGGGTGGATTCAGGAGGTGGCTGCCCCTTTGGATCGTGGCAGTGGCCAGGAAAAGGCAGAGGGCAGCTCTCCCAGCCCTGGCATGCCAAGTGTTATCCAACAATCCCTCATTGTGGTCCTGCTTCCCTCGGCTCTCAACACTTGCTTTTCTCCCTTGAACCAAGTGCTACCTTGTGGCCAGCAGTGGATTTTTAGTTAACCCTGCTGGCACCTGAGAGGCAAATGCCACCGAGGGAGGGAGGGGGGAGTGGGAATTCACTTGGCATGTGAGGAAAAGGCAGGAGCGCTTGAAAGAGTCGGGAACAGCATTTTTACATATCTCTCAGGTGTGAGTTACACACACACATGTGAGTGTGTAGGACACAGGAGTGTGCACAGACATGTGTGTGCACAGAGCAGGGAGGGGCAGCTTGGTACAAAAGGCAAAGGTGTAGAATTTGAGGGTTGCCATGGCTACAGGTCAGATGCCTTTGTTCTCGCATCCTGGTGCAGCTTAGGGAGATGAGATGCGCCAGCCTCGGAGCACGAGCAGGCGAGGATGGGGTTTTAATTGTTTTTTAGATGTGAAGGCAAATAGCTGTGCACTTATTTTATCCAGGTTTGAAAGAAAAGGCAGCAAACGAAGGCAATCTCCAGATGCAGATGGAATTGAAGTCGCAGCCAGTCTGGGAGGCTGGGAAGCTGAGTGGCATCAGGGGAAATGTCCCCGTGGCATCGTCATGGTCACAGACAGCCCCTCTGTGGAGCCACAAAGCCACTTGTGTGCAGTGACTCTGTGCTGACACGGAGCCCAACGTCCTCATGCCAGCCCGGGTGGGAGTGGGCACCATGCATGGGTGGAAGGCCACGTCTGTGCTCCTGCCTTTGGTTTTCCCTTTGAAATCTCCTGTCCAGCTCTCTGTGGTCCCAGCCTATTTGATTCCGAGCTGGAAAGGAGATTTCAAACCAGGATCCATATGGGGCCCGTCAGTTGCGACTGGATTCATTTTAAAGTCCTTGTTAAGTCCAACAAAAAGCCAAAGATTAGAGCTGATATGTTGGCTTTCATCCAGATGCTGATCCTTGAAAGGCTGCCTTGAGACCGCCAGGCGACTCTTTCATTCCCCCTTTCCCTCTTGCTCTTCTTCTTCCCTTCTAATTGCTTCCCAAATTTGGGTTTATGGCCATGGGTTTGAAGCCAGGTAATCAGAACCAGGACTGTTTTTCTCTCCCCTGTCTCTTTCTGGTACCCATCAGATTCTGGCTCTCTGCTGGTTCAGAAAGTCCACATTAATTCCTTGACCACCAACGTCAAAGGCTTGGCAGGGCTGGAGCCCTTTGGGATAACGCTCCAAGCCAGCCCTCGGCATTCCTGGCAGCCAGAGAACCACGGCGAGAAGAAAAGCAGCGTGGCCCTCGTCTGTCAGGAGTGTTCCGTCCTTTTCCCCCAACCCAGGGCTGCAGCTTCCCCTTCCTTTGTCCCTGAGGGGCATTGTCCTGGTCGTGCCACAGCAGATGGGGACATCTGTGAGGGGAAGGGCTGGCACTGAGCGCTGGGCTCCACCTGGAACACGGAGCTGAGGTCACGCCCAGGTGATCCGGACAAGGACAGCGGGAATTCCCATGGTCATTCCCATTGTTCCCAGCGATCCAGCTGCACTCCACTGCTGGAGAGCTCTCCCCCAAGCCCAGCTCCTCCCTGCTCTGCACGTCCCAGCACAGAGCTGTCTCTCTGGGAACAGATAGCTCTTGACAGCCGGGATTGTGAGGGAAGCAGGAGAGGCCAGGAAGGAGAACAGAGCTCTGTTAAAGGCTGAGTGCAATCAGGGAAGGAGCGAGGGTGCAGATAAGAGGAAAGGGAAGGGATGTCGGTGCTACCTGGTGCCAGAAAGCAGGAAACTGAGCAGAAGCAGAGCTGGGATGGAGCTGGGAACATGTTACATTCCAGGATCTCATAGAGGGGACACCCAGTAGAGGCTCCTGCTTTGTTTCTCGGTTGTCCATCGTTGGGAACAGCCCATGTGGAGGCTGTGTCATCCTTGCTGGTCAGTGTTCCCTGTGCAGGGACAGAGCTGGAGCTCTGCAGGAGGGAGCCTGAGCTGCTGGAAGCATGAGGATGGCAGGAAAGGGGAGAGAGCCTGCAGGGCTTAGAGCTGTTGGAGCGGGATCCTAAAGCTGGAAGAAGAGGAAGGATTCAGGCTGTGCTGGAGATGCTGCAGCAGAGTGAGCATCACACCCTGGGCACCTCAGAAGGGGTAAAACAGTGCCTCAGAGCTGGATCCAGCCCTGCAAGGTGGAGCCCAGCCAGGCTGGCCCAGGGAATTGCTCTGGGCTCTGGCACAGGAAAGGCCATCCCCAATGCATCCCCAAGGCAGCTGCACCTTGGGATGTGTTCAAAGGGTTTGGAACAGCACCTGTGGGATGTGCTGGAAGAATTTGGAAGAGCCCCTGTCAGGGGCTATGTGCAGCCAGGGGCTTTAAACATCAATCCCCTCTTGTCCATACATTCATTTAAAGGATGTGCAGACACAGAGAAAATAGAACCTAACACATCCTGCTTGGGCAGTCCCAATGAGCCAGGAGGCCGAGAGATTCCCAACCCGTGCCATGCCACGTCCTGCACATTCAGAGCAGGCACAGAGATGTGCAATGTGTGTGTGAGCGGCTCCTGAACCAGGAACAGCTTGAAAAGCCATTCAGGGAAGTATTTACAGGAGTTCAGGGTGGGAATGGGCCTGTTCTGTCTTTGGTTTCATGGCTGCTTTAACTCCAAGCTGTCTGTCCTGGGGGTCCCCCAGCACAGAGCAGTGACAAGGACACTTGTCACAGATTGGTGCCAGGTGACACTGAGATCCAGCTGAGAGGCACAGCTGGACTGGAGGGGGAGGTGGCACAGCCTGGGGGCATGCCAGGGTTGGATGTGGGTTGGAAGGCAGGTTATTCCTGAACCTTGTTCCACTCACCCCTGTCCTCTTGCCTCAGTCACAAACCAGACCCCAGGAAAAAGCCCATCCAGTTTCCTTCTCCAGACAAACCACGCAGGTTAATGCTGGAAGATGTTTCTTATTTCTGGAAACACCCTCTGGAGCATTTTCCTTTAAAAGCTTTAGTTTATCCATGAGGAAACTGCTGTTGGAAGTGACCATTATCCACAGCATGTCCCATTTCAACAAAAAGCCAAAGTTCACCTTTTTGGAGCGAGGGGGAAAACACAAAGTTGGAGTGTTTGGTCTGGAGCCTGTTGAACAGCTCAGCTTTGCTCAGAGCTGGCCCCCAGCATCCTTTTTCCTGCTCCAGGATAATGGGAGCTCAGAGGCCAGCGCAGAGACAGGGAATCAGCACGCTGGGAAATCAGCGGGATGTGTGCGAACCGCCTTGGACAAAATCCACGCCAAGCACAGCCCAGGCCTTAACACAACTGAGAACAGCGGAGCTCTGAAGTCTGAGGAGTAACATTTCATCTCTCTCCCATTCCCCCATTGCTTTTTCCACTCCTGCTCCTACCAGGACACACCTGGGCTCCAGCCACCGCATCCAAGGACCACAGAGCCCGTGGTCTCACCGCAGCCCTAAACCAGGGCTCCAGCTCTGCTGAGGCCAGGCTTTGGCTTGCCCACCTTATTTTAAGTTCAGCCTTTTCTCCTGGCTGTGGGACTGTGACTTTACCAGGAGCTCCAAAACTGGCTCAGCTCATCCCAGCTCAGGGAAACACCCCTGAGCCTGGACCAAGGTTCTCTCATTCCCAACTCCCCCAGTCCTGAGATTAGGCAGAGACTCAAACAAATGAAGGCAGTTGCTGGAGAGGACAGGAAGCAATTACAGACCACCCTGGAAAGGCAGGACAGGCAGCAGCTTGTGTGGCTGCTGCTGTTTAAACAACAACCACCCCCAGGCCGGCAAGGGCAGGAACATCTCAGAGGAACAATGCTGGAGCGAGGTGCAAGGAGCCCAGAAAGGAGGATTAACACGGAATGCTCCGGCACAAGGGCTCTGCGCTCCTGCTGCGGGGTCAGGAGGGTCCCGCTGGCAGCAGGAGGACAAACAGGATGGGCTGGTGATTCCAAAGGGAGCCAGGAGCTCCTGGTGCCCCGCCAGCGGGGGACCCACGCGGGTCAGGGGCAGGGTGGCCTGCAGGATGCCTTTTCCATCTGCAGGGCCATTCTGCAGCAGGAGTTTTGTCTTTGCCATGGAGGGGGAAGCAGGGGGGAGGCATTTCCAAGCTGTTTTCTCCAGGATATCCCAGCTCCGCCTGACAGCTGGTTCCCATTGGGCTCCTGACCAAAGGCAGTCTCCAGCAAGGGTGGGAGTGGGCGGGAGGGGGGAAGGGACCTCCTAATGATGAGGACGAAGAAGAGGAAGGATGAAAGGCCCTGAAATGCGGAGGGTGGAACTGTAGCAGGAGGACACTCGGAGGGAGGGGCTGCAGAGGCTTTGAAGCTCCTCGCTATGGGGAGCCTCCTTTAAACCCTACACCAGATTGGAACAAGGTGGGGGAGGAGGGGCTGGCTCTCTTTTCCCTCTGAAATGTTCCGAGAGGTTGGGACCCCTACTCGGGATGGGCTGTTTCTGTCCATTAAACGTTTTAAATGCTTGTCCATCTCCCATGGCCTCCCGTCCTTCCGCTCCTTGTGGCAATGTGCTGGGGCTGGGAGGTTCCCAAGGATGATGAAAGGATTTAGGGCACAGGGTAGGGGTGTCAGGGGCTGGTGTCAGTCACAGCCTTGTGCCAGTGAGTGCTCCAGTGGAGGAGGAGGGAAAGGGGCTGGTTATGCCCCAAAACGCAGATTGGATGGGGAGTTTTCCTCCTCTGCTGGGAATTTTAGCAGGGAGGTCAAGGGGAGGATGGCTGGTGCTGCCTGACTTCCCCTTGCTGCCTGCCAGGACGGAAAACAGCTGGGAAGGGAGTTTTGGGATCGGTGCCACTGCTCCCTCAGTCCCTGCTCTGGAGGGGATGGAGGAGTTGCCTCATGGAGCGGGTGGAGGAATCAGCTGCCTCATGGAAAGCTCCTTCCCTCCCCCTGCTCCTCCATCCAGGCCCATCTCTTTTATCACAGAACGTCCTGAGCTGGAAGGGACTCACAAGGCTCAACCAATCCAGCTCCTGATGTCCAACTCTCAGTCTGTAAGGATGAGAGTTGGACATCAGGAGCTGGATTTCCAGTCCCACATTTCCAGCTCTCAGTCCAACTCTCCTCATCTGTATGGAAGCTGGGAGGACATTTCCTCTTCTTTCCCCAACCAAACCTCTCCCTGGAGAACTACAGCAGGTTATTAAATCACATCCAACTGAATTCAGAGCATCACAAAATATAAAGGCAGCAAAAAAACCCAAAGGGACAGGGAGACAAAGGGGTTGTCCAGCAGAGCCTGCTGCTGGAGAGCTCTGCAGCATGGATGAGATTTTCCCACTGGAGCTGAGCTACCTCGTCCTCACCTCATAAGGAATACGCTCCAAAGAAATTGATGAAATCCAAACAAGCTTTGATCTTCCCATTGGAATCAGCAGACCTGGATGAACCCTGTGGGTGAACCTGGCAGCTCTGTGAGTGTTCAGAGCTGTGTCCCTGGGAGCTGGAGCTGGAGCTGGAGCAGGGCATCCTCATTCCTTGTCCCTTCTCAACTGTAAAAATCCAGAGGAAAAAATACTCGGTGCCTGCATTGTTCCTGCCAAGGTTGTCAGGAAATCAGTGGGAAGAGGCACGGGGGGACACAGCACAAACAATAGGAGGAGAAAGTTCACAATAACCCTGGGCTGGTGCGTGGAGTCTGTTCCTGACGGGAGGGCTGGAGGCTCAGGGTGGTGCTTTGGGCAGTTCCTGGGTGCCAGGTGTCCCTGTGCCCCTGCATGAGTGTGCAGGGATTCCCAGTGACCCAGAGCTTCCCAAGCTCCCCATGCAGCAGGAACCTGGAGCTAAAGGACACTCGGAGCTGGTTTTAGCTGGTCCCTCCCTGCCACCATCCAGAGGTGGGGCAGGTGAAGGTGCAGCCCTGGCAGGGGATGGTCCAGGCTCCTGGCACCTCCCAAATTTGGGACCCATCATTCCATGGCAGTTAAGTGAAAGCAGTGGAAGCAAGGAGGGAAGGGCAGTATTCCCTATTCCTGTGCCTTTTCCCTCCCTGCCTTCCCTTCACCTGTTTTATGTCGGAGCTGGACTCACCCCTTTCCATGTGCCTCTCCTAAGGAGAAGCATCCTGCTCCAGGTGTTTGCTGGAACAGGCAGGAGGAGTGGGACAGGGACGGTTTTGAGGATGGATGGATGGATGGATGGATGGATGGATGGATGGATGGATGGATGGATGGATGGATGGATGGATGGACAACATGTCATTCCAGCATTAAGCCCCAGCTATGCAGAACCCTACTCCTGGAGATTGTCCCATCCTTTTCCCACAGGAAAAAGGGCAGAACTGGTTTTGTGAGTCCTAAATGCAGTTTGAAAAGAAATCATCTTTAAATTGCTCCAATGGGGCCAGAGGGAGCAGTGGCCATTGGCACCTGGATACCTGTCCAGGAATCCAGGGGAGAGGAGGATGAGCACGGGCAGGGCAGAGCAGCAGGAGGTTCTGGAGAGGTTTGGATCCTCCCTCTCCCCTTCCCACCTCCCCATTTCTGTTTGGTTTTGAAGTGGGACCTGCAGGTGGCTGTGCCCTGTGACCAATTGGGAAATGGAACTCGATTTTAAGTTAATTAAAACTGCCCTCTGTGTGTTAATCTTCTTGTCAGGTTTTAATTAAGTGCTGATAAAGACTCAGCATGGGGAGGGATTCCTGCTCCCACCTCCTGTGACCCAGGAGCCTGGAGGGGCTGTTGCAGTCATGTTGGGGTGACCCCAGGTCCCAGCTGGTGCTGTTACCCTTTCAAAAAGGGGTGGAATTTGACCATTTTCTTCTCTTTCTCCCTCAGTCCCCAGCAGATTCCCTCCCAGCTCTCCTCCCAGGATGGGTCATGCTCCCGGCAATGACTGATTTGCTGCTCATGAGCCAGAAAATTCCGGATAAATGTCAGCTCAGGGTAATCACCATTCCTGGCTGCATGGCCAGCCTGGGTTGGGAACATCAGGAGTGGGATTAGGGCTCTCCATGAACGCCTCCATCCCTGTGGATGTGTTCTCTCTTTCTGCAGGAGGTGGGGTAGGAGGAGAAACCACACAGAAGGACTCTCAAGGTGCTCAGGGCAGTGAAATCCCGGAATCCCAAAATCACCGAGGCTGGAAAAGCCCTTCAAGGTCATTCAGTCCAGCCTGTGCCTGATCCCCACCTTGTCACCTGCTCACAGCACTGAGTGCCACATCCAAGCATTCCTTGTAAAGCTCCAGGGATGGAGACTCCAAACCTCCCTGGGCAGCCCTGTCCAAATCCTGACCGCCCTTTCCATGGAGAAAATCTTCCCTCCTGACTCCCATCAGCCCCTGACGTGAAGGATCTTTACTCTCCTCATTATTTCAGGGAACAGGTTGGATCTCAGCATTTCCCACCACGCAGGTGCCTCTCCCATCCCCTTTTCCAATGGCATTTTGGAAAAAGCCATTACCCTGACCACTGACTATCGATTGATACAATTTGCCAAATAATTCCTTGCTATAAATTCCTGTATATATTTCCATGGTGGCATTGACATTTCCCTCTGGAATGACAAAGAAAGGTTTTTTCCCAGTAAAAGCCATTCCATTCCACCTCTGCTGAGCCCATTTTTGGCTGGTTTTTAGGCAGCAGCTTTCCCATTCCACACTTGAGTCCCACATAAGCCCTTCCTTGTATTTTTAAGGTCCCCAGCCAAAATTAAGACATTTCCCATTTTAACTTCCAGCACCTTGTAATGCCTTTAAGCCATTACAGATATTCCTTGGAATATCTCAGGGCCAGCCCCAGAGCACAAATGGAATTAAAAGTCACTCGTGCAGAGCCCGAGCCAGGAATTGCTGGGTCAAAGTGTTCCTTGTCCCTCAGGGTTTTGGGATCAGCACAGGTCCAGCACCTGCATTTAGGATCAGGGAGTTATGGAGTGACACTGCTTTTAAAATGACTTGTGACTGTTCCCAGCTCGGGGTGTCCCTGCTGGGGATTCCTGTGCCTGCTCCCCAGGATTAGGTGGGGAGGGGGGGGATTTCTGGAATTGTCTTTCCATTGTGCACCAGTTCCAGCTTCCAGCATCTGACTTTGCCAGTCTGGAGCAGGACTTGTCAATCTCCCAGAGTTTGTTTTGGAGCTAATGGATTTCGGAAGGTTCCCATCAATCTGTCCTGCTCCTCAGCACTCCTGGGAATGCTCTTGGCTCTGCTGGCCAGCACAGCTCTGAGAGGTGGTTTCTCCATCCCAGTCACCAAGATTTATTTTGTACAGGCATTTTCATATGCTGAGGAAGAAAAAGGAGGAAAAGCCACCTGGAATCAATTGTCAGCACAATGGAAGCTGGCATGGCCAGGCTGGGGAGCAAGGGGGGACAGTGGGGTAATTTCCCACAAATTGCTCTGGGGACAAGCACAACTAGCAGGGACTTAGTGCCAAATCGGATGAATAGGGGAGACTGGAAAAAAAATTAAGGGAAAAAAAGTCCCTGGAAAAGTCAAAACCTTTCACTGTAGTATTTTCTGCAGTAAATTTGTTTTTGTTTTGAAGGGACACTGAGAAATCTGCCGGGGCTTGAGGGGAGATTTAAAGAGGTGACTCAAGCTCTCCTCAGGGCTGGATTTGGAGCTCAGGCTCATGGACACAATTCCTTCCTCCCTTTTCCCTCTTGGCTGCAGGATCCCAGGACAAAGCCCATGGTGGGGAGCCCATCCCTGGCTCTGTGGTGGGGATGTGGTGGGGCTGCCCCACTGCCATTCCCTGCTCCCAATCCAGCCTCATCTCCCTCCCTCCTGCCCTTGCCCACTGTGTTTATTCCCACAATAAACTTCTCCAGGAGTGACTCTGGCTCTCCTTGCGTTTGTTTGGAGCCCTGTCCCCGCTCCTGGCTTATCTCTGGGTGCAGTGATAACAACAACCACCAACCCTCTTTGCTTACAGCTCCTTTCAATGTTTCCATAATCTAAACCAGCCTCTATCTCCTCTTCCTTCCTCTGGAGAAGCTCCCGGGCTGGGAATGGCCAGGGTCATGTCTGCACTTGGATTCATCTTCTGCAGCTGCCATGGCACCGAAGGAAATATCTGATGCTGAGTTTCTGGGAGATTCCCATCCAAATACAGTGGATGTGGAAGAAAGAATTTCTTCATCCTTGGTTTGAGGGAGCTTTTAACACCAGGAGTGGGGCCTGCCCTGGGAAGGAGGCACCAGGATCTTCCCAGCATGGCACAGGGGCTGCATGTTCCCATTCCAGCAGTCTCCAGCCTTGAAATCCAGGCAAGGCACAATCTGGGAGCAGAGTCTGCCTTCCACCCTCTAGGAATCCTCCATCCTCCCCCTGGAATATCCACGGATCATCCCTGAAGCAGAGGGGCAGCACCAGTCTCTGCTCCCCAAGGGCAGGGACAGGACCCAGGGAATGGCTGCGGCTGTGCCAGGGGGATTCAGGTGGGCATCAGGAAAGGCTCTTCCCCAGAGGGTGTTTGGGCACTCCCCAGGGAATGGGCACGGCCCCAAGACTGCCAGAGCTCCAGGAGTGTTTGGACAATGCTCTCAGGGACACGCTGGGGTTGCTGGGATGAATGTGCAGGATCAATGACCCTGGTGGGTCCCTTCCAGCCCCGGGGATTCTGGGGTTCCATGGCTGTGTGATCCCCTGCTCCTCTGCCTCCATCCCCCTCAGCACCTGCACCAGCACCAGGGGTCTTTGTGCTGCTTCCTGTGGGCTCGGGGGAACACAGCTCCCTGGGTGTGTCAGTGCTGGGCAGACACCCTGGGGCAAGGGGACACGTGTGGGACAGGGGCATGGGGACACGTGTGGGACAGGTGGGTATGGACATGTGTGTGACAGGGGGATATGGACACGAGACNGGCTGTGCCAGGGGGATTCAGGTGGGCATCAGGAAAGGCTCTTCCCCAGAGGGTGTTTGGGCACTCCCCAGGGAATGGGCACGGCCCCAAGACTGCCAGAGCTCCAGGAGTGTTTGGACAATGCTCTCAGGGACACGCTGGGGTTGCTGGGATGAATGTGCAGGATCAATGACCCTGGTGGGTCCCTTCCAGCCCCGGGGATTCTGGGGTTCCATGGCTGTGTGATCCCCTGCTCCTCTGCCTCCATCCCCCNGACATGTGCGACAGCTGGATGGGAACACACATGGGACAAGTGGATGGGGACACACATGTGACAGGTGGATGTGGACATGCATGTGCTAGGTGGCTGGGGACACACATGTGACAGGTGGATGTGGACACACAGGTGGCTGGGGACGTGTGTGTGACAGGTGGATGGGGACACACNACATGTGCGACAGCTGGATGGGACACACATGGGACAATGACAGGTGGACATGCATGTGCTAGGTGGCTGGGGACACACATGTGACAGGTGGATGTGGACACACATGTGACAGGTGGCTGGGGACGTGTGTGTGACAGGTGGATGGGGACACACATGTGCCAGGTGGCTGGGGACGTGTGTGTGACAGGTGGATGTGGACATGCATGTGACAAGTGGCTGGGGACGTGTGTGTGACAGGTGGCTGGGGACACACACGTGGCCACTCTTNATATGGACACGAGACAGGTGGATACGGACACTTGACAGGTGGATGGGAACATGTGTGTGACAGGTGGCTGGGGACACACACGTGGCCACTCTTGTGCCTGGCACTGGGGCTGCCCCTCCTGCTGTCCTTCCTGGCAGGGTCGCATTCCCTGCCCTCCCGCTGCGTTCCTGGGGGGCATTATCCCCCTTTTCCCTTCCCCCCAGGACAGGAGTGTCCCTCCTCAGCGTGGGCACGGAGCACACGGTGCCACTTGGCTGTCACCTCGTCCCCAGCAGGGACGCGAGCGCTGGCAGGCACTGAAGGTCAGCAGAAGGACATCTCAATTATTCTGTGTCATCTGCGAGGAGCTCGGCGCTTGTCAGAGTCCCAGCGGAGAGCAATGAAACAGTAACTTGGCTGCAGGAAAAAAGGGAGTGGGAAAAAACATCGGAAAGGAAAGAGAGGGGGGAAAAAAAGCCGTCTGCACAGAAGCTCAGGTCAGCGGGATTGACAGCTGCTGGGAGATATCTCCATTCCCTGCGCCGAAAATAACACCTCCATGGGCTCCAGAGCTGCGTTCCCAATTAGAGACTGGGCACTGAACGGGGGGAGAAAAAATTATCCATGATCATTTCAGAGGAGGGGGAGGAAATGGAAAACAGGCTCGGGAAGGAAGCCTGGCTCGCTGCTTCCAGGAAGCTGATTTCCTCGGGATTGTCCTGGGGGCTTCTCCTTCCCATGGCTCTTCACCACCCCTTGGGATGCCCTGGGAAATGGGAGGCAGCAGCTGGTGAAATAACTCTGGGCAGGAGGAGCAGGGGGAGCCAGGCCCTCACTTTGGGATATTTTTGTAGATGTATTCCTATATATAGGATGTGTATTCCTCTATATCCCAATATTTACCACCAGACCTGGTCATGCCTTACCCCCTGGACATGGGGCAGTTCCCCTGTCTCCCTTTCTTCACCACCTGGTTCCCTGCCTGGGGATTCAAACCTGTCTCTTCCATGTAATTCATCAGTGCAAGAGGGACGGGAAAGTGATTCCAGAGGGAAAAACCCCTGGAAGCTCCAGGTCCTGGATCACCAGGAGCTGAGTGGGATGACCTGGCTGGGACCACCCAGATGTCTGGGGACCTCCCTGCAGGTGCTACTGCTATAAATTAATGAATGCACTAATAAATGACACTGGCCATGGTCAGCCAGGGGCCATGGGAGCTGCCAGGAGCCTGGGGCAGAGGCTGTGCCAGAGCCAGCCTGGGAGGCACCAGCTGTGGAATTCCTGGATGCTGCTCCGAGCAGCTGCGCCTGGACTTTCACACGTGTTCTCAAAGTGAGGTCAGGCTTTCAAAACCCACTGAAACCCTCAAAGCATGGAAAACTACCATGTCCCTGGGAGTTCTGGTGTGTGGGAGATGGATCTGCTCGCATTCCAGGGAGAGCTCCTGCTGGCACTTCCCCTGGAGCTGCCGGCTCTTCCAGCCTGGGGTCGGTGCTGGCTGGGCAGTGCTGCCATGGAGCAGCCCCTGCTGCCAGCTCTTCCCTTTCCAGGCTTCCCTGATCCCCTTTTTGCTGGGAATGAGCCCTCAGAGGGGGAGTGGGTTGCTCAAGCTGGATCAGGGGAGCTTTGGGGGTGTCCACGGGATTTGGATGGGATGGGAAGGTCCTGGCAGCCAAATTCATCAGGGCTTTTCTGTCCTGAACCACACCTGACCCAACACGAATTTCCATCTGGGATTGCAGGAGGAGCCTGGAGCCGTCCTCTCCTTTGATGGTGTCTGCTGGAGAGGGGAATAAAGCCAAGGGCTCACCTGCTCTGGAAGGAGGCTCTGCTCCCTCTCCCCAGCCCAGACCTGCAGTCAGGCTCACACATCGTAAAGCGTCCCTGCCGTGGCACGGCTGCCCTGGAACACGGAGCTGTTTTATGTGCCGAGAGCCGGGAATGTCTGCATGGAGCCGCAGGCACGGCGGGAGCAGCTGCGGGGATTTCACCTTTGGATCCTGGCAGTTCGTAGGAGCGAGGCAGGAGGTTGAGGAATTGCAAACACATTCAGCTCCGAGGTGCTGGCAGCTCCTGCCTGGCTCTGAGCTGGTTAAGTGCTCTTTTATTGGGCTTCCCTTCCCAACAGGCTCGGGGCAGGAGGCCCTGGAGGGTCAGGTGGCCTTCCCCATCCTGTCCCTTACCCCACTGGGATTTTCTGAGCACTTTGGGATGGCGGGGAGGGAGTCTGTGTGTCACCACTGGTGGCTGGTGCCCCTCAGTTCTGAGCACAGACTGTCCACGGCAAAGGAACGGCAGCAAAGCCCAGGCTGCAGCCTCAGGTCTGTATTTTTCAGGACTGGGAAGAGTCTCCTGTTTCCAGGGTTCCCAGGGTGCTGCCCCGGGGGAGATGGGCAGAGCCTGCCTGGAGAACACCAAGCGGGAGAGCAGGGAGCAGCAGGATGGCGAGACACCAGCACCTGGAAAGAATTAACACTTCCTCTCAGCAAGAGCTTGGAAGGGGAGAGAACAAAGCAGGCGAGGGAAAACCAGGGCAGAACAAAATGGTGCTGGTGGGAAAAGGCATTCCAGCTTCTCAGCAAGGGGGAAGGAATGGCTGAGCAGGGCTGCTGGGCTGGGGGAGCTGCTCCCTGCGAGAGGCTCAGCCTGGCCCTCGGTGCCTCTTCATTCTGTCTCTGCTTCTTTCCTCTTCTCTGTCCTTCCTTCCATTCCCAACTTTATCCCATCCCTCTTTCCCAAATTCTCTCTGAATTTTTCCACACATTTTTCTCACGCCCTCTTCCATCTTTTCTGTAAAACAGGGTTTATTCCTGTGCCCAAAGCCCACTCCCAGTTTCCCAGCAGCCTGGTTGTCATTTCTCCAGGATGGTACCTCAGTGCTGATCCTCACCCGGCAGGTGCAGGAATGGGGATAAACAGAGTCCCATGCTTTTAGGGAAATCAATAAATATTCTGGAAATCCCCATTAATTTGAATTTGACCCCGTTTTGGAACGATATCCTGCCCGTGTCCTCCACTGGGATGAGGGCTTGTCCCCTCTGGGACACGAGACTTCCCAAAGGTTTTGTTTGAAATAACTATAGCTGATCCTCCTGCCCGGCTGCTCTTCACACTCCACCCGCTCTGATCGCACCAATTACTCCAACAAAAGACAAAAATTTGCATTTCCAAGGGAGTTTCCCTCCTCCTCCCAGTGCACGGTGCCCTCAGCAGGGATGTCCTTCACCCCATCGGGGTCAATGAGCCGTGAGTGGGACTTGTGTGACAGTCCCGACACACTTCCCAGAGGAATTTCTTTCCTAATGACATTTAAACCGCTCATTACTCCTTGACTGTGCCGCAGGTTTGGCTGAGTGTGACTGCGGCTCTGTTATTGCGCAGGATCCCTGGAGCAGGGGCTGGGAATCTGGACGTGGGGAAGGGTGAACCTCACTAAGCCCCCGAGACACTCAGCTGCAAACCCCAAAGTCTATTTAACTCTTTTTTTTTTCCTTTTTTTTTTTTGCCATTTTCAGCTCATCTTTTTGGCTTTCTGAAAGCAGGAATGAGATGAGGTCTCCAAAGAGCTCCTGCCTCACATCACCCAATTTTCTTGGCCTGAGGGGCTGCGCGAGTTTGGAGAAGCATTCAAGCCCCGGAGTGTTCTCCCGAAAGCTGCGCTGGTGACAGAAAGGATCTACAGACCTCTTCCAGGCCGTCTCCCCGAAATTCCCAACTTCCTGAGTTTCTCCCAGCACCGCTCCAGCCCCGCTCCGACCCTGAGGTAATGGGGCAGCAGTAAAACGTTAGGAGGTACAAATGAACTGCCGGGGATTAAAGCCCCAGCACAGCCTCCTGCGAGGCTTTAAAAGCATCCTGTTTGCAAACAGCTCTGGGGCTGCATCCCGCATTCCTGGGCATTTGCCTTCTCCTGGTTTCTTCATTCACAGGGAGGAATTGCAGCTGGAGCAGCTCACCAGGTCCCGTTCGTCCATCCCCCCTGGGGTTCGAGGAGTGCTGGCTCGTTCAGCCCCTTCCCAAGCATTTTGCCTTTCCCTACATTTTTCCAAGGCACTTTTTCTAAAGCTGCTTCCATTCCAGCTTGTCCTTTCCTGGATGAGTGGGAGATGTGTGGCAGGTGAGTTGTGCCCTCCAGGGAGGCTCCTGGGGCAGGCACCAGGACACCTTAGGCATGAGTGGGATCCAACCTCAGAGGTTGAGCCCAGGGCTCTTCTGAGCTCATTCGATGCCCCATGGGGTTCTCCCACTGCATCCAGCCTTTCCAAAGGAAAATTCACACCCTTTTCTTTGGACTGAAGGGCTAAGCAACCCAGGTGATCCTATGAATTTCCAGCAATCCAGTGTGGTAAAATTTGGAGTTTGGAGGGTGAGTTCCTGTAGGATTATCTGTGCAGAGAGAGGCTGAGCAGCTCTTGGCAGGAGAAGTGGGAAGTGGTAGGAGTTGGGAAGTAGTTGGAACTGGGATGTACTGGGGCATTTGGGATCATTTGCAGAGATGCTCTTTTCCAGGCCATGCAGCTTGGCACCAAGAATTTTTTTGGGGGAGCTCAGGCAGCTCATCCCAGCTATTGCACAGATCTTTGAAGATTAGTCTGGATAACTTTGAAAGGGCTCCCTTCCCCTGGGATTTCTGGGATTCCTGGCTCTGCAGAACAAAGGCTGCTATCCCTGCCTGAGGTGGGAACAGGGATTGGCTCTTGGACCTGTCCTCCCAAAGGAGAGCAAAGCAAAGGCTCCCAGCCTGGATCAGCTGAGCTGAGCTGAGCTGCAGAGCCAGGCCTGAGCCAGAGCAAGTTTTTTCCAAGCAGCTTGGAAAAAACAGAGGCTTGGTTCCTGCCCACTGTCAGCAAATCCTCCAGCTTGGATGGGATCCCTCCAGCTGCCCTCGTGCTGCCTCTGCACTCTGGGTGGGCTGAAGCCTTTTCCCAGAGAAACCAGGAATGGGATGGGCAGAAAACCAGGGACAGTGGGAGATTATTTCACACACCCACTTGTAGCTGAGCACTCGCCCCTCCCTGAGCTCAATGCTGTGTCTGCTCCTTGGCTTCCCTCTCCACCTGTTTAATCCATGTGGGATGATGGGAGCTGGCTCCACTGACATGGAATGTGGGAAAATGGGCTGTCCTCTCCCTGGAGAGCTGCACATGATGAGGTGCCCCTGCTTCTGCAGCCACCTCAGTGATAACAGAGTGTTGATATCTCCAAGATTCCCTCATCCCGAGGAAAATGGGGCTTTTCATTCCAGCCTGTTAAAGCGTTTTCCAGAGCTCTCACAAACGTCACCTGGAAGTGCTGCCTGTGTCCAGCTGCTCCCCATGAACCTCCAGAACCATCCCATCATCCTGGTGCCCACCTGAACCGAGGAGAGGTTTGCAGGGCAGGAATTTCCTGCATGAGAGCAGACACTGATCCCCTCTGAGGTGGCTGCTCTGCTCCAGCTGCTCTCAGCCCCCTTTTCTCCATCTCCTGCAGCTCCAGCTCCCTCTTCCTG
Organism: Urocynchramus pylzowi; assembly: GCA_013397555.1. Lineage (NCBI taxonomy): Eukaryota > Metazoa > Chordata > Aves > Passeriformes > Fringillidae > Urocynchramus > Urocynchramus pylzowi. The sequence continues at coordinate 43,096 of VZRH01000522.1, read as the reverse complement.
GGTCCTTGGAGCACCACCAGCACCACAGGATGGTGGGAGGGATGGGCACTGCCCTGCAATGGCTTTCACAAAGGCAGCACCAAAAACCCCTCTGGGTGACATTTTCCAGGGCTCCCAGGATGTCACGGGCCTCTTCTCCCTCTCTTCATCCGTGTGTGGGGGAGCTGGTGACACAATCCCTTCCCACCCACCACTGGCATGGAGACAAGAGCCCTGTGACCTGGAATGTCACCTCCCAGGAGGAGGGGGGGACACTGGGATCCCTCCCAGAACCATGTGGGGACTCCAGAGGGGAGGCCAAGCTGCTCTGTGAGCGTGGCTGAGGCTCAGGGGCTGCCAAGGTGACTCGGGCATCACTGCACCTGGGGGAGGGTGGCATTCCAGCAGCTCAGAGAATCCAGGGATGCTCCTGCAGGAGGGGGGCACCAGGAAGGGAGTCTGAGGCTGTGATGAGCCACATCCAGCAGCTCTGGAAGTGCTGATGCCCGTCCTGTGCCTCACTGATGATGTTACCTGGGAGCACAAGAGACTCCTGTGCAAAGTGAATTCCCAGGACACTGCTGCAGCTTCTCTCCAGAGGCATCAGGATTTATTCCAACCAGGACATACCTTTGGTTTTCCTGGATTTTGTGGCTTGCATCAGGCAGAGACCACCAGTCTCCCACTTGGCTGCTCTGCATCCCATTTCCCTCCCCATTCCTTGCTGGTGGAGCAAGCCCCTCCCGCCTCTGCTTCTCCCACGAGTTCCCATCCCGAGCGGAATTTCAGGGCTCTGTGTGATTGTGGGCACATCCAGGGAGCTCTCCCATCCATCTGCTCAACTCCTTGGGAAAAACCAGCGCAGCCAAACAATGAGTGAGTACAAAAGCACATGTGGAGCCTTGGCAGGGAGCATTCCCTGACTCCCAGCATCCAGCGGCCGCTCCGCACTCCCGCCCCTCCTCTCCAGCTGTAATTAGCGCTGAGCTCTGGGAAGGCGCTGGAATGGGAGTGATGAACAAAACAGCAGCTCCAGATGAGCCAGAGCACCCGAGGGGGCTCGGATGGAAAAGTGGGATGGTCTGTGCTCTCCGGCCGGGCCCGGGTGCCTGCTCTGGATAACGAGCACCTGGCTCCCGGGAGCTGCCGGCACCAATTCCCCGCGCAGGAGCACATTCCTGACAGCGTCCCTGCTCCGGGTGGGATTTAGCTCACGCTCTGATGCTGGATCAGGGGTCTGGAAAGGCTCTGTCCTTGGGCTCTGTCCAAGGCTGTTCTCACATCCCTCCAGCGATGCTGCTCCTGCCTGGAGGAGCTGACCTGCTGCAGAGGTGACCCAGGGCTCCCGTTAAATTTTCCTCTGCTCGGTGTCCTCCAGGTGCCCCCAGCCAGAGCATTCCAGCCTTGCTCTGGTGGCTGGAGACCCATATTCCCTTCCTCCTTCCCCACCTCCCAGATCTGTGCAGACCATGGCTCTGTTGTCTGTCCAGTCGTAGCCAGGACTTTGTTTTGCTGGAATCGTTTTGTTCTTTTTGATCTTCCTGGAGAAGGCAAAAAGAGAATTCAGCTGAATGGCCTCCACCTGTCACAGTGCCCCGGGGAGGAATGGAGGGGCCCATCCCTGCGTCCAGGAGATGGACAGAGGGTTCCTGTCCCTGTGTCCAGGTGATGGACAGAGGGTTCCTGTCACTGTGCCCAGGTGATGGACAGAGGGTTCATCCTGTCCCTGTGCCCAGGAGATGGACAGAGGCTTCATCCTGTCCCTGTGGCCAGGTGATGGACAGAGGCTTCATCCTGTCCCTGTGGCCAGGTGATGGACAGAGGGTTCATCCTGTCCCTGTGGCCAGGTGATGGACAGAGGGTTCATCCTGTCCCTGTGTCCAGGTGATGGACAGAGGCCTCATCCCGGCATCAGGTGATGGATGGAGGGGCCGAGGGGGCTGGGAATGGCTCTGCAGGCATCGTCCCACAGTGTCCCTCGCCCTGTCCCCAGTGAGATCAGGACACTGATAACAGCTTTGTTTAGGAGGAAGAGCAGGAAGGGACATGGAAGTCCAACAAAACAGGAGCTGCCTCACCCAACGTCCCAAGGCCCCCGGCTGCCAAAAATGGATGGAAATAAACTCTGCAGACAATGCAGGGCCCTATCTGGGAGCGGCAGGAGCCCGGGCAGGCCCTGGTGTCCCCGCAGGATCTGATAGGGCCGGGCGCTGGCGGGACGGGCGCTCCGGCCATTGTTCGCCGCTCTGGCTGTGCTGTTGGCCCGGGATCCACACGGAGAGAATCGCAGGAAATCGGAGCAGATCCTACCCGACCTTCAACTGCAGCACAGCTCAGGGCTGTGCTTTTCTCCCCGCTGTCCTTGGTGGCTCTTTTTGGACACAGTTCTCTCCCAAAATAGCCGTGAATGCGACCATTGCCGGGCCGTTCATGGTCAGTGTGGCCACATCCTCCCCCTGCCGAGGCTGAAACCACTCACTTCATAAAACTCCAGCCTGGAACCTCTGGCAGAGCTGCTGCTCCTTTGCCCAGACCCAGCAGGGATCCTGCAGGCTCAGGGGGGTCTGTAGGGTCTGTACCCCTGTGCCCAGGGCTGTGGTGTTGGGGTACCCTCCCCTCCCTGCAGCTACAGAAGCTGGGTTTTACTGCCAGCTTTTCCATGGAGCAGCTGCTTGGCTTTGGGTAAGGCAGGCTTTGGTTCTGAGGTTAAGTCAGGATAAGTCCATGGAAGTCTGCAGTGGCCTGGCTGAACTGTGCCGTGGTGTGGGTGAGCAGGTTCATCCATCGCCTCCTGCTCCATATCCCAACAGCTTTCCTTCTCTCAAATATTGCCCCTAATTAATTTATCTGTACCGATGCTCCTGGTAATACCATTATTTGTAGTACCTCGGTGCATCCCCCGGGAAGGGCAGAAGTCTTAATTAACATCCGTGAAGCTGCCTGAGATCGTGCCTGGAAAATGTGATCTGGAGCAACTCCCTGTCCTACCAAGGTTGTTTTATTCTCTTTTGTTCTCCTTCTTTGCAGGCCCCTTCTTTTCCAGACAGCCCAGCCTGTGCCTGCCATTCCCACAGCCCAGCCTGTGCCATTCCCACAGCCCAGCCTGTGCCATCCCCCATTCCAGTCTGTGCCATCCCGACATTCCAGCCTGTCCCTGCCACCCCAGAGCATCCTCGGAGCTGCTGGAGTGGCTGCTGGGGACACGGGACAGAGCAGCAGGAGGGGAGGGGCGAGGGCCAGGCCTGAGGCGGGGCAGGGTCACCTGGGGAGGTGCCACGCTCGGGTGGCTCTGGCACGGGGCTGTAGCCACACTGTGTGGCACAGGCAGACCTGGAGCACCACAGATGTGTCCCAGCCTTGGGATCTCCTGCCAGGTGTGCAGTGCCCTGGATCCTTCCTTTCTCCCCGTGGGAGCCTGTCTTGGGCTGAGCATCCCTGCAGGGTCTCCCCTTTTCCCTGCAGGACCCAGCCCTGGCTGTCACCCCTCCCTGGCACACTCCTGCCAGGACAGCACAGGGACAAGCACCCGGTGACCCTGGAGCAGTGGCAGGACGATGCAGAGCCTGCACAGCTCTGGAGGCCCCTGGCTCCATTGCTGGTTGCTGCTGAATCCTTCCAGCCAAACCTCCAAGGTCTTGGCTGAGCCCAGCTCCAGCGCCAGCCAGATTTCTGATGCTTAGCAAAAATATTCATTAACGACTTAATCTGTGCACACACAGGGGAAGCTTTCAGGGAATTTGTTCGAGGGCTGTGAAAGAGGGATCTGGCCACTGCTTCCAGCTCTGCCTTGATCTGTGAGCTCATGGATGAGGAATTCAGGAAAATGCTGCTCAGGGACGTGGTCCAAAGCATCCCCTGTGCTCACACCGTGTGCATTTCCCTACCCTCGGCACTCGCTGCTTGGCTGAGCGTATCCCTGTGCCAGGCACTGCAGAATTGTCACCTCAGCCCTGCAGGCTGCACAATCGTCACCTCAGGACACAGGGGGGGATGATGCTGCCTGGCTGCTTTGGGAGGGAAGGTCTGAGGGCCGTGATCTCAGCCTGGCCCAGGATGTCTGGTTTGGGATGGAAAAGCTTCACACCAGGCGGTGCAGCCTCTGTAAAGCCATGGGGGTGCCCCACCTTGTGTGGCCTCTGGCGTGGCCCATCCTGCTCCTCAGTGTCCTGCCAGGGCCACCAGGCCAACAAACCCTGGTTTTCAGCAGGGACAAGGAGAAGAAGGCTGCTGGAGCACCATGAGAGCATCACCTGCGTGCAAGGCAGGGGAAAGGCAGGAGAGGGCTGGGAATGCAAGAGCCAGCACTGGGATCTGAAGGGATTTCTGGGGTGGGCTCAGTGCCCGTGCCACCTCTGGGGTGGGGGCTCTGCTGGATGGTGTCTCCCTATCCCTGTCTGCGCCCTCAGGCACTCTGTGCAGCACAGGGGGCTGCAGCTGCCATGGGAGTGGCAGTGGGACACCATGGGAGTGGGAGGGTGGCACTGTCAGTGGGAGGGTGGCACTGTCAGTGGGAAGGTGACACCTGCAAGGGCCCCCTGGCCTGCCTGGGTGCTTTTGGGACTTGTGTGAGCACAGAGAAGGGATTGGAGCATCCTGCCCTGTGCTCAGAGGGGACACTGGGAGAGGAGGGACATTCCCGTGGGACACACCGTCCGTGGGGCTGCCACCCAGCTTTGCCAAGGCTCTCCCTGTCCCTCTCTGTGTCCTGCTCTCCCTGCTCCTCCCCTCTGGCTGTGGAGTCTAACCCTAACCTGTTACAGCTGATAACAGCCCCAGGGCTGCTGCTCCTGCCTCCAGAGAAATCCGTGGGATGCCAGGTGATTTCCACACACATCAGGAGCTCTCCAGCTGCCCCTGCACGAGCTCCCTCCCTCTCCATCCCACCAGTGCCACCCCTGCCCGGGCCAGGCACGGGAACAAGGGGGAAATGGGGGCAGGATCCCACCCTGGGGTGCCCCCTTCCCTCTGGGAGTGGGAGCTGGGGCTGGATGGACACACACGGACACACAGACCAATTTATAGAAGTTTCCAACTCTGTACGTGAATCCCTTTGGAAATGAAGTTCCTAAACCACACAGGAATATCTGACCATGTCCTGGGAAACATTGGTGTGTCCCAGGGAGGGTCAGTGTGTCCCAGGGAAGGTCAGTGTGTCCCAGGGAATGTTGCTGTGTCCCAGCTGAAGCCCCTGCCATGCCAGTGGCTCTGGATGGGGGTGGCTCCCAGAGCCACACTCTGGCAGGGCTGGAGCTGCAGCAGGGTTGGGATTTCAGGGAGGTTTTATAGCAAAAAATGTTGATGAGTAATGAAAAGGTGCTGCTGAGCCTTGCTGGGAGGAAAGAGGGGAGGGAGCAGAGGGGCTGAGGGAAGGAAAGGAGCCCAAGAAGGAAGGGAAAGGAAGAAATGACCTTGGTGAGATTTTCTGGCTGCTCTCCAGGTCATAGGCTGATGCCAGAAGAGCTGCGAGTCCCTTTTGGCTGGGAGCACTCCCCGTTAGGTGAATCACACACGCAGTGCTGGAACGTTCCACGCTCCCAGTCACAGAGCTCGAAGTAATTAGGAAAACTGGAAGACCCAGGCAGGGGGAAAAGAATGAGTCACAGGTGGAAGTGGCGTTGCTGGAGTGCAGGAGAAGCAGCTCTGCAGAGCTCCGGAGGTAAAGGCGCTCCAGCCCCGGCTGCTGCCGGGAAAAGCCATCGGAGCTTTTCCCTGCACTGGGAGAGCAGCAGCTCTGGGAGAGGGCAGGAGACACCAGGATGGGTCACAGAGGGAAGAGAAACTGCCCTTGGACGAGATGTGAGGGGATTGTGAGAAGAGAAGGCTCCAGGGAGATCTCAGAGCCCTTTCAGTGCTTAAAGGGGCTCCAGGAGAGCTGCAGAGGGACTGGGGATAAGGAGTGACAGGACACAGGGAATGGCTTCCCACTGCCAGAGGGAAGGGATGGATGGGATATTGGGAAGGAATTGCTGGCTGTGAGGGTGCTGAGGCCCTGGCACAGGGTGCCCAGAGCAGCTGTGGCTGCCCCTGGATCCCTGGAAGTGTCCAAGGCCAGGTTGGATGGGGCTTGGAGCAACCTGGGAAAGTGGGAGGTGTCCCTGCCCATGGCACAGGCTTGGCATGAGATGGTGTTCCAGCCCAACCCCTTCTGGGATTCCTGATTTCAGGCAGCTCCTCAGGCTGCCAGGGGAGTCCAGCTGCTGCCTTCCAGGGAATGCCAGGCTGGGAACCTTCTCCCAGCCAGCAGCAAAGGGTGGCCTCGTTATCCCTCGCTCATGTGGACAATGAGCCTGAGTGCTGCTGGATCCTGGGGACAGCCCCAGCCCCACACAGCCCCTCATGTGCAGGGGAGCTCCATAAATCACACAGTCTTCCAAGGAACTGATGGTTGGAGCTTTCATCCCTTTCTTTGCATGACCCTTCTGCTGCTCTTCATTATCAGCACAAAGGGTGTGTTAACCTGGGAGAAACCCATGTTTATTTCAGGGACTCTCCTCCTGACCCATCCCCTTTGGCTCAGGAAAAGGCCTGTTCCAGGCAGGGCCGGGCTGTCCCACTGGGGTCACGCTCCTGGAGCGTCCCTGGCATGGCTGATGGGTTACTATCACATTTTATCACATCTTATCACATCTTATCACATTTTATCACATCTCATCACACTGTATGATGTCATATCCATGGCCCCACTTCACCGCCCCCAGCCCAGCCGGTGCCATCACACCTCTGGTGACCCGGGAGGGCAGAGCTGGGCTCCTTGTGTGGCCTCCCCACTTCCCTGCTCCCAGCAGGGTGCCTCCCACCAGCTGAAGGGTGTGGGTCCATGTTTAGCCCCCACCCTGCTGCGGGAGGCCGTGGGGGCTGCCAGTGTCCAGGGAGATCCCGTTTGGGAAAGCTGAAGGGTGAGTGCACGTGGGGTGATGAAGGGACGTGATGGACAGCCCAGGCTGAACACGAAATCCTCCTGCAATTCTCCAGGACAGATTGCTACATCTCCCTGCCAAGAAATCAAACATTCCTGCTGGAGTCAGGCCTTTCACAGGAGCCCCCTCGGGGACATCAAGTGAGGCTAAGACAACAGGCCAGAGCTTTGTGAGCAAATCATGAGTCCCCAGCGTCCCCCCAGCTGGCAGGACTGTCATTGACCTCAGTGGCCTTGTCCTCCCTGAAGCAGCTCTGTCAATTTGGCCACTTTCCACTTAATAATGGAGCTGGAATATAAAGATGTATCCAGGCCTGATCACAAAACAGCTGGAGACTGTAGGGTTGACTTAATCCTGGTAGAATAAAGCAGGGAACTGGTGGGAGTCACTCGGACGTTGCTGGCGGGGCTCGGAGCAGGGCTGAGCAATAAAAGGGATCAAATGTGTGAGGCACAAACTGTCTGCAGCCACGGTTGCTGTTGCTGTTGTTGTTTTAACTAATTGAATTTTAGTGCTGCTGAAAGGATTGACAGCTCTGGGGAGCAGTGGCCAGGTACAGCCCCCGGCAGGAATCCCTCCTAATCCCAGCCTGCATCCAGACACCCGGAGCTCCTCCCATGAGGCCAAATTCGGCCCCTGACAGATGCAGCTGGGCTGGAGCCAAGGGGGCTGCATCCCTCCCAGCCATCCTGGCAGACCTGTTCCTGGCTTCATGGATGCTGTCAGTGCTCCTGGAAGCAATTCCCTTGGATCTGGGCAGGCTGGGACAAGCGGCCTGTGCCATCCCTGCCTCCAGGACAGTCCTGGTGCCTGAGGAAGGGCTGGGACACTGAAGGTCTTGAGGGGAGTTGCTGCTCGCGGTGAGAAATCTGCTTTTATTCCTGGAATGGTCTGGATTGGGAGGGGCCTTAAAGCTCATCCCATTCCACCCCTGCCAGGGGCAGGGACACCTTCCACTATCCCAGGGTGCTCCAAGCCCTGTCCAGCCTGGCCCTGGACACCCCCAGTTTGGGCCAGCTCCCAGGATGCCTTTGCCAGAGGAGGGAGAGGGGGCGCTGGGAAAGCTGGGGCTGGTGTGCGGGGAGGAGAGGGCAGGGGAAGGGAGCAGCATCCCTCAAACTGAGCACCTGGATCCTTCCCGGGGCCACCAGCAGGGACGTGGCTGCCCTCAGCTTGCTGGGTGAATTCTGTCCCCGCCACGGGGTGGGGACGAGTCTCAGCAGCTTTGGGAAGTGTGAAGGCTCGGACACATTGACCAGCCGAAAATCCTGATAAAAACCTGGCGGGAGCTGCCCTGCCCCTGCCTCTGCCCCGGGGCTTGGACTGGGACCAGTCCCTGGGGCCGGTTTGGAAGGGTGCAAGGGCTGGGGTGGGCAGGGCAGGGGTGGGCAGTGCCAGGGGGGGCAGTGCCGGGGGGGT
>VZRH01000522.1:22463-33181 GCA_013397555.1 Urocynchramus pylzowi | reverse complement strand
TTTTTTTTTTTCCTTTTATTTTCCTGGGGCTTTTGTCCACGTGCAGCTGTGGGCGTGTGTGTGAGAGATAGGGATGTGCCCGAGGGGTCCGGGAGTCCCACGTCCCCTCTCTGCCTTGTCCCAGGAGCTCAGGCTGGGCTCCCTCTGCCGCCTCTGCGGCTCCGGGAGCTCCGGGGAGAGGAGAACTCACCCTGCTCTCGCTCAGAGGTCCTGGTTGGCAAAGAGGGGATGGTAGTTGGAGCAGGGAACAGGCTGGAGCCCCAAAATCCTGGATGACTCCTGCTGCTTCATCCCAGGGAAGAGAAGAACTCACCCCACTGCTGCCCTGGGTCATTGGTCAGCAAAGAGGGGGTGACGGATGTTCCCGGGAAGGGCTGGAGCCCCAAAACCGGGGCAATTCCAGCTGCTCCTCTCTCCTGAGCCGGCAGTGGGAAATCAATGGGCAGCGGGGCGTGTTCGGATGGAGGCACGGGGGGGCTCTGCCCTTCTTGTGCCTGCAAAGCCCAGCGCGGGGGGCAGTGCCAGGCGCGGCTGTGACCTCAGCCCGAACAGGGAGTGATCCCCCTGTGCCTCCCCCCTCCCCAAAGAGGGACGAGGCTCCCCCCTGCCCAGCCACCCCTCTCCTCCCCTCGGCCACCCTTCCCAGCTCATCCTGCTCCTCTTCCCGACTCATCCTGCTTGTTGTTATTTATTTCCCCAGAAGGAACACAAAACCTCCCGAACCTGGGCTGGCAAATTACCGAAGCCCAGGAAATGAAAACTCCAGGGCAGCATTAATTGGAAGGCTTTTTAATTAAAATCAGCTTGTTTCACAATCAAAGATAAAAGGAGGGAAGAAAGCTGAAAGGAAAAATAATAATAAAGCAATTCCCTGCCTGCCCCTCTGTGGCATTCACGAGGTGTGGGCTGAGCATCCTGTGTCACCCACTCTGCTCTCAGCCCTCTTGATTTCCTTTTTTCCCGAAAAAAAAAGCATTTTTGGTCTCTTCGTTCCCCCTGACTTCATCCTCACCTGCTCCTCCTCTGCCTGTGTTTGGCACTGGCCTCCCCCTTGTCCCCTGTCCCTGTCCCCATCCCCTCAAGTACCCATCACCCCGGGCAGAGGCTTTCTCCCAGGCATGAAATTTTCCTCTGAATTCTTTTATTTTTGGGAATTAATTTCTGGCAGAGATGTAGCATTGCCTGAAGATTTAACCGCTGTGCTGAAGCAGCATTTGATGAGGCTAAATGAGGTTTCTTGCTAACGAAGGGGAATCTTTGTTGCTGGGGAAAGGCTGATGGCCCCGAGGCTGCCGTGGAAGAACCAGGTGGAGGATTGAGAATGAAACCAGGAAATTCTTCAATCAAAATTTATGAATCAGCCAAAAAGATGCTTTTTCTTAAGGCAATGGTTTTGGTCAAATGTCCATCTATTTTTTTTTTTTTTTTAATGGCAGTCAGAGCTGGGCACAAACCCCCAGGAAGAGGAAAGAGCTGGCAGGGTAGATGGGGGATTGATGGTAATGGAGACAGATGGGAAGCCTTGAAGTTTGGAAAACTGGCCAGGGAAGGTGAAGGATTTCCAGGAGAAATCAGTGCCTGGCCAGGCTGAGGACACCGAGCGGCAGAGAACAGCTTGAGGCAGAGATGAAACCAGCTCCCCATCCCTCGGCCACCCAGGCACATCCCTGCCTTCTCCCGCAGGGAAAACCTTGGATGGGCATGGCTGGAAGTCAGGAGAGAGGGACATCCTCCAGCGACACTGTCCCGGGAGCCCTGGGGCTCTCAGACCTCGAAACAACACGGCGAGGGTTCATGGAATGCTGGTGCCGGTGGAATACAGAACTCAGGGAACTCAGGTGGCCCGGAGCTCCTCCCTGGGTGCCACCGGGTCTCGGTGGGGGCCCTGCGGAACCGCCGTGGGCGGCAGGAGAGCGGCACAGCCCCATCCCGGCTGCGGCGGGGAGGGGGGAGCTGGGATTCCTCATTCACTTCTGGGAAGCGCGGCTCTTCTGCACATCGGGAACGTTATTTATGTGCCGGGGATGGCGGCTGCTGATGAGAAACACATTGATTGAGGTTTCACAGCTACCGAGCACAGGAGATCCCTATCAGTCCCAAACCTTATCAATGTGTTCCTCATCAGCAGCCGGCGTCTCATTAACATAACGAGCTGTCTGCTCCCATTTGGGAGAGCGGCTCCTCCGTGCCTGCTGCCGGCACATCATCCACACGCCAGTTCCTCACGGGAACAGCCTCTCTGCAGGTCTGAATCCCGGGAAGGAGGCAGTAGTAAGACATCACTTGTTCCACAGTTGTTAGACCTCAGTAAATATGTTTCTAATCAGCAATTAGGACTTGATTAATGTGCCGAAAATATCATTTTCCATCTAAGTGAAGCTTTTAAAGGAAATCTGAAAGGAGAGGTGGGAAGATGCCACAGGTGATGTTTGGGTGACAGCTGAAATCCCGCTGGTGGGTTTGGGAGGATCCTCACCCTGTGCTCAGGAGGAATTATTGGTCTGCTGTCCATGAGCTCCAGGAGGATGGGGCTGCCTGGGAATTGTTCAAACCCAGCCAGCCAGCCCCTGCACCCCCATCGAGGTCTAGGAATGGAGCTGAGACTGTCCTGGGAGCTCAGCCCTGCAGGGTCCCTGGGATGTCCTTGTCCATCCCAAATCCCACCGTGCTCCATGTTCAGTGCAGGGGACAGGGGTCAGCCACACGCCTGGGAAAGTGGATTTATAGATTCATGGAATCACTCATGTTGGAAAAGACCTGCAAGATCATGAAGTTCAACCACGACCCCAGCCCCACATGGTCATCACTAACCCGTGTCCTCCAGTGCCACATCCACAGAGTTTTTGGACATTTCCAAGGCTGCTGATCCCACCACTGCCCTGGGCAGCCTGGTCCAAAGCTTTGCAACATTTTATGTGGAGAAAAGGTTCCCAAATGCAATCTAAACATCCCCTGGTGCAGCTTGAGGCCATTCAAGCTGTTCCTCAGGTGCTCCACATTAAAATAACCCCTGGGAGGTGTTCCTGTGCTCCAGAGAAATGTCAGAATTCCCGCTCCCATTGCTGACTTTCATCTGGCAGCACGGTTTTGTTGGGCCTTGTTCCCATTTTTCCTTGCTGGGCCCAAGTCCCCTTTTCTCTCTCTTCCCTCTTTTCCTGCTGGCAGATGGATCCCAGCCACAGCACCACAGGCCAGCCTGGCACTGCTGCCTTCCCACAGGTGCTGGGATTCCGGCAGGTGTGGGGATTCCAGCTCTAATCCCAGCACCGAGTGTTTGTCCTTTCATTTCTGAAGTGGTTCAGGGGAATCTTGGCTCAGCAGCCAGGCTGTTAATCCAGAGCAAACAACAGGCTCTGGAGGTCCTTTCCAGCTGATCACCACTGATCCTGCTGACCTTTCCAGCAATCCCAAATCTGGACATGGCACTGCTGCAAAGCCACCTCCGAGGGAAGGTGCCACAGGAGGGAAGCACTCCCAGCTTCCCTGGAACGAGGGTGCTGGGCTGCCAGCTGTGCCCTGGGGTTCTTCATCCCAGCACCTTCACCCCAGGAATGCTGAGCTGTGCCAGCTGGGAGCAGAGATGTTGCCACCAGCTTGGGATTCCATCCGGAGTCCCCCTCTCCCTGTGGAGGTGATGCGTGCCCATCACCTCCACTGGAGGAATTCTGGGATTGGAGAGTGTCAGATCAAGCTTGACAAGTTTTATTTCCCCAATACCAAATTTACCCAGAAATACACGAGGAGAGAAATAAACCCATTTGTGAGTTAAATTCCAGCAGTTCCTACCCTGCTGGAAGTGACAGAAATGTTCAAATAACCCAAATGTTTTGAAACTCGATGCAACAGGGGTTGGGATTTTCTTCCCATGTTAAATCACTGGGTTAATTTGAAATAAATGGCTCAGATTTTAGAGAGAAAAAAAACCAAAGTAATCTGGGCATAAACAAAATCCAGGTTGTCATGTAGGAACCAGGCAGTGTGGGGGGAGTCAAGGTGCTGGGCCTGGTTTTCCTGGGATAAATGGATAAAAGAACCACGTGGATGAGCTGCAGGGACTGGGATGACCATGGAGCATCCCTTCCCAGAGGTTTGGGAAGGGTTCTTCACCAGAGCCCCCGTTCTGAGCTGCCTGGGACACTGCTGGAACCAGGGATGCTCCACAGCACCCACAGAAGCTGAGGGACAGGGTCCTGCCCCATGCTCCCTCCAACATCCCCCACATGGGCCTTATGAGGAGGTGCCAAAATGTGCTTAATTAATGGGCCTAATTAAGTTTCCAGCTGGTAGAAGCTGGATCTCAGTGCACCTGGGCTCTGCACGGTGGTCACGGTGGTCGCTGTGGTGGACGTGGCCAACACGGTCATGGTCATGGTCGTGGTCGTGGTCGTGGTCATGGTCATGGTCATGGTCGTGGTCATGGTCGTGGTCATGGTCATGGTCGTGGTCATGGCTTTCTCTGTGCTGCTCACGTGGCTGCAGCACAGCTCCTGCCTTGTCCTGCTGCTGCCCGCTGGGATCGGGTCCCTCTGTGCGGGCACGAGGGGAGGTGTCACAGCAGCCCAGCGTGACCCCAACAGCCTGGGCTGCCAAAGCTCTGGCTGCTGCTGGGAGGCTCTGCCCAGCCCCCACGGGCCCTGCCAGAGCCTCTGCTCTGCACCCCTCTGCTCCCCATCCTGCCCCTGCACCCGCTGGCACCCAGAGCCCACCCGCAGGGCCCTGGCTGAGGGAAAGGATTTTTTTTTTTTTGTTTACACGGCATTTTTTGATGGCTTTTTCTTTTCCAACCTGCTCCCCACATGGTTCCCCCCTCCCCTCGCTCAGCTCCGAGCTGGTGACAGCAATCTGTTCCACAGCCTTGTCAGTGGGGAAGGCTGGGATGAGTGACTGGAGCAGGCGGGATGTGCCAGCGAGTGGAGCTGGTGCTTGGCTTCCCCGGAGCGCAGGGACAGCTGCTCCCTCCACCGTATGGCTGCAGAACGAGTTTTCCTTCTCTTCTTTCCAAACCTGGTCCCTGATGGACTCATCCCTCATTTCTCCACTTCCCAAGCTCGGCTGGGATGCTGCTTTAGCCATCAGGAGCTGAGGTTTATCCCATGGAGTTGTTGTTGGCGCAGCTGTGCAGCAGGCAGTGTCAGGGTGGTGTCAGGTGAGCTGCCTCGGGGAAAGGGCTTTTCCCATCGAGTCTTGGCTCTGCTGGAGCACTCTTTGCTTTTCCTATCACCAGCAGGGTTTGCTTGAATTCCTCCAGGGTGGGAATATTGCAGAATATTACAGAATCATTTAGGCTAAAAAAGACCTCGATGCTCATCGAATCCACCCTTTGAGGGGATCCAGGGATTTCCAGGCTGGACTGGATGGGACTGTGCAGAATCATAGAATCCTGGAATCATATAAAGAGCTCTGAAACCATCAAGTCCAACCATGGATCCAGCACTACCACCCAGTTCCCCAAGGTCCTTTCCTCAAGGGCCAACAAGATCAGGGGTGCAGGACTGAGTTTGGCTGGTTTTGGTGGCATAGCCTGAGCCCCATCCACCTCCTTCGCTGGTCTGTGCTCCTAAAGGTACAAGAAACCTCCCTCGGAAGGAGAAATTCCTGAAACGATTAAAGCATCAAGAGAAATGTTAATTGAATGGATCAGACGGCTCCTTTGGAGCGGGAGCACTCGGGGTGTGACCCAGCTATCGACACCCAATCCACGATAAACAAACAGCAATTACTCAACTCCACAAAAGCAGCCTGGCAGAGCTAAATAAAGCTCGGGGAAACTCCAGCAGAGCGGCTCTGGAACTGCGTGGGAAGGAGCTGAGTGTGGCTGGCTCTGTGCATCCCTCTGGGATGTGTGGCCGTGGGGATGGTGGTGGCTGGGTGCAGGCAGAGCAAGAGGGAGGTGGCATTTGGGGACAGGCTGGGCTGGGAAACCAGCCTGGCTGTGGTGAAGCGTTCTGTGTTCTTCCAAGCACAAATTCCATCGGGACCACGCAAGGAACAAACTGGTCCCTGGAGGAAGCCTGAAGCTGGTGAGAGGGATGGTCCAGCTGCATGTCACTGGGATGCTCCCCACTCCCTGCTCTGCATCCCAAGCCACCTCTTCCCCCCAAAAGCTTCTCCTCCCCTGGCATACCCCAATTTCCATCATTGTGCAGCCAAGGCCCACGCTGGGGGTAGATAAATAAACAAGCAGGGCCAGCTCCGTGCATCGATACGGAGCTTTCTGCCAGCAGCAGCAACGGGAGGGATTTTTATCCAATTTTAATAACTGCTGAGAACTGCCTGGTGTGTCCTCTGCAAGAGGCTGCTGTGAGCCCAGCTGGAGCAAAACCATCCACGGCAGATGTGTTTTTCCCTTTCCAGCCCCATCCTCTTGGGTCTTGCTTCCTTCCCCCTCTCTGGGAAAGGAGAGACTTCAGGCTGCCTCCTCCCCACCCCCATCCCCGGGCTGAGCAGCAGGGATGTGTCCCAGGGTGAGTGTCCTCGGCCTCCTGCAGTTACTGAGCAGCTCTCCCGTGGTTTGGCAAAGCTGTTGGCATTTGGGGTTGGATTTTGTTGGTCCTTCCTTTTTTTTTTTTGGTGGTTCACTGGCCTCACACGCCTGGGCCAGAGGTGCCTCCTGTGTCTCCTCCTCCTCCTCCTCAGCAGCAGCCGGTGATGTTTGCCAGGGCGCAGCATCAGGGGTGGGGTGTGCCCAGCACCCACCTCCCCTGGGAGCCCTGCCAACCTCTGGCAGCTGCCAGATGCAGGGATTTCCCGAGCCAGGGGGTTTATTGGGATCGCTGTTTGCAGGAGCCCTTCTCCTGCCGTTGTTCTGGGGCCTTGTCCTCGGCATCTGGGCCCAGTGATAAAAGACTTCCCCTGATTTGATAGAAATCTGCTGCTGCTTCACTTTATGGGATGTCCTGGAGGGGGGTCGTGTTCCAAGACAATGGGAATATTTTCTCCTAATTCACCTCATCTCGATTGTCCACAGTTTTATTGAACTCTCTCAGATTTCCTCCTCTCTCCTCTGCAGCCATGGCGCTCCTCCTGGAATAAACTACTCTGTTCTCCTGGTCATTCTTCTCTCCTTTCATTAATTCCAGCATTTTTATAAGCCTTCCTCACAAATCCCCGGCACTTGAGTGTCTCCCACCCCCTCACCTGGGCTCCCCTCACGCTCGGGGTTGGACATTCCCTGCAATCCTCATCCAAGCCCTGAAACCTCCTCCTCTCCCAGCAGGGACCTTGCTGCCCTCCTCTGTTTCCTGCTGCTCAAGCCTGGAAGGTTCCCTGCTGATCCCACTAAATTGCTTCTTACTCCACAGGTGACTGAAAATCCGTCAGACAGTGAAACTCCTTGGAAGGAAACCTGGCCATATTTTTCCTCAGTGAAAACAATAACAAATGGAAGAGGAAGAAACTCCTCTCCTATGGTGGGGGATGCCCTCCCTGAGCCTGTCATTCCCCATGGCCATTCCCTGCCTGGAGAGCCTTGGGATGTCCCAGGTGTTGATGGGTGACGTGCAGGACATCAATCCAACACTCCTCCCGATGTCACCACGATTCTCCTGTCGCCATGGCAACGCCCAGGCTCAAAGATGCCCATTTTGCCAAGACAAGGGAGTGAAACAGAGAGCAGGGAAGCGGCAGAGAGCATGTGGAGGTGGCAAAGAGAAGGATGTCACGGCAGAGGAAGGAAAACAAGGACAGAAAGAGAGGAGTGGGGACAAGGAGGGGACAGGGAGGATTCATCCCACCTTCACACGGCCCGGGCATCGCCGGGACCGAGCTCTGCACTCCAAGAGCTGAAACAAAGGGTGGGAGGAAGAGGAACTCGTGTCTTGATAAACACGAGGTTGAAGAGGTGACAGGGCGAGGGATTTGGGCTCCAAGTACTTTCTCAACCCATAAATTTTCAAGAGCGGCGCTGAAGCCAGGAAACCTGAGCCGGCTTTGGGAGATAAATTATCCCAGGAGCAGACGGGGTCAGTCCTTGGCCTCCTCCCCAGTCTCACCTTGGCTCTGTCACGGCCACAGCCTCAGTTTGTGCCTGTGGGACCTCGGGTGGGCTCCAGCAGAATCATGGAATGCTCTGGGCCTGTGGGGACCTTGGAGCTCCCCTGCTTCCAGCCCCAGTTCTCTGACTCCTGGTGCCCGAAGGGAGGGATCTGCTTTGATCCACTGGGGCTGGGAGTGCTGGGAGGTGCTGGGCAGGGTGAGCACATGGGCTGGGCACAGCCTCAGCACGGGGCAGCTCAGCCTGACACCTCCCTCCGTGTTTGAGGCAGTTGTTTCCCTGTGTTTCACATCCCTCTTCGCATTCCCTTTCCGTGGCTGCTCAGCCCTGAGTTCCCTGCCAGGAGCAGGCCCGGAAACAGCTCCTAGAAAATGGGATCTGGCCCGAGAGCTGGCTATTGAAATGATTTGATGAATAATTTAGGATAACAATTAAAGTCAAAAACTTCACAAATAGCTCATGAGCAATTCCTGGGCCGGAAGAGAGGACAAAGTTGAGCTGATAAAGGCTCTGCTGCCCATCACTCACAAAGCCCTGGCCCCGGGCCCAGCCGGAGAGGAGGGGGGGCTGTGGCTGCTCCCACCCACACCCCCAGCACCCACAGGGACCCCAGCACCCACCCAGCCCCCAGACCACCCTGCTCAGAGGGCACAGAGCTGGGGGGACTCGGGAGCTGTGGGAACAGGGAGAGCACCGAGCTCACAGGGACATGTGGCTTTGGTGTCCTTCCACACCTGTCCCTGGGTTTGCCAGGCACAGCTCCAGCCGGGCAGGAGAGCCCAGGGACACGGGGAGGGACACTGCAGGTGAAGTCACCTGAGCCAGAGCTGCAGGATCCTGGTTGGGTCCTTCTTACCTAAGGACAAATCCCACCGAGCCCAGAAAACCCTCAAACCGAGCTGTGCATCCTTCCTGAAGCAGAGGGACTCCTCACCCCATCCTGGGATGCTCCAGGTGGGCATTCCCCCCTCTCCAACTCTCCTGCTGCCTCTCGACCCTGGCAGAAAACCCAGGGACAGCACTGAGTTGATTGGAGCTGCCAGGACCCGTTTCCCAGCTGCTGGAGTGACCCCTTCTCTGTCTGCCCAAGCCCGTGTTCCTCCAGATCAAACAAACGCTTTGCTCAAAATGAAACAAAATGTTTCAATTCCCTCTTGGGTCATTTCCAGCTGAAAAGCGGAGGAGCAGCGAGGAAGGAGCCTGATTAAAAGGTTCAGAGTTTTGCTTGCAGCTTTTTCCAGGGGGTTGTGTCTCTCAGCCGGGAGGGAGGCAGGAATTTGGGTTCTTGGAAGGGCCAAGCCCAGCCCAGCCCCAGCCTGAGTCCCCCTGGGCATCTCCAGCCTCTGTGGGGTGACCAGGGAATTCTGGTGAAGATGCCACCTTGGGGACATCTCTGCTGTGACATTGGAATGTGCCTGTCTGGGGGCAGTTTTGCTGTAAAATCCCCTAATTGCAGCTCCAGAGCAGATCCCTGTCAGGTGTCCTGACTAAGGAGGGAGAGGGAGAGGAAGGGCAATTAATGGGAGCCCAGGGAGTGAGTGTCACCCCCAGCCCCAGGCAATGTCCCACCTCAAGGCCCTTCCTTCTCCTCCAGCACAGATCCCAGTATCCCTGCCCTGATCCCAGCATCCCTGGGGTGGGTTCTGGCACCACAGAAGGAGCCGATGGTGCCGTGCCTCAGTTTCCCAGCAGTGACCTGGGGGTGAGGACAGGTGACATCAGCAGCAGAGTTGGTGTTTGGCAGAAAGCTGGATATGGGAATGTTCTCTGGGAATATCCTGATAGCTGGCATTTTAACAGGACAATTGCAGAGCTATTTAGGTTGGAAATTGAAGCCTTGGGTTCGGATGTCCCAATGTTCTCTGCTGGTATCTCACCCTTTTCAAGGCAAGAAACAGAAACCATTGCTGAGCATTTTATTTTCCAAACTATTTCAAGGGGGTTTCTTGAAATGCTCCTGATGTGGGATTAAAAATGAAACCGAAACCAAGAAAAATGGGAAATGTTGGAGTTTCCCAGCAAAGAGAAGCTCAGTTTCTGGCCCAACATCCCTCTCTGGCATTCAGGGAGCACCATTCCATGCAGGGAAGGTGCTGAGCCTGGCAAGGAGGAGGATGCCCAGCTGGAAATGCCCTGGGAGTGTTTTCCATGGTCATTCCTTCACTTATGTCACCACATTTTGCACTGTGGAAAAATTCTGGGATTCAGATGACGACATCCAAGAACCACCCACTTGTGGTGCCTCTTTTGGGGCTGAGATGAGGTTTGGGAGGCTCCCCCCATTCCCACCCCCTCCATGCCTGGTGGGACCTGTGGAACATCCCTCCCCCCATCCCCAGCACCTGCTCAGGGCCGGCACGTTCGGCACTGCCGAGGTTTTATGGAGATTTATGGTAAAATATTCCTGCGTCCTCGCTCCGCGTTTATTTGTATTGATTTGCAAATGCAAAGCTTTGTTCTGCACGCGGGGCCTGCGCCTGCCGGGGTGGCAGGAGCTGCGCAGGGAACAGTTTAATGGCTCTTCCTCTCGGCCCCCGCCCCCAGCACGAACCCTCCACACCCTTCCCCCAGGCAGCCCAGCCTGGTTCCAGAGGAACGGGAGACAGTCTCAGTCCCCAGCTTCCCTATCCTCAATCCCTGCGTCCCCATTCCCTGGAACCCCATCTCCTACATTCCTACCCCCATTCCCTGAATCTCCATCCCCTACATCCCAATCTCCTGCATC
>VZRH01000522.1:2818-16293 GCA_013397555.1 Urocynchramus pylzowi | reverse complement strand
GTTTTTTTTTTTTTTTTTTAATCCAACATCAGGACAAAAAGAGCTGGAAACTGTCTTTGGAGCCCCCCTGGCTGATCCCAGCCCTAGAGTCCACAGAGGAGCTGGGCTTCAGTCTCCCAAGGGTTAAACAACAGTAGCTGGGAAAATAATTGCAAAATGTGGAATTAAAGCTTCCCTGCTGCCCGGCCCCTGCTTTAAACTTCACTGATGTCTTTTAAGCAAATGTTACTTAAAGGAACATTCTATTATCGCAAATCAGATTTCCTGGCTGGGGCAGACATGGCCAATGAGGCAGGGATTGTGGGGCAGATCCCAAGATAAGGAGCGACCTTCCTCCCCCACCTATGCTCCGCAGCAGGGCTTGGATGTCACAGGGATTTCAGGAAATCTTCTTTGCCCAGAGGGAATGGCTGGGATGGGGATGTTTGGCCAGGGCACAGGATATGGATGGAGAGAGGCCAGAAGAGACACAGTGACCACGGTGATGGAGGAGGTGGAGACCAGACCCTCGGACCAAAGGCTGGGATGGAGTTCCAGGGGTTGGGAAAAGCGTCCAGCCTGTGAAGCAGGAATTCATGGAGCTGCTTCCTGGCTCGGGCATTAAACGGAGCTGGGTTGCCATAATCTGCATTAGATTTAAACGGTGCAATAAATGTTTCAGTTTATTGATGCCAGACTGCAGCCAACTCCAGCTGAAGTCACCGATGGATTCGAGCACAAGGAGAGAGCAAAGGGCTCGGGGAGGCAGCGGGGGGGTGGGGACAGGGTCAGAGCCTGCGCCACAGTCCTGCTGCTGGGTTGGAAACCTTTCCTAAGGAGAAGTCTGGCCCAGAAAAACAACCCTGGAGAGGAGCTTCAGACCCAGCTCAGCAGAAGGGTGACCACATCCCAGAAGGGTGGCCATTGTCCCATGAGAAGAGTGGCCATGTCATTGGAAAAGGCGGCCACGTGCTGGGATTAGGAGGGTGGTGTCCCAGGAGAAGGGTGCCCAGCTGTGCCCCTCTCCCTTGGGCACATCCTGAGGGTGCCAGAGAGTAGGAATGGGGAGGGAGAGGAGTGCTGGGGACATCCCCCTGGCTCTGCCTCCCCAGTTCCTTCCTGGCTGGGAAGGACCCCTCAGCCCTTTGGCTTTGCAGGATGAACTCCAGAGCCTGGTGGCGGGGGGGGGGGGCCTGTCCCTTCCTGTCCCTTCTCTCCCCTTTCCAGCCGTGCTCTGGGCTGTCCCATCCCTCCTTGCCGTGCTCTGAGCTGCATTCCTGGTGGCACTGTCACCCTGCAGCTGCCAGGACCCGGCTCCTCTGGCCAGCAGATGTTCCTGGCAGGTGGGAGGTCCAGGGCTGGGCTGCTGCTGAGCCCAGACCACCCATCCAGGGCGGGCAGGCTCTGCCATGAGCTGCTCCACGCTTGCCAAGGACAGCCTGTGGTAGCCACAGGCCTGAGGAGCCACCACAGGATCGTGGCCACCCTCAGCCCCAGCGAGTTCCACGCTCGGATTGTTCCGAAAATCCCTCACCCAAATCCTTGTGTGTCTGCAAGGCAAGGATGCAGCAGAGAGGGAAAGCTTCAAGAACCCCTTGTTTGAGGCTGCAGGGACAGGTCCTGGTGGCATGCTCAGGGTGTCAGCAGGGAGAAGCATCCAGCCAAAGCCACATCCCTGCCTGGCTCCGGGACACTCTGGAGGGGGTCTGGGAGGCTGCACAGCACTCAGGGATTAGTGGGAGCCCTGAAGCTCCAGCCTGTGGGCAAGCTCCTCTCTGGCTGGGACAACTGCCAGCTCATCACATCCCTGGGGAGTTTTCCCGCTTCCCGCAGTGCTGAGCTGGACCTCGGATGCCCAGGACACTGCTGAGCCTGGCAGGATGTCAACTGGAAAATGAATTCGGTCTTAAAGCCAGAAGGATGCCAAAACCCCCCCAAAAAGTGCATTTCCAGGGCCCCTGCCATGGGAGGATTAGAGAAAAACCCACAGATTTCTCAATATTTTCCTGACCCAAAGTGCTGAGTTTGTTTTGCTTTGATTTATATGGATCCTGCTCCTCGCTCTTTGTGAAGAGCCAGACAATCCCTGGGGATTTATTAAAGCAGTCACAGGTCCCCAAACTCGGTCAGATTCTTGCATGAGTAATAATTTGCCTGAAAATTTGGTGGGAAAGGCAAGGGGCTTGCTGGTCCCTGTGCATTCCCCTGGAGGCCGGGATGCTCCAGGAGGGCACACGCTCCCTGTGCCGGGAGCAGGAGCCAAAGCCAGCACCCCACAAGAGCTCTTCCTCCCCAGTATTCCACACCTGTGAATAACTGTGAGGAGACCAAGCTCAGGTAATTCACCTTTTCCATCTCCTGAGGATCCATCATCCCCAGCAGATGCCTAGCTCCATCCACAGCTGATTTTCCACCACCTCCAACTCCAAATAAACACCAAACAGCCCCACATTAAAACAACATTAAGAAACAATCCAAACCATCGGGGGAAGGAAAGTCCTGGTGGTTTTTTTTTTTTTTTTTCTTTTAATTCAGACAGAGCTTTTTTTGGTCAGAGTCCTGGCAAACAAACAGCTGAGATCAGTTCCCAATGAGGTGCTTTTGGCCTCTCTGAGGCTGAGGAATGACCGAGCTGATTGCTCCGAGCTCATTTCCTCCAGTCCTTTGCACAAAACCTCTGGCAAACCCGGAGTCTGGGGCTGGAGCTGACGTGCTGGATTTCTCTGTGCTGCCACAGCTGCCTGCCCGAGCCCCCCTCACCCCACAGCCCTTCCCAAACTCTGGCACCACCCCAAGCTGGGTCCTCCTGTCCTCCCCACCAGTTGGGATCAGTGGGGCCTGAGTGGGACCAGTCTGAGCATCAGAGACCCCCAAGAATTGCCTGGGCTGCTGGGGATCCCTCTCATTAACACCAAACCAGGCTCCTCGTGCAGAGCTGGTGGTGGCAAATTGCCACTTGTAGGGTTTAAAGAGACTTAAACGTTGTCATCCTCCAGGCAAAAGACACTTGGGGTGTCCTCATTAAATCCTACCTGGGGTAAGAATAGCAGCCCCCTGAGAAGCCCCACTCTGCAGTTTGTGTTCTTCCTCCAGTCCTGCTCCAAGATGCTTTTAAACATCTCTCACATCAGTGACTGCCTTCCTGGGATTGCTGGATCGACCCCCACGAGGAGCTTCGGAATGGAACCAGAGGGAAGGTGTTTGGGAGATGGGGTCGAGAGGTTGTGCCCTCCCTGGCGGGGTGGGAGCTCCTCTGCAGGGCTGCAGATCATCCCACCGTGCCAGGGAATGGTGTAAGAATCTCCCAAATTCCTATATTGGGAGAGCAGGCCAAGGCAAGGCTATAAAAGCAATAATCCCTCTGGTCCGAGCAGCAGCAGCAGCAGTAAAATGAAATGAACGCCCTGAGCCAGGCTGCTGATTCCAACAGCAACCCTGCCCCAGCTCCCAGCTCCCACTTTCATGTTTCCCTGACTTCAGCACTACTGTGGGCAGATGCCTTGGAATATGATTTATTTGTTTGTCTTGGCATCCCAGCAAGGCATCCTGAGCCCAGCAGAGCTGATCGAGAGCCACTTCCGAGGTCTCGGGCCCTTCCAGCCGGCGCACACTGCCCTGGGTGCTTCCAGGGGCTTTTGTTCTCCAGTCAGTGGGGGAGAAGCATCCAAGAGCTGCATCCAACAGCCAATCCTCAAACAATGCTCTTGGCTGGCCAGGGGCTGAGGCTTGGACTCTGCTGCTCTGACTGTCAGGGAAACGGGGCTGGATTCAGGCGAGGAAAGCGCCTGTGCCCAAATCCAGCCATCCACAATCACAGGAGGAGGGGGGCTTGTGGAATTCCCCTCAGATCCCAGATCCCTGGGGTGAAGTCCCTGCCTGCAGGGAGCCAGGCTGGAATCAAACCTTGCTGAGAGCAGGCGGGCTGGGGGCTGGCGATGTTATCACAAACCACTCCAACAGCTTCTTGGGGCCCTTCCAAAAGCCTTTGTTTTTCTCAGCTCTTTGCTGTTGGATTGCAGAGGATGATTTGGAGCCAGAGCCAAGTATCTCCCAGAATGGAACAGTTTCACAAATTGCAAGGCCGAAGGGACCATTGGATTCCTCAGCCCAGCCTCCTGTACAAGCCAGGCCAGCCCAGCGCTGCCTCATTAGAGCCTCAATGCTGCAACCGCTTCCTTCTGCTGGGAGCCGCTTCCCCTCCTGCTTCCAGACACCACAATTCCCACTGCCAGCCGTGTCCAGGGCTGGGGAGGATGAAAGGCACCCTGGGCAAAAAGCACCTTCCAGATCCAAGGCTCAACAGCAGAGCAGCCTCGGGTGCTTGGGTCCATCCATCCCACCCTCTGTGTGTTCCTCCTGCTCCATGCTAGGGGTGCTAACTGGAGTGGAGTGGGATCTGTGGGATGTATCCTGTGGGAATCTGGGGCATGAGGTTTCTGTCCATGTAACCCTTGGTAGCAAGGTAGCTCCATCATCAAGTCCACGTCATCCTGTGCCTGCTTAGCAATCCATTGCTGGCCCGGCTGTCAGCTGACATTCCAGCTTGGAAAGCATGGTTCCTTCTGTGTCCGAGGTCCAGAGGGACAGAGGAGTGTCCTGATATTCCTGGTGGCTCTGCTGGTCTGTGGAAACAGCTCCAAGCACAGCACAGGGGTCACCAAGGATTCCCATATCTTGTGGTTCATAGGAGGCAAAGGATTCAAGGCCAGGATGGACGGGGCTTGGAGCAACCTGGGACAGTNCTCTGCCAACCACAACCATTCCATGATTCTCTGATGGAAGCCCACAGAGGCTCTCCTGCCATGCTACTTGATTTACTTTCTCAAAGGTTTTGATGGGAACCCTCTCATCCCTCCAATCCAAGAGTTCCTGAGCATTCCTTGCTGCCTGCCTGGCTCCCCCTCCTCGGCCCCCCTGAGCACAAACCTTACTAGCACCAGCTGATACTTTCTGGAAGCCGTGGCAGTTGTTGGGAAATGTGTATTTATTTCTCTTCCTCCCTCCTGAGTGTCCCCTCTCAGCTCCGGAACGTGACGTTGGATTTTGTGCCGGGAACACGCCGCTGTGTTTGAACAGGTTTTTCTATTCCCTCATCACTCACCAGCTCTGCTGTGGGAGATTTATTGACTTTTATTTATTTATTTGGACTCCACCATTTTTCATGTGGGACACAGCCACTGCCGAGTGAGGGCGGCCTGGGAAGGGCTCAGCGGGAGGCCCAGCCTGAAGCCTTTGAGCCGCTTTGTTTCCTTTGGTTTCATCTCCTGCCTGCAGTAAACACTTGCACAAAGCTCTGCTTGTTCAGGGCTGGGGCTGGGCTCGGAGCGAGGAGAGCAGAGAACTTCTGTGCTGGTGGCTCCGGCTCCTCTTCCACCATCTCCAGAGATCGTCGTAAAATCACGGAATCCCAGAATGGGTTGCGTTGGGAGGAACTCAAAACCCATCCAGCCCCACCCCTGCCATGGCAGGGACAGCTTCCACTGTCCCAGGTGGCTCCAAGCCCTGTCCAACCTGGTCTGGGACACTTCCAGGGACGGGGAGTCCACAGGCTCTCTGAGGTCACACCCTGGGGACACCCTGCTCCACTTGTGGCTCTTCTGGTGCTGTTGGCCAAGTCAGGACTGGGGTCAGGGTGCACATTCCCAGCCAATATGGAAAACAGGAATTCTGGCTCCTGGACTGGCAGTAGCTCTCCTGGTTGATTCCTCCAGCTCTAAACCATGTCCTTCCTTCCTCTCTGGAGCCCCAGCAGCCGGGGCCGCTGCTGAGGAGGGCTGGGAAGGGTTCCTGAGGGCCAGTGGGGCTCACCAGGGCTGGGGGACTTCCCTGTCATTTCTGTTTGTTGGGATCAGCTGGCTGGTGCCCGGCAGTGGGGTCTGAGCTGATCCCACAGCTCGGGGGAAGTGGGAAGGGGCTGTGGTATTCCATTGCTCTGGCTCCCTCCGTGCCAGCCCTGCTCCAGGGCCTCCAGCCAGGCCTTCCCTGTGCCGTGGGCCGGAGCAGCCGGCCCTGGGCTCTTCCCAAGCCCTTGGCTGTTGGCAAGGAAGTCCCACTGGCAGAGCCTCTTCCAGATGTGCACAGCTGTGCTCACACCACAGCCCCCTCCCGACGCCGTGTGCCAGGCTGGGCCGGGAGCAGGGACCGCATCCAGGGAATGTCAGGCCACTCTGTCAGGCCCCGGTGTCACCTCCTGACGTGTGGCAGAGCCGTCGGGACGGAGCTGCCGCCGGCCAGGGGTCCCTGCCAAGGCACCACATCCCCGGTGCCCCCCCGGCCTCGCCCTGAGGAGTTCCAAGTCCGGCGAGTGGGACTTGCAGTGTTTCCTTTGGCAGAGGCACCTCCAGCCTAATTATCCCCTCTTACGTCAGTTCTGCTGTGTAAACTGAGATTTCCCCAACTCGTTCTCACCCTGATGCTTCTGGATTTGCCCCGCGGCTCCGTGTGGGAATGCCCTGCCTCCCGCAGGCACCTGCAGCAGCAGGGATCCCCTCCCACCCCGCAGGGCTGCGGGATCGGTGCCCTTACCCAGCCCCCGCCCTGCCAGGATGATCCCGCAATCCCTGTCTCAAGGCTGCTGCTCCAAGCAAGCTTCAGCTGCAGCACAAATCCCGATTCCAGCGGGAAGCAGCACCCCTGGGGAGGACCAGGAGAGGTGGCATTCCATGGCATTGCTCCAGAGCCTGGCGGCTGCTGGGAAGCATCCCTGAGGATCGGGTGCTGCAGATCATCCAGGTGTCCCAGCAGATGCAGCATCCATCTGCAGGTCCCTCCAGGCCTCTGCTCTCTTCCCCCCAGGATTTTCCCAGTTCTCCAGGGAGGGATCCCATGTCCTGGACATGCTCCTCCCACCACACACAGAAATCAGATGTCTGTGTTAGAGGAACAAATGATTGGGATTTTTTTCCTCTCCTTGCTTCAAGTTGCTCCCAGTGGAAGGATCCCACTAATGAAGCATCAAAAATGGTGCCCAGGTCTGCTCCTGAAAACTGGCTGAGTGAGAGCAAAGCCAGGAGAGCAAAACCAGGAAAGAAAAGCCAGAGATCCCACCAGAGGGGTTGTGGTGACGGGGCTGGGTATGAGCGGGTGTGGAGGAAGGACATGGTCACCCCATGGAAAACATGGAAAACAACAGGAATAACTGCTGGTCCTCAGCCTGCACTGAGGTGTGGGGTGGAGAGTGAGGACCAGGGCAGGCCAAGCCACT
Source organism: Urocynchramus pylzowi (assembly GCA_013397555.1). Lineage (NCBI taxonomy): Eukaryota > Metazoa > Chordata > Aves > Passeriformes > Fringillidae > Urocynchramus > Urocynchramus pylzowi. The sequence goes on along the minus strand of VZRH01000522.1, from coordinate 9,110 downwards.
TCCCGTGGCTTTTCCTCGGCTGCAGCTTTGATCTATTTTTAAGAAAAACTGCTGAAACACAGGGAATTGAGTCACGGTGCTTGGCAGTGCCTGGTGATGGGGCCGGGGGCTCAGCCGGGCTCCTCCAGCCACAAGAGTGGTGGGCAGGATGTGACCACTCCACGCCCTCCTGCACCCCCTGCTCCTGCCAGGAGCCAGGGAGGGAGGGGCCAGGTGGGAAGGGAAGGAGCACAGAGAGCTCCAAGTCCTCCCCTGGGCAGCCAGCCCCGCTGCCTCTCTGGATTGTTGTGTTTTAATGGCATTAGGGAAAGATGCGTTTGTGTTTTCATCTCCGGTTGTTGTGTCCCTCGGGGCCCCTCGCTCCAGCTCCTTTGTTTGGGAGCAGAAAACACTTCCACCACCAAAGGCTGGCCGAGAAATCCTGGAGCAGGCTGTAAATCTCTGTGGCCAGCCGAGTGACACACACCTGCTGCTCCACAGCTGGGAGAGGGGAAAGGGGAAGCTTGTTATGGTTTTTTTTTTCTGCTTTTTTAATAAAACTTGCATGATTCTCATTGAGATTTTCCAAAGCAATGGTGTTATTGCAAAGCAGGAGGCAGCGGCAGCCGCTGGTGACGGATTTCCCACCTCTTCAAAGCCCAGAAGCTTGGATGGAATAACGGATTAGGGGCGATATCCCTCATGGAAATGGAGAAGGTGGGACATGGGGGCTGTCCCAGGGTTGGAACCCCCATCCTGAGGGTTGGAGGGAGCCCATGGGATGCTGCAGGGAGGGCTCAGGGTCACTGGACAAGTGAGATGTGGTGGAAGCAGAGCAGAGGAAAATAAACCCCCAGCCGGACTTTGGGTGGGGTTTGGTTGGGGGTCACTTGTGGCCACCAAAAACTAAAAGTAAAAGGTAAATTCATGTATTTCTTTCAGTTGTATGAAGATAAAACTCCAGCACAGCAATAGTTGGAGGTTTCACACAAACCATTTTTAAGGAATTGGCATCTTTGTTCCCCAGGAAAAGCAATCTGGGCCAAAGCGTGGCCCCTAATCAAAGCCTCATCTGGGAGAGGGATTCATTAACTTTACTGGGAATGCCTTGAAAAAATCATTTCAGAAAGAGGGGAGAAAATGGCCAAGATTTCCTGTGCCTGCTGTAACCTTAAACCTGCCGCAGCCACGAGGAGAGGGAGGCCTGGGGATGGAATTGCACATTTCCAAAGCCTGCGCCCACTGGAATGGCAGAGGTTTCCCCAGCTGCAGATGGGGCAGGAAAGGGGGGAAATCTGGTGGGAAGGCACTTCTGTCCCTTTTGATTTTCCCAGAGTGTGCAGATTCATTCCCTTGCCTGCCTCTCCCTTTCCTGGACTGGGATTAAAGTGGGGCCAGCCCCAGGTGGTGGCTGGACCCTCACAGAAGATGCTCATTCAGGCTGATGTTTCTGCCCCGTGGCCACCCAGGAGCTCTGAGCTGGTGGTGGGAGGCAGCCTCCCAAACATTAATGAGGGTAAAACAATTGGGTCACCTCTGATGGATGCTGTGGTCCTTAAAATGGGGGGGTGGTTTTCTGCTGGGTGTTTCCAACAGAGACCTCTCCCAACATAGTGGGAAATTTTCAACAAATCAGTGAATTTTCTTCTTTTGTTGTTGAAAAATTCTGATCCACAAAAATCAGAACCTTTTGTGTAGACATAAGGATTTCAATGAAAATTGAGCTGGTGAGGATTTCCTCGGTGGGGATGGAATATCTCATCCAAAGGAGGGAGAGCAGCTCCGGAAGCCTGCTCTGCCCAGTTCCCAGCATCTCCAGCTGACGCTGTCCCTGTCATCCCAATAGTGCAGAGGGACAAGCCACGTGGCAGAGTGGCTGAGCAGGAGGCTCTGAGCCAGGTCTGTGCTCATCAGCCCCAGCTGGGGGGCTCTGGAGCCTGGCAGAGCTGAAGTGGGAGCCAGGGAAAGGCAGGGCAGGGCTGGGGGGCTGGGCCCTGCACCCTCCGTGCTGGCTCTACATTTTCCTGCTTCCACTTGGATGAGTGATTGTGCTCGGCAGAATCACTGGAGAGGAAGGAGAAGCCACTGACACCCTGTAGTTAGTAGTGAGGAAGTTAAATATAGCTCCTACTCCGGGTTGTGAGAGACAGGGAAAGGGAGCAGGCCTGGAGCTCAGGCACTCCCATTCATCTGATTCCACCCAAAAGGATTAAAGGGACGTTGTCCTGTGCTCCCCCTGCTCCTGGGATGTGCTGTGGGGGTCCACCCCACCCTGTCACCACCCCAGCACCCAAGTTGGGTCCTATTTTGGGGTCTCTTGCCCACCTGAGTTCTCTTCCAAGAGCCTTCACCTCCTGCAACGTTTCCCTGATGGGGTGACAGGCTTAGACCCTCCTACCACTGCTCTCCTCCCTAAAATATTCCTCATTTGATATTCCCAGTCCTGGGTTCATTCTTCCCCTCTCTACGCTGTGTCCCCTGCCTTGTCCCCAAATCCCCCTCCTGTCCCCTCCTACACACACTGTCAGAGTGGGAATGATCAGACTGAGCTCCATGGGAAGGGTGAATCTTTTCCACAGGCACTTCAAATCACTCAAATTTGGGGCAGATTTCCATGGAAAAAGCAGGAGACATATCTCTGCCACCAGAGCTGCGTCTTGGAAAACGCTGCGGATCCGTTCCACGCCACGGGAGAGCAAGAACTTCTCAGGGAGATAAAAGAAATGTAATTGGAAAAGGAGCTGTTTTCCTGTTTTCCAGCAGCAAAACAGGGGGTTTGTGTGTGCCACGCTCCCAGGAATGGCTGTGCCATGCAGAGGGAATTGTTCCTGCAGCTCCTGCCTCAGGGAGATACCAAACATGGGAAATTCCAGCCCCATTGATCCGAGGCTGGCAGCACTCGGCGGAGCCTCCCGATGGGAAGCGTCAGGAGAACTCCACCAGAAGCGGAGGTGCCACAGCAGAGATTGGGCTCCCAACCCTGGAAAGTTGGCACAGCACTCAGGGCTCCCTCTCCCATTTAGACAGTGCAGAATTCCTGGTTTTTCACTGCATTGTTCCACTCCTTTTTTTGTCCTTTCTCTCTTCCCCCATTCCTGGCGCTCACGGCAGCTTGGCTGGGCTGGGATGACAAATCCTCTTGTAGCATCTGCTGGGAGCTGATAAGACAAGAGCTGATAAGGCTGATGTGCTGCTCCTGCTGGACAGGGGAATGATGCCTTTGGCTGGGGCTGGGGCTCTTCCCTCACTGACTCCAACAGCATCCCGGGATCCAGGCTGGGCTGCAGCCAAGTGCCCCAAATTGGAAAATCAGGCCGAGGGTTTGGGAGCTGGGGCAGGCTGTGCCTTGGAGTGTGGTGTTTTCTTTCCAGGCTGTTGACTCTTTCCCGAGGTTAAACACAGATGTGGAGGCAAACCACAGCCCCAGCCCCTCATTCTGCCCTGCCCCAGTGTCTGCAGTTTTTTGGAAGAGATAACAATGCTGTCTTTGTTTCCTCCTCTCTTCCCGCCCTCCTCCCTCCCTTTTCTCATTCCCTCTCTCCGAGCATGTAAACCATGATAGCAACGCTCCTCATTCCACAAATAGTCTGGGAAATGGGGTGAGTGGGAAGGGTGAAGGGAAGGCAAGCACCACTTGGAAGCAGGGGAAGCTGAGCCCGAGATCCCATGGCTGCCCGGGGCTGTCTCCAGAGGGTGCCAGGAGCTGGTGTGGTCTCCGTGTGTGGAGGCAGAGGGATGACCACTAAATGGCATCCTTTACTCCCGGAGGTCTTGTTTTACAGGGAATGTCACCACACTGCCTGCCAAGCTTTCATCTCTTCCCATTCTCAACTGCAAATTCAATCTGGCACGGAACAGTGGGAGTCTGGAGGAGCAATTCCTGCTGGGCTCTGTGGGCAGAGCTCTCCTCCAGGCCCGGCTGGCTCCACAATGATGGCGTTCCTCAGAAAGGCCTCTGTGATTCCTGAACGTGGTCCAGGTTTTCCCTGGGTGATAAACTCGGTGATCTGCACTGTCTGTGGTGCCTCGGGAGTGGGGAGGGTCTGAGCAGCCACCGCCAGCCCCAAAAATTGCTGTTGGAAACAAGGATTGGGAGCACTTACAAAATAATGCCCAACAGGGAAACTCAGGCGCATCTGAGCCTTCCCTTGGCTTAATTCTGGGAATTAACCCGAGATCCCGTTCCTCTGGGAGTGGTGCTGTGGGGATCCAGCTGCAGGGACATGGGGGCCTGGAAGTCAGGATCCACTCGGACACAGGGTCACCACAAGGACCCCATCCCTTGAGCCAGGCTGGAAAGATTCCATCTGGAATTTGCCAAGTTTATGTTTCATCCAGAGCTGAATCATGCCACACCAGCCGGGTCAGAGGCTGTGTCTTGGTTTGTGTTTAAATCTCTTCCATGCAAAAAGTGGGACACTTATCCTGGCTCTGTAGGACAGCAGGGACATGGGGACCTGCAGGGGCAGGGAAGGGAATGTGGAAGGCTGGATGCTGTAAGCAGAGGCACCTCAATGGCTTTTGGTCTGTTCCCTGATCCAAAACCAGATCTGACCCTAATGGAGAAGTGTCTTGGACAAATCACTGTTATCAACAAATAAAAACTGGAGCGAGCCAAGAGTTGCGCCTGGTCTGGAATCAATCCATCAGTTCCTGGAAATAACAGCGATATTTCAATGTGTCCCATTTAATGTGGTTTTGGAAATGCCTCGTGCCCTGTCCTTTGGAGGTCAGGCTCCATCATTAACCCCTCGCTCCCAGTCTCTGGCTGGGTGCTCAGCGTTGAAGCCTCGTATTCACTGAGTGCCAGGAAATTCCTCTTGGAGCCCTGCACTCCGGGGTCCACATTCCTCTGGGATCAGACCTCAGGCTGGAGGGAGAATGCTCTGGAAGAAGCCCTGGGAGACAAGGTGGTGACAGATGAACACTGAGAGGGGCGTGGGGGACTCAACACCCTCGGGCAGAGTGGGAACAAAACTGGGATGGAGATTTCCAAACAAACATAACATGACACAAACCATACCCCGAGCTGGAGCCAGCCCATCCTGATGGATCCCAGGGCTGCACGGATCACTCCCCTCGCTGCCACACCTTCATCCTCCTTGGCATCCCTCTGCCATGCCCTGGGAATCACTTTGGAGTTGTTTTCCCAGTCCACACTCTCAGTTTGATGTGACAGAATATTGTTAATATTTGCTGTATCTCCTGTGCCCTTGTTTGATTGGTTCTCATTGGAGGCTCTGATATCAATGGAATTAAGCTTTGCCTGTAGCAAGACCAAATCACTTTCTCTTATTAAAACAAACTTTTGGTTCTTGTTGAAAAAAGTTTATTGGATTTTTTTTTTTTTCTGGAACTCTTAGCTGTTTATGGAAAACCAGAATAGATACTGGTATTGCCTTCAAACTGAAAAAAATCTGCTTTCTGGTCAGATCTGGTGTGTCTCTTCCCAGTTTTCTCAAGAACTAGAGTGGTAGGACAGGGAGTAATGTGTTCAGACTGAAAGAGGGGAAATTTGGGTGGGATACTGAGAAAGGAAAAAAGATGGGGAGGCCCTGGCACGGGGTGCCCAGAGAAGCTGTGGCTGCCCCTGGATCCCTGGAAGTGCCCAAGGCCAGGTTGGACAGGGCTTGGAGCAACCTGGGATAGTGGAAGGTGTCCCTGCCCATGGCAGGGGGCAGGACTGGATGGGTTTTAGGGTCCCTTCCAGCCCAAACCATCCTGGGATTCCGTGGTTCCATCCAGAACAATATTCCCATGCTCCTTGACCAGCAGCACCGTGGTCAGACCTAATGCAGAAATGCCCTAAAATAGCCACATAAATGCATATAAAGCAAATATGCCCCGAAGTATAAACCAAAATGAGGGAGTTTATGTGGCAAATGCAGAGCACAAGGAGAAGTGGCTCCCACACTTTAACTCCAGGAAAATGATCCGTGTGGGACCGTGCTGGGCTCAGCTCTGCCACGTCTTTAAATCCATCCCCCTTCAGAGGGTCCCTTTAGTGGGAAACTGGGATGCCCTGGCTGTGGCACTGCCAGCTGGGGGTGCTGGGACCCCCAGGAGAGGCAGAGCATCTGTGAGGGGTTGAGGAAGGGGAAAATGCTGGAAAGGCTGGGAGGAGAAAGGGAGGAATAGGAGGATCCCACCTGAAGAGGGGGAGGTGGACTCTGTCCAGAGCAGCAGCCAGAGCTCAGTGCTGGTGGTGCCAGCACTGGGGCAGGGCCATTATTCTGACACCCAGAGATGGGTCTGATATTTTATTTACTAGGAAAGAACATTTTTCCATCCCTTGCTTCCCTTAAAAAGAAAA
>VZRH01000521.1:71122-109936 GCA_013397555.1 Urocynchramus pylzowi | reverse complement strand
GTACTATCATATAATTAAAAAAAAAAATCCACATTGCAAACCACAAGTAATTAGTTATTAAGTTAAAAGTAAAAATACCTTAAGCATGATTTCTTAATTAAACAATTTATCCTTAAAAAATCTTTTTAAAAAATACAACTGAATTTTTAACTTATATAAATAAAATATATAAAACTCACAACTCATATAAATATAAATAAATAATATATAAAGATATATAACTATAAGTAAAATATTTTATTAATATAATGTAATATAATATAATCATTAATAAACATCTAAATCTAGACAGTAAATACGATCTCACGCATTTAATCCCGACCATAATAAAAAAAAAAAAAAAAACAAAAACAACTAAAACTCGACATTAAGTGGTGTTTTGTTTAAGGGTCATACTCATGACCCAGGTACAGACTGGGTTGGGTACATGATTCTGTGCTGTGCTTGTAGGTAGCTGCAAACTGGGTGATGGCAGTGTGGGGTTTGGCCTGATGGAGCTAGAAAATGTTACTTTAGTTTCACTTACTGATGAATTAGTATAAAACTCTGGTGTGGAACTTGAGATTCTGCTTTTCTAACCAGTATTTGGTATTTATTCTAACACTGCTTAGTTTATTAGACTGCAGAGAAATTCACACATTTCACTTATTTCTGGACAGATTACAGATGAACTATGGGGCATTTCCTAGAATTTACCTGTGGATAATGGATTTGTAGAGAGTTCTCAGGGGCTGACAGAAGGACCACACAGTGTGCACCCCTATGCAAACTTTGAGGTAAGAAATGCTAACTTAGGAATGCCATGGAATAAGACAGATGTTGTTGAGAGAGAAATGGAGGTAGAAAAATGTTTCAAAGGATGGTTTTGCAAATAAGACTAGATACTTTGGAGAAATAGAACTATGAAAGATGCATTGTAGTGGGACCCACGAGGGGTAATTTTAGATGATTGGCTTTAAGGCATTTACAGCATGGCGTGGCTAAAGCTGATAAGCCAAGAAACACTTGTAGTGTTTTGTAATTAGGAAATAGTTGGCTTCTGATTGTGATGGCATGACATCTGTATTGTCTCATTCTTCACATGAGACTGAAAACAGAATAAAAGTTTTTAAAACACCTCTCAGTTGCCCCATCTCTGGATCAGAAAAGGGTATTGTCTGACATTTACCTATGTGCTAATCATTTTGGGCTGCTGTGGAAGACATTGCAAAGACTGAGCAAGCAGCTCTTCCTCATGACTGTATTTCCAAATAAACCTTGTACTACTCAACACTGGAATCATTCTGCTTGGGAATTATATATTCAGATAATCTCCACTACAATCTGATACCTATTCCCTTGATCTTCATCCCTCACTATATTTGCCTTTTATATATTTTGTGTCTTATTTGAGAAGATTTGTGGAAGTCAGGGACCAGAGTATTTCAGAGATGGTGGACCCATTTCTGCTCACTACATGCTGTTCAGCAAAATGTCTAGTTTTCCTATTTACATGTTAGTAATGTAGAGTACAGAAGCGGAAGAGGATCTTTAAGTCTTGCTATCACCTTCTGCTCTCAGTTCTCTGAGAGGCGATATACAATATTTAGGTCAAAATCTGCAGGCTAGAAGTTCAGATTTGTGATGTTTCACAAAGGAAATTAGGAATTAAATGAACATATTCAGACGCTTTTTGAAAGAAAGTGGTTTTTATCTTGTGCACTCCTTTGCATATTTCAGCTAGTTTAGGGTTTATTATAGATGTACTTAAATTATTTTCTTGATCTACTACTGATGGAAATCTTTTATATACAGAAAGTAAAAGAAGAAAATTGGTGCTATTGGTGGTTTTCCAATTTCAGCTTGCAGAAAGTGACTCTGAAATCAGCAGCATGTCCTTCCAACCCCAGACCATTCATTTCATGTGGATATTACTGAAATTTTTCTGTGACAGTTTAAGTTAGGAACACACAATTCATTTCCACTGATTGCTAATTTTGAAACAAGGAGTTCATGAAATTGAACTGTTTGGCTTCTTGGGAATGAGACACTTGTAGCTGATAATTTGCCACACGCCACAGAGTGTTTTTAAAATTTTGAAAATGGAAATCAAAAAGGTTTAAGGTAATGCTTAATATTTGCTGAATAAGATGTACCTTCTGCTACCTTTTGGATGTCAATATTGTGATTCTTCTCCAACTTTATGCCCATCAAATTTAATTGCTTTCAGTGGCAGTGCATTCAGTTTATGTCAGTGTAACTGCTTACAAGTTGGGAGATAGCAGCATTTGATATGTTAAAACTTAAACAATTTTTTATTAAGCAGGCTGTTTTTGAGATTTGTTATGTGTGTGTAGTACCAAAGTTTGAAGGCTGGGTAATTGTAAATGAAACTGCTGCTGGGCTTTTTCCTGGTGTATTCCTTGATTGTTGTAGGAAAGGGACTAAATGAAGAAAATGTACAATTTTAATCTGCTCATTTGACAGTTACCCTCTGGTATTTGAACTGCAGTTACAAGCAAATGAATGGGAATATTTTTGATTTGTATGCTTTTAGATATATATANTGTATTCTTTAACTTCTTCTGTTGTGCCCAAAAGCTCAAGCAGCATTTTCCTCTTATCTTTCCTGCAGTTTAGATATATATATATATATATATATATATATGTACACACTCAAGACTCAATATGAGGTTTTAATACCTATTTAACATGTTCAGGGTATCTCACCCTGATAAAATGCTGTACATTCTTGATTCACATTGACTTCAATGCTTAATCCAATAAGAATGTTGTGCATCACCTGCTAATGTAAGGAAATAATGTTCTCTGTGTCACCAACAGTGCATAGAAGTGAAGAAGGTCCTATGGCAAAAGCTCTCAGTTATTTAGAGAGCTGTGCAGGCCAGGGAATTTTCTGCAGTGTTCTGATCATGTTGACCAGGGATCTCACATATCTCTCACTTGCTTTGTTCAGGTTGATACTGTGGGTTTACTCATGCACATCTGCAGCTCAATAAGTGTCTTTGTACCTGTCAATTCCTCATCTCCTGGTAATTCCTTTCTAAAATCCGTGTCCCATATTGTCTTCTAGACCTCAGTAACTGCAAAATGAGAAGAAATAATTGGCTAGAGTAAAACTGCTTTTTCAACTCCTTTGTTAGTTACTGTCAGAGTGACCACTGTCAGTGCTTTCAAAGCAGCAACAAATAGATTAATATAAATGATTGACAGTGGTGGTTTAGCCTGGCCTGGCTCAGCACAGAAATGGACCTGGAGCATTCATAAAACCAATTCTGGTTAATGCAGTCATAAAAACTGTTCTTACTGCTCCTGAGCCATGAATTTCTGCAGGTTTTTCATTGCTCTACTCAGTGTCCAAAGATGAAAATGGGAGAGAGGCTGGTTTCCTTCTGCCCTGGGCTCTTGGTGGTTTCCAGATGAGGTCAGAGGGGCACCTATTGATTGCCAACATGAGTGGGTGCTAAATCAATTGGGAAACTTGGGCACAATGAAGAGTTATAAAATTAAACCTTTACCTGACTAAGTTGAGTATGAATAGTGATAAGCACTCAAGCAGAGGTCATGAGTGGCAGAACTATTCACCTATGCCAGCCACTAGGATAAATTATGCATTTTCCAATTAATATTTAATAAATGTCACTATTAAATATGGAATTCAGAACCACTCTAAGAAAACAGTGCCATCGTCATCTTCAGGCCCATTTGGAAGGAGTACATTATGAATGTTGGTTATGGAGCGAAGTTTTAAAAAATAAATTTTTCAGCAATCATACCAAATTTATGTAGGTCTAAATACCTCTGGAAGCAGAGCTCTTGTCCAGAGTAACTCATCATTCTGAAGTTCCCTGTTTGGAAGTGAGACGATTTATGTTTTAATTGTACACAGATAACAAAATAAAAATAGAGGATTATTTTATCTGTTTGAATTTGAAGCTGGCTAGATTTCAGTATTTGTCTCTTTTCCTCCAACTACTCCTTCCACAGCCTGCAGAGTCCTTGCCAAGGTGTGCCCATCTGCCTTCTCCTTGGACCACTGTCTTCTCTCCACCTGAAACTCTCCTGCTCTCCTCACTACACTTGGCAGCTCATCCCACGCACTGTCAAGTCCCTGCTCATCTGCCCTCTCTGTGCCTCTCTACTCTCTGAAGAAGTTTCTGGGAAGGTTCTGCACCTACTGCAGGAATTATCCCTTTGTGGGGAAAGCAGGGAGAAGGTAATGCCAACAAATCCCCTGGAAACTCCATACCCCCCTAGCTCCAAATTCTCTGAGGGAGCAGATGGAACCTACCGGGGTGAAGGTGTCTTGCTGCACATAACCCGATTGTGATTCAATTTTATGAATAAAAGTGAAAAACTGAGTGCGCAGCTCCAATATATGTAATGACATCTGATGCTATATTTATTTTTGTTAGGGTTTGGCTCTAGGAGGAGAGTGATTTTAAACATTTTGGACTGCCACAGAAATACCATCTGTAGCTCTCTCTAGGTTTTCTAATAGTTTCCAGGTCACTGATCACTTTTGGTGGGGGAGGTCTAAGCTCAAGAAACTGCACAGAATTCATCTCACCCTTAACACAGGATTAATGGAAAAGGAAGGAGCTATACCGCTGCCCAATGCCAAATGCTCAATAAAAAGTTTCATTTGACAAAGGTTTTGTCAGGGGATCACATAAATTTCAGGTCAAAGAAGAGGGTTATTTTCTTTTTTTCAACAGAAAACAGGCGTAAGTGTAAGAATGTAAATTTAGTTTAATTCAAATTAATCTTTTGCTAAAGTAAATCCTGAAAAACTGGAGACAATACATGCAGTTACTACTCTATAACTGCACCAGTATGTGGCTTCTTAACAAGCAACCTGAGGGAGGTCTTGCCTGTTGATGAATAGTTTATACTTGTAAAATGTCTTATGCATTTGACTTTTTTTTCTTATGCATTTGCTCCATAGGGAGTTATACAGATGGCTGAACTTCCATCAGGGGAATACACTGATGTTAAATTAGTCTAGAGATGCTACAATGACTAGGGATTTCTTTAAAGTTCCCTGTATCCCAAATTTAAAACAAAACAAAACAACCCTTTGTTGAGATGTTTGCATTTGGGTCACAAGATGTTCTTTATAAACTCACAAGTCATTTTCACTGCACAAACCAATCTTTAGTCCAGGAAAGGCACCACCAAGTGGGCTCTTATTACAGGTTTACAGGAAGGAGAGAGTTACAAGCAAGGGGAATTTTATCCTTTATTTTTTAAGAACCAGCTCCTGAGTGGGATGCTGACCCTTTGCCCAGTGGCTACAGTCTCAGTGCAGCTTGTGGCACTGCCTTACCAGTCATCTGTTTGTGATCTGGTGGCTCTGCCTGAAGAGAACAGGATGGTGATGACCAGAAGGCACCTGCACTCTTAGAGGTCTGAAATCTAGAATCCAGTCCTCAGAGTCCTACAATCACTTGTAAGTTAAGCTTGGGAGGTGTCTGCTGTGAAACTGCTACTCAGATTGTCCCTTTGGGATTTTTAGCAGGGGCTATACTTCTGGATAACATTTGAAAGCCTAAATGCAGGGGGAAATGCCCAACTTTACCCCTGGGAAATGTTACATGGATGTGTATATATGGATTTCCTCTTTTTTCACTTTGTGATGAACATAGTTTCAGAACTTGAAGGAACCAATTTTCTCGTGCTGAGCATTGTTATGGAATTACATAAACCATCCATCATGCAAATTCCAAATACATTAAGCTAAGTGTTTCAGGCTAATTGTCAATGTTCCATTAATTTCCACTGCTGAATAGGATCTGGAACATTTCTAATGTAGTTATTTTTCCTTCCAACTCATGCATCACAACAGTCCTCTTAGTGCTGCTTTTGGTCCATTCTCTTCCAATTTTAAGAAAGATATGTGATACAGCAGTAATTTATCAGGTTTTTAGCTACCTGCCTGTACTGGAGAATTGAGCTGTGTCTGCTCACAGCACGATCTTAAATTATTTCTTTCATTACCCTACATTGGTCTGTTGTCTTGAGATAATTATAGTAACAAAGGATATATAAGGATAGAGAAAATTGTCTGTAAGTCAAACTTCTTCTGTTGTCTGTAAAGAGGAAAAGAGAGAAAGGGTCCAAACCAGCTGTTGTTAATTTTGTAGTTTTGAAATTGTGCTTTACCTGAAAATCACTGCCAGAGGAAAAGCTGCAGTGTTGAGAGGAAAATTATGGAGAAATGGCCTTGACATTTAGAAAGTAGGTCCCAAACCTTTTAAGTGATAAGTGAGGATGTAACTTCTTGAGAATGATGAATAGCCATAAAGGACATAATTGATTTTTATTTATTTTAGTTTTTGTAGTAGCACTTTTTGATGCTGATTTGTTGAAGACCACGAATAAGAAATATGTGCCGGTTAAATGTATCCTTTTCTTCTTTGTAAAAGTCCAAACAGCTGCCACAGTTATTTGCAAATTTGTACATTGGTGCAATACCAACTCTTTGAATAAGGTTAAGATAAGTTGATTAAGATCAGATACCATTCAAATCAGTTGGAGAGCCTCCAAAGCAATGTAGACATGTGATAGTATTTCTGAAAAAGTTAAAATTAATAGCACTTTGTTAATGGAGGCCATGTTAAAGTAGTTATAGTGCAATGCTCTGGCAGATCCCCATCAAGCTGAAGAAATGGGAAAAAACAAGAACACGCTTTCAAATATTTTATTTTGCTAAAGCTGCTCATTTTGTTTTGCCTCTCTTTGAGATGCTAATGAAGGGCACAAAATAAGTAGCAGATCCTGATTTTCCTTTCCCTAACCCTGTTGAATCGTGCCTTAACATACAATGGCCACATTGAAATGGGCTGAAGTCAGTTACAGAATAATATATTACCCTCAGTAAGAATGGAGTTAAGTTGCAGCTTTATTAGCAGCAGTAACAGCAGTGTGGAGTTTATTTTAGTAATGGATTTCTCTGATACATCTGCTGTGCTGGACTGATTGGGCCAAAGTCTGGAGCTGCAATCTCAGTCAACTTTGTCACTCAGCCATAAGAGTGAATAAATTCTCTGTTTGAATTGTGTACAAATATCTGAATGTACCTACAGTCATCTCTCTAGAAGAGAACAAATCCTTTCTGGGTGATGCCCAGCCATGTTTCTCAAGGTTAGAAGGGTTCTCTTGGATAGTGCTTTCCCTTTGCAGCTCTGGAAAGGTGAAAAACCCAAGAAAAGTCTGTCAAGACAAATTTTTGTTACGTATTTGTCATGCTAATATTATCTGGTAAAGGAAGGTACTTACAGGCCGCTGTGAAAGTTTATTTGCATTCTTTAGCAATGCTTTACAAAGAAATTCTCCTTAAATGCTTTCAGGCTTTCAAAAAGGTATGGATTTTGTGAAACTTCAGGTAAACAAGCTGAAAAAAATATTTTGCAGCTTGTCTTGTATGAAGACAGGTATGGGATAAGAGAAAGTAAACATGATTGGCAGAGCTTTTGTACTCTTTCTCTTCAAAATCCTTTAAAAAAGAAAAAGAAAGAAGCTGAGTGACTGAGTTCTTATTCAGTAGAGCAGAAAGAAAATTTAATCTCCTTTGTACTCAAGTGTATGGATCAGTTAGAATGGGCACTTCAGTAGGCTTGTGGGCTGGGACAGAGTCAGACTTGCCCATCACTGGCAGCAGGAGAATATCCTCATTCCCAGAGATCTTCTGCAGCCCTTGGGAGTTCACCTATCCCTCTCTGCTGCAAGGATATTTTCCCCCAGAAAACCAGGGTGAAACTTGTAACTTTCTGTTCAGATATTCAAGTAATGCTTCCAGGAATGGTGAGTTCCAGGTTCAAATGACCAGGAGTTGCACTTAAAGTCAGCAGACACCAATGGCTTAATCTCCTCATGTGAATACTGGTGAACTCTAATTACCTTCATAAATACCAATTTTGTGTACAAGTATAATATAGTGTTGGGGTAGGGAAACAAGATTAATCTTTGTGTAGCATAATAAACATAAATACATACATATTAGTGTGTGTGTAACATAATGTAGGTGTAATAGAAACAAATGTGAAAATTTTGTTCCAAAGCTAGGCTGGCAAGAGCCCCCACCTGAGGGTGTGAACATCAAATATTCCCATAACACTTTGCGGTTTTTTAGGCCCATCAGCACTGCCCAAAGTTCTAGATAATTTTTTTTTGTGCTTCTAAAGAAATATGTTATTTTCATGCAGGCATATATGCATAAAAGTTTTTTAAGCAGTGTTATGGGCTGAAAGCAGGTGACAAGCCCTCCAATTTATGGAATAGTAATCCCCCTTCTGGAAAATATTTCAAAAGCTTCTCAACATGTTTGGATAGGCATGTTGGCCTATTTCTGTGCTAGACACTTCAGTTACCATAACCCTTTGGCAAAGTGGGTATATGCCCTGTGTTATAATATGAACATGTAACACCATTCACTTTCCCTTTTATTCTATGTATAGAAGAAAAAGCTTTCTTAAAAATTCCACCTTCATCTCTAGCCTAATTCATTCTCCTAAATGTGTTTATGTGTAAATTATTCAGGAGGCTATATTCTCTGGCCTTGGATTTTGAAGATAAATCCTTAAATTTCAGATAATGCTTTCCCCTTCCCTCACTGGGGCCTGGTATGTCTACAAACCACCTCAAATCCACTGTGCTTGCTGGTAAGAGGCTCTGTCCTCCTTTGCATTTTTGGGGACTGACTGTCTTGTGGCCCTCAGCAACGAGGAGACCTGTAGGGAAACAGCTACACCAAATCCCAAAGCAGCTGGCTGCTCCGATGGAAAGGAGGTTAAGCTCTGTTGGAGCCTTTCGTAATCACACAAGCCAAGATGGAACAGAGGAAAATGTCTGCTACCTAAACAGACTCCTAAGCTCAACAAAAAGCTTCCAGGAGCAGGATACAAACTGTGCCTTGTGCAGAGGGGACAGAAAGGACTCGGTGATGAAACCAGGGCTGCAGGAACCATGTTTTTCTGCAAGCATCAGATGAGGCCATCCCCTGCCCAGCACTGATGTCTGAAGCAGTGCTGTGTGCTCCCCTGCAGCAGGCAATCCCCCTGCAGCTCCCAGGAGTTGGGGTTGTTCCATGCTGCCTGTCCAGCTGCCAGCTGGGTGTAGCAGTGTTGTGCAGTTTGAGATTTCCCGTCAGCAGAGAAGGGAATGAGTAAAATCATTCACGGCTGTGAAAGCTCAGTGTTAAAAAAGTGGAACTGAATATTCATGCTGGGAATGTTGCTATCATCCAGGCTTTTAGGGGACTGCCTGAATGGGTGAAATGAATTCTTTTTCCATTTAACTCCGTGGCCAAATTTACTTGCTTTAGTGGGAATAGGATTAAAATATTTGAATTTCCTGAGGAAGGAAAGTACAGGGTGGCCATGGACAAATCTAATAATTTTTCTGCTCTAATCATCTTATGCCTCAAAGAGGAACTTATACCCCAGAGGGGCTAGTATTTACATAATTGTAATTTATTGGGTAAAGATTTTCCTAATGCAAAGAAACATCAAAGTGTTTGTCTTTGTCAAGCTGCATAACAATTTTGAAGTTCACATGGAAACCAAAGGTAAAGGAAAATATTCCTTTTAGACCAATTAGAGAGAAATGGCATGCAATATTTGAAATCATATAGGCTGTTTGAGTATTTTTAATGGAATGCAATTAGCATTTTGTGATGAGCACTTATCAGTGCTGTCTGTGGGTATAATGTACATGGCTGAGGGGGTGGTTTGCTAAGAATCTGATTAAAATAATTGCTGATGTATTTGAGCAGGGTATTTGTGCTAACTTTATTGACAAGGCAGTGCTTGTGTAAAAAAGAGCTTTTCCCAGCATTAAAGTTCTCTCCAAAGAACAGTTTTGGGTATTGTAATTTCAGTAATTCTACTAGAGTATATCTGTTTCAGTAAAATACTGATTGTTTATCTGTTACCTCAGGCTGCAATAACTCTATCTGTGCTGCTTTTTAGTATTAAATTGTGGTGTTGTATATTTAATACTTTCACACATCTTCCCTTAAAATATAACCCAAGTAACTTAGCCTAGTGATGCAGCTCCGTTTGTTGTACAATAATCTCGAGATGTTTTAAAGACATGAATTACTCAAGCTTAATTGATTTAGCTTCCTAAAGTTCTGGGAACTACTTTGCTGTTTCTGCAGGCAGGAAAAAGCAGAAATGGAAGCCCAGGCTTAGGAAATGGTGCGAGATAGATTTTCAAACTCAATCGCAGGTGCTGGCATTCAGGTTTTGTCACTGTCACAGCCACAGCTCGTGAGTTTTCAGAGTTTTCAGGACCATTGAGAACATCAGAAGCATCAGAAGTTTTGCTGTAAGGAGAGGAAGGAGGGCTGTTGGGAAATATCTTTTATTTTTACGAGGAAGGGTAGCAGAGAGCTCATGCAGCAGATGCGGGTGGCATAAAGGAGCTGGGGAGCAGCTCCAGGCGGAGTCAGGAGCACCTTCCCAAAGGCTCTCAGCCTGAAGTGGTTTCCCTTCTGTGAGCCCTTAGGGGGTGATCTCAGCTGTCCTCCAGCTTCAAGGGGAAGACTAGAAGATTTAAAATGAAAGGCTTAGACTTTTACCATTTTTTCCATTTGAATGAGAGAGTTGAGTGTAAGCCCCATTTTTCTATGGATTTAATACACAACATAACAATTGTATTGCATTTAATACATAACATAGCAGTAGCTTAGGAGGCTTGAACTTCTTGTGGCACAAAAGCAAGTAGGAAAAACCCACATAAGATGCAGTGTTTTGTTCAGCTAGTGGAATTTGAAATAATTGTTTCAACATATTCTTATATGTTGGTGCTTATTGAACATTTCAGTGTCAGAAAAACTAATGGAAAAGTAACTTTTTCGCTTGTACATTCAGCCCTGATGGGAGTGGCTTTTAAATTTGCTTTATACTGGCATTTGCCCTAAGGACTTCACTGTGGAATTTCTTCTTTTCTAGCTAAGGTGCAGAAACATTGCTATTGATTGGTTTATACTCCAACCAGGCCAAAGCCCTGCCCATTCAAATATTGAAGGGAGAGCTTTAGATAAAAGAGGTGCTATAAAATCTCAGAATCTAAAATAACAGGGGAAAAAAAAAATCTATTTTCTTTTATTTTGAGGGCAGAAAATTCTAGCCTTAGTTTAATAGACTGTAAATTGCAAACCCAAATTTTCTGTTGATAAGGTACTGTTCCCAAAAGGCTTTTCCAAGTTTAAGCACCCATGCCATTTAAGATGATTAAAAAGTTCTGGTTTTAATGGATAATTAATGGCTAACCATCTACTGTACTCCATGAATTGTCAAGTAGAAGTAAAAAGTTCTACATTTTCCTCTCAGGCAAGAGTTTTGTAATTTTTGTTGGGGTTTTTTAAATTTGTTTGCTTTTGTTTGTTTTCTGTAACTCAAGTAAGTTTTTGGGTTTTCTTTTTTAATCTCACTGCTTTAATAATGGGCAATTCAAAACAGAGAAAAATAAAATAGGAGAAAAGGGAGTGCAAAAATTAGTAGTAAAGCTGTTGGAAGCAGCAAAGTAATGGTCTTCCTTTTACTTTGCTGCCTCCCCATAAAAAGGATTAGCATTTTCTAATGAGCACCTTGGAAGGAAGATCATGACTCAAGGACTCCTGAACCTTGGGGCTGCACCAGATCTCATCCCTGGGTAGATGTGGGGATTTCCAGAACAAGAATTTGACAGGGATTTACAGTCTGCCCCAGCTCAAAAGGTTCAAGTTGCTCCTGGATCCAGTAGATCTATTGAGATTTGCTACAGAAAATTAATTAGCATTCATGAGAAGTACTGAAGGGGCATTTTTCTTCAGAGTTTAAAAGTAGGTGGATGATTTGGATAATTTCTCAAACAGTGTATTTTCTCTCTAGTCTTGTTTATTAACAGAAATTATACAGTGGAGAGAAATTCACTCCCTCAAACATTGTGATAACATGTTTGCTTTGTTTTGTTATTAATTCTCTCCATGAAATTCCTGCTTTACATCTCAGTAGCAGCACCACTAATTGCTGTACACAGTTTTATTTTCTCAAAAGTTCACGGTTAGTGACAAGTTTTCATTGTTTTTCAAGGATTTTGTTGATTGGAACTCCTCCATCATCTCATATGAAATACAGAACTTGAATTTTCCTGTTGCAGTTTATTCTAGTGGAAGATTTAAAAGAAATTTCTGGCAGAAATAACCCTACAAGGCTTTGGTTTAAGCCTTGATCAATCACATACTCTAATCAATAGGTCTCTTTCTATGAATGAAGCAGAGTTTTAAATGGCCTCTTTTAAATGGCTGTATTGTCAGATATGTATTTCCACATCTTTCACTTGATTTTATGCAAGAGGAGGTTCAGGAGAATAGTATTTGGGTTCCATGATAAAGTTTTGGGGAAAGATTTTTATCCTTTAACATGAATAGCACAGGTTTTCAAGTGGTGCAGCACTGAGGAATGCCTTGCTTTGATTTGTACTAGAAATGCCTCTGGGAAGTTTACATGCTATTGGTAAATGTTTTGCTTGGACATAGTAGCATTTTCCTAGCCTTGACAAATCCTCAAACTTGTGATGCTTGAAGTCTGGCTTTGCCCCTGTGCTTCCAGCCAGCCCTGACCCCCGTGTCACTTCGGTCCTGCTACGTGAGATATTGAATTTTAAATTATTGTCTTCACTGGCAGATGTGACATTTCTGCAAAATTTTATGTTTCCTCTCTATGGCTGAATTATGTTCAGGGAAAGCTGGTAGTGACTAGAATAAAGAAAGGAGTCCCTGGAAAAAAACACCTGGGATTTTCTCGCTTCTCCACAACCCTCTGGGTACCAGTGGCAAAACGTCCCTTGGACTGGCTCTTCATGATGTGATACCTCAGGTTTAAGCTGTCTTATTTTCCAGATTCTGTACTGCATTGGTGTGTACTTCTGAGCTTCACATTAGGGGATGGTGAGCTCTCTTCACAGAGTAGGGAGACAAAACAATTCTTTCTCTAGCTGGGGACCAAGGACAAATGATCCAAATCTCAGGCACAAGAGCACAAACAACATGGGCTGAAGAGAGAAAAACAAGAAGGATGGAACTGCATAACTTAAAGCTGTAACTGGACAATGAACTCCAATATGCAAATGGAGCAGAACTTACAAAAGTGAGAGACCCCCATGAGCAGTCGTGCATTTTGTGACCATTTTGGTTCATCTTGGGTGCAGCCCTGGCTGGGCTCTTGTGCTGCCCAAGGTGTGTCCATTGAGGAGATCCTTTTAATAAATCCCTAGTTTGTTCTTTAACTGTGTCTAGGCTCTGTTCTAGGTCAGCCTTCACAAGGCATCAGATGCAATTGCCTGTATGTAAGGAGAATGCAGGGAAAAGGGCATAAAAAGTATGCAGGATTCACTATTTACTCATTATTGACAGAATTGTTGTTTGGGGGGTTGCTTTGGTTTTGCTTTCAAGTATTTATTTTAGTGATACAGTAATTATCACTTATGTTTATGTATTCTGACTTCTTTCACTTTTGGGAATCTCTAATTAACATGCTTTTTTTTTGGTTAAATATCAAAGTACAGCCCTTTTGTCCTCCAAACCCTGTGTTATTTTCTTTCCTCTGCCTGCTGTCTGTATTTTCTGTGTGTCCCTTCTGGGAGGGTGTTTTCAGCAGGCCCCTGGCACAGCTGCCATGGATACCAGCAGCACAAGCTGAGGAGGAAATTATCAGATCCTGGAAGCAACAGAAATAATGGGTGAATGTCCAACCTTGTATGAGTGTAAATTGTCATCCTGCAGCTTAGGTAAACTATGAGTGTATCAGAAATTAATTTTCTGCCTCCTCCAGGAGCGAGTTTGCATTTATGTACCTTTTAATAACCTTGGGTTTTGTTTGTAGGAAGAACAGGGTTTTTCATGTAATGACTCCCTTTGGTATTAAATTTCTTCAGAAATTGCAAACCCAGTAGTTGCTGAGGTTTAAGACTGTAAATCAGCAGGAGGAGGTAGTCAGTGAATTGGAGACTTAAGAGATGATCCAGAAGAGCTGTGATGTGTTTGCCTACTCAGATGCTGAGAAGTGAATGAGTGGGGAGTCAGAGACACAGCCAAAGTGGGATATAAAAACACAGTAAATATTCAGAGTTTGAGATGGCAGCACTGACATGCACACACAGCACACAATGTGAGCAGCATGCTCAGTGTTGGCGAAAGCAGAAATTCCTCAAAGCTTGAATCAGGGTTGATGTTGTTGCGGAGTTGTGTCATTTTTTAACCACAGTAACATGCCTAATTTTCCTTGCAAACATGTATGAGTAGGAGGGCAGCTCTGTTACAGCTGAAGGTAGTAGACAAAAGCAAGACATTTCTGAAGGAACTGTTGAGAAAGGTCATTTCAGCTCAGAATGAGATAAAATTGTCTCATTTACCTCAGACCATTTTTTAAAGAGAGAAAAAATTGTATTTTCTGTGTAGGTTTCATCATATTTGTGTAGTAGCCCCTTGCACAGTGGGCCTCTAAATAGGCTGTACTTGGGCATGCCTTTACATTTTTTTTATTATTTCTTTCTCAGAGGTTCTGGGGTTTAGGCAGCCAGGAAGCAGATTTAATGCTTTTTTGTTGTGAGACTCAGCTTTTTCTGATAATATATACGCAATTTACATTGCATTTGTTTCAGTCAGCCTCTGTGTCCAATGGGATGAACGGGATGGGAGAACTCATTCATTTTTTCCATAGTGGGATTTTGCTGCCTTTAAAAACAAAAACGCGGATGAAATGTCACACGATACAATTGAGTCAGTGGTTTTACCCCAGTGGAAGTGGTTTAACTTCCTCAGGTCCTGAGAAATGAAAAAAGAAAACAAGCATGGACTTGCAGTTTCACCAACTTTCCACTTTGGGTCTGAAACAAGTGAGTGCATCATGCCTTGTGAAGGCTGACCTAGAATAGAGACTAGACACAGTTAAAGAATAAACTAGGGATTTATTAAAAGGCCTCCATGGGCACACCTTGGGCAGCACAAGAGCCCAGCCAGGGCTGCACCCAAGATGAACCAAAATGGTCACAAAATGCATGACCGCTCATGGGGGTCTCTCACTTTTGTAAGTTCTGCTCCATTTGCATATTGGAGTTCATTGTCCAGTTAAAGCTTTATGTTATGCAGTCCCATCCTTCTTGTTTTCCTTTCTTCAGTCCATGTTGTTTGTGCTCTTGTGCCTGAGATTTGGATCATTTGTCCTTGGTCCCAGTTAGAGAAAGAATTGTTTTGTCTCCCTACTCTGTGAAGAGAGCTCACCATCCCCTAATATATAGCTCAGAAGTGCACACCAATGCATTACAGAATCTGGAAAATATGAAAGCTAAAACCTCAAGCAGGGAGGATTTGGAAGGCTCCATACTCCTGTTTACAGAGGGGTTCTGAGATGAGCTGCACCTTAGGTTTTTCCAACCTGCAGAACCTGTCACTAGTGAGGGTTAGAAGTGGTAGATGCAGCACCAAGACAGTGGTCCTGAGGGCCCTCAAACACTGGAGAAATCTTTGAGATGTGATTTAAAGGAGCTTTATGCTGTGTTGTGTCTCACTGCTCAGTGCACATGCAGGCTGAAGGACCAGGTTTGGTAAAAGGTCTTGGCTCATGAGTCAAAAGATGTGTTTTGAGCTTTAAGCAAGACTTTGGAACTTCATTTTTTTCCTCTTCTGTTTCTTCCACTTGCTCCATTGGTGTGTTGTGCTCTGAGGGCCAGGCAGGAGTGTCCAGCTCGGCCTGGCAGGGTCTCTGGGTACAGCTGTGATTTGAAGAATGTCCCCATCAGCACAGCAACATTTTTTTAGCCACATTTAACATTGCTCAAGCCAGGCCAAAGTACCCGTGAGAGATACCAGGAGCAGCTAATGTGCAGTGAGTATTGAGTCACTGGGAGGTTGTAAAGTCTCATGGAATGGCTGCAAGGGTGCTTTCAGAAGCAATAAAGCTCAGCATATGTCAGCATGCTGGAAAGCAGGGGAAAAACAATCCAGGCATCATCTCAGACTTTTTTGAATCTACAGAGACTGAGTCCAGTCTCACTACACACAAGTGACGCCCTTTGCTATTCCTTCACATCCTCTCACACCTTCCACACAGAGGGCCATACAAGGGAGCAGGGGAGTTTCTTTCACTTATATTTATTTAATTTATTTTCTTTATTCTGGCAACAATTTAGTCTAAAATGAGCAGCATAGGAAGCATGTTTTCATAAGTTTACATGGAGTAATTCCAGCTGGTAGACAACTAAAATTATTTGGTGCCATTCACAGTAAATATGTATAAAATTTCAAGGTAGCCCTTTGTCCCCCTAGCATGTGCAAGCTGACTTTTAGCAGCACGATCTCCTGAGAAGGTTGTGTATACAGGCAGCTACTTAGGAGATTAGAATATTGAACATGTGAATTAAAAAGGGCGACATTGGTCTCAAAGGTTTAAATAAATCCTTTCAGTTTATTACCTTGCAGCTGCCCTTTGTCTTTGCTTTGTGGTTTCTCCAGTCAGCCTGGAGAGAAAAAATACAAAGGCATAGGTTCAATGTGTGTGGTAAATGAGATGTCATTTTTTGGCTAGCAAACTGAAGTGTGATAGCCACATGAGAGAGATGAAAGGCTGTCATTTGCTGTTCAGAGCATTTTCAGTGAGAACACAGCCTCACTATATGGAAGCATGAACTGGTAGACACAGGAAGGTAAAAAGGTTGGAACTGGAGTCTAAGAATTTTGAAAAAAATATTGCTTACTAAATGTAATAAACCCCAAAATGGTTTAGAAGAGGAAGAACAGTTATTTAAAGCAAATGTGTCAGATCCTCAGTGAATAAATGGTATAGCTCTAAATAACTTCTGTTTTAGAAGTGTTTCATTTTTCAAGAAGGACTGCCTAATGTGACAGTCACTGGAATAAGACTGAAATTGAGAATGTCAGGGAGGATGCTATGTGTATGTTGAAGAGTGTTGCTGAGGATGCACTGAAGAGACAACTGAAATAACACAGAAAATCATCACAGGGTGGGTCAGGCTGGAAGGGCCCACAGTGGACACCTGGTCCAGCCTCCCTGCCCAAGCAGGGCCATCCCAGAGCACATGGCACAGGATTGTGTCCAGATGGGTCTGGAATATCTCAGTGAGGGAGACTCCACAGCCTCTCTGGGCAATCTGTTCAGTGTGTGATCACTGTACAGTGAAGAAGTTCTCCTCAGATCTTTCTGTGGATCAGTTTTTGCTCATTGCCTTGTGTCCCATTGCTGGGCACCACCCAGCAGAGCCTGGTCCACTCTCTGACCCCTCCCTGCAGACACTGACAGGCAGGGATGATGTCCTCTTTCTGTTGTCTCTTCTCCAGGCTGAACAGGCCCAGCTCCCTCAGCCTTGCCTGATAAAGATGCTCCAGTCCCTTCATCGTCTTTGTTACTCTCACCTGGACCCACTCCAGGAGCTCCTCATCTCTCTGGTCCTGAGGAGCCCCAAGCTGGACACAGCACCCCAGATGCGCCTCACAGGGCTGAGCAGAGGGACAGGGTCACTCCCTGACCTTCTGGCAGTGCTCTCCCTGAAGCACCCCAGGAGACCCTTGGCCTCCTTGGTCTCCAGCACACTGTTAATAATTTGCAAAGAAGTTACTGATGGTACATGACAAGGCTAAACCATGGAACAGATCTTTGCCTGATGTAAATCAGCATAGCTCCAGGAAAGTCAAGAGAGGAATACTAATTTGTGTCACAGCTGGTAGTTTATTTTGTTGAACATGTATTTTACTTCTTTATTTTCCATGCAGGATCAGAGTTACTCATCTGTTCATCTCTGTACTCCAGCCAGGATTCCCTCAGTTTGATAATCCTTCATTTTTGTGTAATATCTTAATCAGTTCTGATGCAATTGCTTAGGATATTGTGGCTGTGCAGAGGATTGTAATTTGAAGTGAGAAGCAAAGCAGCTGGAACAGAAGAATTCATAGTGGTGATACTGAATTTTTCACTGTTTTTCATCTCAGATGCTTCATTACATTGATGATAGCAATAGAGAATACGGAGTGTGGAGAGTGAGGATTCTGTCATGGTGAAATGGCAACCTGTGGTAAAGTATCAGCAGAATTATGACAGAAATAATTGGTTTTGAAATATAATGGGGCTATTTCTCCTAAGGCTTTTTTCTTTTTTATTCTTTTTTTTTTCTTTTTTTTTTTTTTTTTTTTTTTTTTTTTTTTTTTTTTTTTTTTTTCTTTTTTTTTTTTTTTTTTTTTTTTTTTTTTTTTTTTTTTTTTTTTACATTTGGTATATTCCAAGCAAATGCCTCTAGACATAGTTAATGCGGGATTGAAATCTCTTTCCATAGTAACTGTTAAATATATAAAATGCTGTTGGAGTCTCTACAGGGAAGCACATCAAAAGCAGGCACTGGACAGATCATAAAGTGGCTGCTCTCAGACCTTTTAACACAATAGTTATTTACAGACATTTGTTCCTCTGAGGAAACATTTTGGACCTCAGTCCTCTGATGTCAGACTCGGTTAGTAACATTCTACTATCACAAATCTCTGAGGTCTTTTATGACTGGTGCAATAATAGATGCTTCGTGTTATGGCACAGGATGGTTTAAAAAAAATGGCTGAGTACTGAAAATATAGTAGAAAGTTTTGCATTTTTATGATGTGATGCTACTGGGACAGGCAGAGGATGGTACTTTAGAGCTTTACATAGCACAGAAGTGCCCTGGAACCATGGCTAGACCCAAGGAAGTTATTTTGGATAAATAGTTTACAAGGTATGCTTAGGTCATTACCAAAAAGCCATTGTTATTAAACAAACATTATTCATAAATGGGGGTCAAAGATGCAAATTTTTTTTACCTTTTGAGTTGTGATTCATTTTTAGAGCTTCCAAAATTAGGCTTTAAAGGTGAAAAAAGGCATTGATTAAATGAAATGAGATTTCAGAAAAAATTCTGCATTTCAGATGGAGCAGAGCTTTCTGTTGGTGACAGACACAGGTGCTTCTGGTGGCAGGAGATGGGAGTGGGGAGCGTTTCAAATTACAGTTTGCAGGCAGTTTCCTGTGCTTCATCCTCCAGGTGCTTTTAGCTGCTACCGGATTCTCCTGGGGGATTCTGTGACAGTTCAAGGGCTTTGCCTGCCGAGGGGACAGAAGAGAGACCTGGCAGTGCCTGCTCAGCCATTTGCCTGCCCAGGTGACAAGTGGCACCAGCAGCCTGCCAAGGGGAGCGGCTCTGGGTGCAATGAGCCCTCTTGGATCACACACTTAGCCATCCTAAACCGGAATTTCGCCTCAGCCTAATTCCTGCTGCTGTTTTCCATCTCGATAACACGGGTACAGTGAGTTCTGTGTAAACTGATTATCTGCCCCTCGGGCCCCTCTTTTGTTTGTGCTCTGTAAGCCCTTACGAGAGGCTTTTGTTTCCTGAAAATGTTGATTGCATTGTGCTGCATCAAAAGGAAACGATCTCTGCCTCAGCTGGCTTTGAACATGCTTTTGCACTGTATCCATACAATGATTGTTCTTGATTCCAGGAGGGGAAAATTAAGATATATGGAGTCAGACACCTTTATGTTCAGCGGTCTGACCATGAGCGTGTAGTGTAATACTTCCTTGGACCTTCAGCAAAAACAGATTGAATTTCTTTTTTATTTTGCCAGGAAAAGAAGTTGCAGGGAAATACATCCTGAAGAGCTTTAATTCCTTTGATTGATCTGAAAAGCAGTATAAATTTCTAGATGATAGATGGCTATCTAAAAAGGGATACCCAGACAACACAGAATCGTTCAAACAGCTCTACTGCATGATTCCATCACTCCCCCATGTTCCCCCTCAGAAATGGAGCTGGTAACAGTGGTGGATGGCTGGAGAGATAGAACTGACAAAATGCAAGGTGGCTGAACCCTGGGAGGGCTACAAAAACAGAGCTGCAAACTGAACGGAGGAAAGTTTTTAAAGATCTTAAATGCATTCCATTTTCATAAAAAATTCCACTGTTTTTTTCAGCTCCTTTCCTGGCAGCGCAGCACTCTGAAACCTTGGAGGGCTTCTCAACCCTCCAGAAGGGTAATAGAATTTCATTTATTGGTTTGTTTCTCAGATGAAGTCATGCCAAGTTGTGTGCTGTATTGTGGGAAATGGATTTGTAGAGAGTTTTTAGAGTGTAATAGAAGGTTTATATACTATGTATTTGTATGTAAATTTTGAGATAAATGTTGATTTAGAAATGTTATGGAATAGGATAGATATTGTTGAGAGAGAAATAGAATTAGAAAGAAGTTTTAAAGGATGGTTTAGTAAATAAGACTAGATATTTCGGAGAAATAGAATTACGAAAGGTATGTTGTAGTAAGATTCATGAGGGGTAGTTTTAGATTATTTGTTTTAATGTGCATATAGTATGGTGTGGTAAAAAGTTGATAGGTTAAGAAATGTTTATAGTGTATTGTAGTGAAGAAATAGCTTCTGATTATGATAGTGTGAATTATAATTTATGTATTGTTTTAATTTTTAATAAGATTAAAAATAGACTTTTAGTTACTTTAAAATATTACCCAACACTGTATCATCACTCATTGGCTGTGCAGGGCTGCCCAGGGCAGTGTGAGCCCTGGTACGAACCCCAGTCCTGCCCGCTTTGAGGAGCCAACCTGCCTGTCTCTCCATTAGGACAAACTTATGCCTGTGTGTTCTTAGCTTTCCTCTTCTGTTACGAAGGAATAATACAGCTCTGTATTATGAAATCTCCCTCCATTATTTATCAAACCAACCACATCCTGGCATGACTTTGCTTTTCTCCATAATAAGTCTTCCAAGCCAGAACTTAATCAATATTGTCTCTGCACAAATGCTCCTGTATCCAGAGTGCTCTGTAGTACTGGAGTGCAGTTCTTTAAATATCTTGGTGGATTTGGGATTAGAAATTGAATTGCCAGATTCTGGGATATGCTTGGAAAAAATACATTAACATTAAATAATTATTTATTTGTTTAGTCAACATACATTAGTTATTTATTTATTACTTAATAAACATAGGTAAGCTATTTTCTTTTTAACTGTGATGCTTTTTGTTGTACTTTGAATTAAGACTTTTATATTGAAACATAGATACTTATGTGGATTAGTAGCTGACCGTAAAATGAGGCAAAAAAAAAATCCAGGTTATCTTGATTTTGTGTTGCAAGACTTTTTGGCATTGATTGTAGAAGCACAGAATCCAGAACCCAAGTTTAGAGCACAGACTATAAGATGGTTTCTGCATGAACTTGAAATTGTGGTGGAAGAGGTGCTGCAGAATAAGGTTAGGCACCTCACAATAAGGTTAGGCACATCTGAAAAGCATTTCAAGCAGGAATACAGACCAGTCTGTGAGCACCTACTTTGAATGAGTTGAGAGAGAGCAGGAATGAAAACTAACTCATTGCCATGGAATCAGAGCCCCAGGAGCCTGGCTCTGGGCACTGGGAGTGCACATATTTCTGTGCCATCTGCTGAAGCTTGGTACCTTTGGTCTACAGTAGAAAAGTGCACTCCTCATAAATTGACTGAAAGTGAAGGTAGTGAAATGGTCTTTGATGTAGCAGCTCAGTGGTTTGAGCCTCAGTTTAGGCAGTGAAACAGCAGCAGGTCCTTCTGGAGATAATTTACCCTCCCTCCACCACCTGCAGGAGTGTGAGCAGAGAGGGATGAAGGGGCTGGGGAAGGCACTTCTTGCTACAGCTCTTAGGGCTGTGTCCTTATGGCAAGGCAGACTCAAAAGACCTCAAGTGGGAAAATATATCCTATAGAGAGAGAGATTTCTGCTCAAGGCATCCCTGGGGACCGAGTGAGTCCTGTGCCTCAGCAGTCTCCAGCTCCCTGTTTGTGTGCTTCCCAAGAAACAGTCGAGTTGGTTTTCCCAAAAAAGCAAAAAGCAGTGCTGGGGATGTTGGGAGACTGCAAGTTTAGATACCTGGAGAATATGAAATTCAAACTGGGAGTTGATTCTTCCTGGCATTACTCGAAAGCTGATGTTTTTTTACTGGGACCTTCACTCACCCACCTAAATCCTGTAGCTTCCTGCTTCATGACACTTTAAAAAGCTTTAAAAGCTGATGCTGTTCTTTGCAGTTGAACTCAAAAATCTCAGAGTCTCAGTAAGCATTTAGATGAAATGTTAAATACTCCAATTTTAAGGCTTTATATTAAAAATACTTAAGTGAAATTAGAAATGATTCCTCCTGATGGCTTTTCTTTATGGCAGAGCTCGCCCTCAAAAGGGTATAAGTATATTTGATTTCTGGCAGCTTCTTCAGATTTTCTAGCAGTGAGAAGCAATATGATCAGTATTTAGTTTTCAAGTAGAATATATTTTAAGTTATTTATTGATATGTTTTTTACTTAATCACCCCATGATGTTTTTTCAGGCAGACTACTTCATAAGGGAGAGTTTTATCAATAGATTATAGTTCCCAAACCACACGAGCATTGCATATTGTTGTGGTATTTACAGCCAAGTTCTGCTAGTTAACTATTTCTTATTTTCTTTATACTGATTTTGTCACATTTTTTGGTTCAGAGTATAAAAATTGACTATGTGAAATGTTAAACTAAGGATTGACTTAATTGAAACTTCCTTCTCAATGCTTTTAATTTTAGTAATGCAGAAAAAAATCCAAATTCAGAGTCTCAGATCTTCTCATCAGAAAGGATATACGTCTATGTAATAGGTTGTCAGGTTTTGAAATCTTTTGAGTGCTGGGGGAATATGTACTGAAAATAATCAACTAAACTGGTTTTGGCCTTGCGAAGCCAGTCTGTCATGGAAGTGCATTTCAAAATACGTGGGGATGTCTCACCAAGGTGGCAGACAACGTTGTTGGTGCTGATATGTTTTGCAATCTCTTTGCTGAGTACGAGCACTTACACCCAGATTTTGTGCTCTGGAGTAAGGATACCAATCCTTTGCATGTTCAGAAGAGGGGAGGATTGAAAGTCGGGGTTAAACTCCACTTTGGCTTAATCAGGGAGCTCAGCTGTGTAATAGAATAAGAATTGTGTATAATATGTGTAATATAATAACATGCAATGATGTAAAAGGTTCCCTTCTCCATTCACTCACAGATCACTGCTTTTTCTCTGCTGGGGTGTCATGTCACATCTTTCCTAGGTTTGCTGGAAGTTTCTTTTCCCCAGTCATTTGTTATTGAAGCTGAATTAGCTTTAGCAAAAAGAGTTATTCAGGAGCAAAAGGTTCTCGTTTTGACATGCTTTCTCTTAGCCTCAAAATCTCCATTTTCTGTTGTTCTGGAAATAAAAATACCCTGTCATCTGCTGAAAGCAACCACCCAGTGCTGCTCTGTGGTGGGTCTGATTTATTGTGCTGCCTTGTGCAGAGCACTCTGGTGCTGGCAGGTTGTGGCAGTCCAGGTTTGGTGCTGGTGGTGTGGTAGAGGTCAAGAAGCATCTGGTCCTGTGATGATGGCTGTGTGAAGGGCTTAGTGGCTGCAAGGATGTCCTCTGGCCACACTAAAATGCATTAAAAGCCATTTGTGGTGTCGTGGAGACCCTTAAT
Organism: Urocynchramus pylzowi; assembly: GCA_013397555.1. NCBI lineage: Eukaryota > Metazoa > Chordata > Aves > Passeriformes > Fringillidae > Urocynchramus > Urocynchramus pylzowi. The sequence goes on along the minus strand of VZRH01000521.1, from coordinate 86,395 downwards.
AAAGCCAGACCCAAGATTTTGAGAGAAGGTGTTTGTGTGATGTGTGTTATTCACATTTTGGGGTGCAGTAAAGTCTCCTGATCACAGGAGACAAATGGTGGCAGGCTTTGGGTAAAGGATTTCTGGATTACCCATGGCATAAAATGAGGAATTGCCTGGTTGTGGGGGAAGTAAATCATATCCCAAAATTCACTGCAGGTGGTGTGGGCTTCTGCCCTGTCCAGCACCACTGCTCCTGCCAGGCAGTGATGCCCTCTGCTTAGAGATCACAGCAGAGCAAACTCCAGGTCCAAGGCAAGCCAGAACCTAGAGAACTGAGTGTCACAAAACACTGATAATTTCAGCCCATCACTTTGTTGCTATTGATTGGTGCTGGTTGGGTCGATGCAGGCAGATTAAATGTGAGGATGAACGAGCAGAGCTACAAGGAATGACCTGTAGAATCTTCTAGCAGCTGAACTCACTGTACCAGTGCCAGAATTTGATCAAATCCTGTTTTTGTATGATTGGAGTGTAGAGAAGTTTTAAAATTGCTTGAACAGAAGGTCTCATTATTTTTATTTGAATGTAAATACATGGATTATTTCTTTTAAGAAGAAGGGAATGTCATGTTCATGTTTTTTCTGTCTGTGTGCTGGAAGACAGAATATTACATAAATATTGGTAAAGGCAAGCCATTTCTGATCTCTGTACTCCCATCAAATCCTGAATGTTTGTCATGAAAACAAAAACAGCTATAAATCTGTTCTATTTATTGCTTTGCATAGTTGCAAAGACAACCTCTACTGAAAACCCCTCCCTGATAAGTAATTAAAAATTGACTCACTTGCTCATCCTCTTTGAAAATATCTTTGTAGCTCATTTCTGAATTTAATGAGCCTGACTTCAAACTAATTCAAGGTTTAACACCTACTTTTACTGCTGAGAATTGTCAGCAGCAGCCCTGGCCAGGAACCCTCTCTGCCTGTGCAAAACTGTCTGCTCTCTCCAAAGCCACGAGTCTGCAGCTGGCCCACACCTCTGGCTCTTGGTGCTGACAGTTGTGGTCAGAACCTGCTGGTTTACACTGATTTCTGGGGTTTCAGCCTTTTCTCTGTTGGTGTGTGTCCATGCCCGTGCCTGTAATTTGCTGGAGATTTCCATGGAATTAGTGCAGAGGAGAAAAAAGGTAAAAATTAACCCCTCTGCCTGTTTGCATCTAAATAATCATCCAGTTTTTCAGTGCTTTACAGGTGCATGAACTTCCTAATGTTTACTCTTCCTCTCAGCTTCCCTGAGGTGATGTGACATGATGTGCAAACTTCAGTGACAGTCTTAAAACTAAAAAGAAACCAAAGAGAATCAGACAAATGGAAAAGGTAGGGTTTTCTCCTCGTTTAGCGAAACTGATGTTGCTTTCTTTGGGCAGGGGGGATTTCACTTTTACTGTGCTATCCTTGGCCCCTGTTAACATACTAAACTTTACATTTAGTAAAGTTTAGTATGAGACTGAAACTAACACAAGCCTGGCCTGACATGCTGATCAGCTCTTCATTTTAAACACCTTTGTATCTACAGATGAAACACAGCCTGTAAGGAGATACTGACCTTCATCCAAAAATTAGGTCCTGTTTTAAGAACTCACAGCTCACATCTCTTTGGGGTCCTGCTCCAAGTGTATGTGTGGGAAGTTAGGAGTGTGAAATGCAAAACCAGGAACTGTTAAAGGCTGGGGATAATATTCTGCAGCATTTTAGACAAAGATGTCACTTGTCAGGGCAGGGAAAGCACAGTTGTGTCATTATGCTTTTCCTTGTTGCTCAGGCAAGGCTGGCAGGGTGTGCTGGAGAAAGCAGCACAGCCTGAACATTTTTCCCCTTCCTGGGGGCAGGAGACAGGAGGAGATGGGTTTAGGATCTAATGGAATTGAGTTTTTCTAGTGCGCTTGTGCTCAGATGGTTGCAAATGTGACAGCAAACTGTAATCCCTTTTCCTCTTTGCTTCTGCATAATAAATTGTGTTTATCAATTTTCCCTTATAGATCTGCACTAAAGCGAAATGTAAAAAAAAATTGAGTATATGATTCAGCACACAGAGAGATGAAAGTTGCTAATATTTGTTTTAACTGTCCCTTTAAAAATGTATTTATTAGTAGGAGAGGCATATGCGAAAATATTAAATGAGCTTGAGTGGGGTTTTGTAGGGTTTTGAGGTTTGTTGGTTTGTTTTGTGGGTTTTTTGTTGGTTTTTTAAAATATATTTTGCTTATTTTTTTCTTAGTCTTATATGTGGGGCTCAAATGGTATAAACACAGAATGAACTTACTTGATCAAAAACTAGCTGTTCAAGGTTTTGTGGCTGTGCACACACAGTGCCCTGACTGTGCTGTGGTTTTCCTGCTGGGATCTGGAAGCAAACTCACCAGGACATTTTTAATCTTTGCTTTGCTTTCCCTCTGCTGTCTGTGCCTGGCTGATGTATCTGAAGGCCTTTCCTGTAAGCCAGGCTGGCAGAATCCTTGAGAGGGTTTATGGAGTATTTTGTTCCCCTTTTTGTTCAAAGGAAATTTTGACTGGAAAAGGATTTTAATTTTGTTTCAGGGACTAAAATTATTTCAGTTCTTTGCTAAATAAAAGAGGACTTCTTCAGTTGTTGCAGTGATTTCAAAAGTATTACAACAGTTCAATCCAGACACTGAGACTCCATAATTTATATAGCTGTAAAATAAGGGTTCTTTCTGTAAATGTGTGTTTGTTTTCCTTGGTACCAGCTTTTCCTTGTACAGTCTCCAGCAGTTCCACAAACACCTTTGTCAAAAAATCACTGTGTTGTTTCTGCCTGGAAATTAATGTTTGTCTTAAGTAAATTGTAAAGTGGGTAGCTGCAGGATTTCTTCCAGGCAATTTGCTTCCATTATATATAGAAGAATTACATGCTAATTTGTATTTTTTATATAAACATGCAGAGCAGACTTGCAGCAGTCAGACTGTTCACAGTATGATTCCTGCTGCTAAAGAGCCAGCAGAAGGGGAAAGCTCAGGCTCATGGACAGGAGCCTTCAGCCAGCAGAAACATCCTCTCTTAATTTTTTCAAAAATGCAGTTTGAAGGAAGATGGATTCATTTTGGTGATGATGGTCTTTGTTGTTAGACCTGCCTCAGAAAATACAACTTGCACAGAGCACACAGGATGAGTTCCCCTCAGAAAAGAAGAGGTTGTGTGATTTACAGCTGAAGGTGAATGAACCCAAATGCTCTTTTAGTTCCCCTGTCGGAGGGAAAATGGCCACTGCCTGGTCTGGGCTTGGCTGGCAGCCACCCCTGCCCCATGCTTTGTCATGTCCTTCAGTCCCCTGCCCCATGCTTTGTCATGTCCTTCAGTCCCCTGCAGGCTTTGGGGTTGTGCTGATTAACTTCTTCAGCATGCTTGGTGCCCTGAGCTGCTTGGCAGTTCATAACCAGGGCAATTTAAAGATTCAGATCTTTAATCAGAAGGAAAGAACCCTTCAGAAGAGGCATCTTAAGTGAAAAAGAACTCCTGGGTCGTGATCTATTATCTACTTTGTGCCAAGATAATCTGACAAATTAGAACTGAAAGTGTTGGGGATTACTTCAATTTTTAAATTTTTTTTTTCCCTTCCAGAAACAAAAATGCACAATCTCTTCCATGCCCTGAAAATGCACATGAAAATTTGAAAGAGAATACCAGATCATATAACCAATAGCAAAGCCCATTGTATTTTAAATTATCAATATATTTTATAAAATATAAATTTTATAAAATTTATAAAATTTATAAAGATTTATAACCCTAATCTAGCTAAGATTTGAACAAAACTAATATAAAAAGCAAATATGGCGGTTTGGGTGGTAACAAAAAGCCTGAAAAAGATATTTTTCCAGATGCCCTGTCTCTTTTGGATTTCTCCTCCAGCCCAGACTCTCATGGGTTCCTTAAAAAGAAATTTCCTTGTGTGAACCTAACAGAACTTCCTGAGTCCAGATTATACAGTCTTTATACAAAGTACTCCCACTCAAATTAGATGAATCCCAGCAAGACAATTGAGTATTTCTTATGTTTCTGCTCTTGAAATCTAGTGGGCAATTTTTAATCAAGTTTCATGTTGAATTTATTAATTCTACAATTATCTCATCAGTGAAATTTCCAGTATGCTCTGACAGAAAGAGGGACAATCAGAGATCAAAGAAAATCATAAAAAATTGGGGTATTTTTGGTGTGTGTTTTTTGTTTTGTTTTGTTTTATTTTTTATTAAATGAGTAGAACATTTCCTGTTTTTCCTTAGCATCAATGGAATTTTAGTTTGACTTTTTTTCATGTATTGTGAGCTATTGCCCTTACAAATATTGTAACAAACAAATATATTTTGGGGTTTTGGAGCTCTTCTTCCAAGAGTTCTCTTGTATTTGGGTGTCCTACTTAAGACCTCCTAAATGAAGGGAATAAAGAGTATCTGAACGATACCACAATGGTGACCTGTTCAAGGTCCCAAACCAAAAAAGAATCCCAAAATCAAAAACCAAAACTCAAAAACAGACAAGCAAACAAAGAAAACACATAAAAAAACCCCAAAAAAACCTAACGAAAAACCAAAAAGATCAAACCAAACCAACCAACCAAACAAAAAAAAAAAAAAAACCCCAAAAAAACCTAACGAAAAACCAAAAAGATCAAACCAAACCAACCAACCAAACAAACAAAAAAAAAACCCTAAAAAGCCAGAAACAAGCATCACAAAAAACAAACAAAAAATAACTACAAAAAGAACCTCAGCATTGTGTCACTGCTGTGTGCTCTAAGCATTATCTTCTCTTTGACAGAGTAGGAAAAAAAATCACCCATCTTCAACAGAAGGCAGAATCACAAATCATCTGTTCTTCCTCCATTTTTTCCCTTGCAGTTCTTAGCAGAATTTGAAAAAAATCTTATTTCTGAACTAAAAGCAAATTTACTGACCAAAAATGTCAATTCACCTTCCATCAATGGATTTAAATAGTAAAACTATGCAGAGATTTCCCAGTGTTTACATACTCAAATTAGTAAATGCCAGAAATGCCATCAATAATGCCAGTTCTTGTCCTATTTACTTTTTGTATTTGAAATCCTGTGTAACCTTTGCTGAAACCTTTCAGAAAATGGAAGGGATCTGAGTTTAGCTTCCTTTGTCTCAGGAATTGTTCAGCACATGGGTTTCCCTCTGCTCCTCCAGCCTTTAGAAACTGGTTCATTTGTCATTTGGCAAAAGTCTGGAGGTATGATCCAAATCCTTTTTGTTCGTACAAGATTGTAATTTCTGCTGAGCTGTTCAGTTTTTGCTAGATTTATTAATAAAGAGAGGTAACAACCCAAAACAGATGCCTGCTACTTTATAGTAGTTTTGTTATTTTACTAGAGGGACATCCTCTTTTTGCCCTTTTCCCAGTAGGCATGGGCTGAATTAAGTCAAGAATCCAGGAGTTCTACTCTTTGCTCTTAAAGTGGTTTTCCTTGAAGTTTTGCTTTTGTAAACTGGATGAATATGTCCCTATTCCATAAAAAGAAGAAACAGACAATAGTAATCATAAAAGCTCATAAATGTATTTGCTTTTTATAGTAGTTTTGTTCAAATCTTATCTAGATTAAGGTTTTAATTTTTTAAAATATGTTTTTTTACATTTGATTATATGATCTGATATTCTCTTTCAAATTTGCATGGGAAACTCCCCTTTTTAATTTTAATTTTTTATTACACTATGTCCTCAGTTGCCTGCTGTATGGTAATGGAATTACACAGTGAATTTAAATAATGGTCTGCTGCTAGAAGAATGAATTGTTCTGTCCAGAAGATAACTTCTCAGAGTTCCTGTAACATTTTAAGGAGAAAACCATGAAACAATACGTGTATTGAGATCTTTATTTCTCAAACTTTCACATCCAGATGTTGCCTTTTTCCCAGGGCACTTCTTTTTCAGTTTCTTCATTAGGACTTTTTCTTTCAAATCCCTTGTATATGTGAGGGAAAACAACTGTTTGTTTAAGATTTCTTTCATTTTAACCTGGAATTTAAAAGAGTATTTCCTGTTCCTTCACTGTATCAGTAGAGAATAGAACTGTAGGATATCAAAACTTGGACATATTTCTGTTTGCAGATGTTGTCAAAGGATCCAGAAGCAGGGAAGGCTGTAGGGATGGGTCAGATTTATGGATTGACTTGAGGATTTTAGGGTCTTTTCCAACCTAAGTGATTTTTTGACAGATTTTTTATTTTATTACACCACCTGGCATGTTTAGAAAGTGCATTGAAGCTGTGGGGCTTTCTAACTTTTTTTTTGTCACATCTGAAAAGAAGGAAGAAACTCCAAAACAGAGAGACTCTGAGACACCACAGCAGGAAAAAATCCCTCATCCATCTGAGTACAGGGACCAAGCCTGCTGAAGTTTTACTGCTCTTTAAATTCAGCATGGTTGATCTTTGGAAAGTGGGATAATTAAGCAGATATGGCTCCTTTGCATATTTTTATTATTCTAAGGCAGTGCAGTGACAGGGCACTGCTAGTTTAATGGGAGAGCTTAATTTTAAAGTGGATAAGACATTGAAAGCAAAAATATATAATTTGTACTTCATCAAATTTTCCAGCTTTATTTCTCCTCTGTCCTTTTTATAATGTAGTTTTAACACAATAGTAATAAAAAGGGAAGACCGGCACATGTGATACAGATATAAAAGAAGAAATTGCTACCAAAATTTAGTCCATGCACTGACTTTAACATAGAAATTTGAGCAAAATATAAACATTATAATTTTGTTTTTCCAATTTAGGGCTGTTTCATTGTCTAACTCCCTAAGTGATATTATAATCACCTGATTATTAATGACACAGCCCCTGAGCAATTGAATTGCCAAATTAATAACTCCCACTATATAAAATTGATATAATGAGTGCTTATCTTCTTGTACATTCCAAGCAGGCTGGCCTTAATTTTCTATTCCTTTTTTTTCCCTTTTTACTTGTGATTACAATTTTATTGCAATATAAAACCTTTAGCTGGAGGAAAAGGATATGATTAATATGATGTCACCATCAGGAATAGCCCATAAATCAGTGTTTTCTCTCAAGAAGTCTGTAAAGCCATTAGCACACTTCACTTTGTACATTAGTGTGAATGAATTGGGTGGCACCACTCTTCCCTAGAGTTCTTTCCCAGGTTTTTTTGGTCTAGGTAATTGTGCTCCTCTGAAAAGTGCCTTTCCTTCCAGCTCTTGTGTTTGTGCAGTGCCTAAATTAAAACCCCTCCCATCCTTGCTTGGAGATAATATTTAATTCTGTAAAAATGCTGCCTATGAACTGGAGAGAAGGCCCAACTTGGTGTCAAGCCCACAGGCTGGTGTGGAATTCAGGGAAGAGGTTCAAGGGGTGATTCCCAGGAGCTCTGCAGATTTGCTCAGTGCAGTGAGATGCTCCTCTGTTCCTATCTTCATTTCCAAAAGGCTGATTTCCAAATTGCTGCTCTCTGAAAGCAGCATCCTGCTAATGCTGTACATAGATGGAGCTACTGCTATTTACCCAACATATTGTCTTATAAATAATAATAATAAAATTATGGGGAGCTTATGTGGAGATTAAATGTGTTTCCCCACAGCAATATGAATATTGACTCTGGAAGGCTCCTCCTGCCAGGGCAGAAATATGCAATTTTGTTACAGCCTCAGAGGTAAATACTGGTATTTGAACAGTGCTCAGAAGGAATAATGAAGTGTTTTAGTGGCTCTGTGCCTCGTTTCTGTGGCTTCAACAATTTCTGTGAGTTCTGATCACAGAGAGGCAAGCTTTCTCAGCTTCAGAAAACATTCAGTGTTTAAAATGTGGGAATCCTACTGCACTGAAGATTTACATGATAGGTTTCCATTTATATGGGATTCTTTCACATAAGAAAGTTTGAATTCTTGTTAAACTTTGACTGATATAAATTCTCCTATCTTAAGTATATGTCAAAAAATGACAGAAACATTGTGCAGGTGGAACCTGCATTTCTCTAGGAGGAAAAACAATGCCCAAAACTGTTTTCTTCCTTCACCTAGAGGGAACACAGAGTGGGAAGCAAAGCAGGAAGTCTGAATGGAAGGGACATTGCTAAAGGAGACAGGAGTTTCATTAGTGCATTGCACTAGACGTGTTACAATTTTATGTATGTAACTAAATCTGCCACAGGAAAATACACCACCCAACTTGGAAGACAGAAGAACAGGTTCTCCTGATTTACAGTGTAAGATCCTGATGGTTTAGGGGTGCTTCCACCCTTCAGCTGGAGGCAGAAACCATGAGGAATGGGTGGCTGATGGAATAAAGCAGAAAATGGTCAAGGGCAAGAAGAGGTTTAAAATAAAGAGAGCAGAAATGAGATCCAGCGAGGAGCTGGGCACAGGGATGCAGGCACAGAGGCTGGTGAAAAAGGGCATCTCTGGTGGCTCTGTGACCTTTGGCAGAGCATTTCTCATTCCAAGCTACGTCTGGGGATTTCAGAATGTGAATTAGCTGATTCCAGGACGTGATCTGTTTCATGCCTGGACGGTCCCGTGCTCCCTGTTCACACAGCTATGTCTGCTAAGGTAGGTAACTTGTGGAGCCTGGTGGGGGGAGGATGAATTTGGGTCTGAAAGCTTTCAGAAACAAGACAGAAAGTGCTGCTGAGTGAAAGAGCTTTGTGTGGCCTTTAATCCCTGATGTAGGACCAGGAATGTGTACCTGGCTCTGAGATCCCCTGTGTTTTGGGGGCTCATCCTTGTGACAGTGGTGTGTGTTAGCAGTGGCAGACCTCAGGTACAGGTTCAGGATATGGGATCTGGGATCCCATATGGGATCAGGGAAATCGATGTGCTGTTCAATGTTTGTCTGGGTGTCAGCAGCTGAAGAGCACCTGGATAAGAAAAGTTCTTTAATTTTTCTGATCGAAGGGCACAGATATGAAGGAGCTTGTGCAACAACAGTATGAGCCTCTCTTGTATCCTTAAACAACATCTCTGTTCTGTACAAAGTAATAATACACCCATACTGAGAGCAGAATTTGATTCTGAAACTCATTCTGCAAGGTGATGTGTATGAGGAAAGACAGAGTGATCCTAGACAGATAATAAATACAGAAGAACTATGTCAAATCATGTTTCAGAAGTGTTGCAGATAGAAGATTGTATCATAATATATTACACATGTTGCATGAAACCTAAAGAATGGATTCCACTGAGTTGCAGTGGGAATGTCCTTTGGCTGGAGCTCTGGGTGTCATGGTGCCCTGCTTCATGCTGACCTCCAGCCAGCATCTTAAAAATCAGGGCAGGGGGGTGGTGAACACTATTTCTTGAGAAGAGGTTTTTCACCCCAGATTGAGGGTTTCAAAAAAGAAAATGTGTGTGCAAATGCGTAGCACCTCTCTTGTTGTCCCCCTTTCCTTGAACTCTGTTATTTTCAGTATTTTCAGAATCTTTTTCAGTTGTTGTGTCTTCAGCTTTTCTAAAGACTTCCTTATTCTGTTATTTCAGGAATAACCCCCCCTCCCCCAAACCTACTTTTTACCAGCTGTATTCAGCTACTGAGGAACATACAGAAGCTTCCATTGCTAATCCCTGTTTGGAATTATTTATCTTTAGCACCTTCAAAAGCTTTCTGGGGTCGTTAATGCTCAGTTGTGCAGCCACGTTGCATTTCAAATCAAAGAGCCCTTTGTCTATGGGTAGATGGGAGAGGGTTGCTTCAGTCAGGGTGTTGCAGAAGATGTGGGTGCTCTCCTTGGGGCAGCTCTGACTGATACAGGATTTGGTTAAATCCTTTTGCCAAGGGCACTCATTACAATAAAACTACAGTTTGTTCTGGTGTGGCATTTCCATCCTTTATAATACTCAGCTGAAACTTTGTTTGCTGGGTTCTAAAGTGCTGTGCATCCTCATGAGGGCATGATTAGCTGTAATGACTGATGTGGATAGTGCTCCTGTATTTAAATATTCAGCATGGAAACATTTGTGTGGGCATCATGAAAACTTCCTGTGCACTTCAAACTGGAAGCAGAGGCAAAACCATGCATTTGATTTACAGAGAGAAGGGAAAAAAATAACCCGAACGAACCCCAAAACAGCCCCTGCAGCAATGGTATGAGAATATTTGAACAGTCCTAGACTCTGCAGGGTATTATAACTCAGGAGCAGAGTTCTTTTTTCCCTCCTCTGATCCACAGCTGCCCTCTGCAGCAGAGGTTTTCCTATCCAGCAGCCTCCTCGTGGGGAGCTGATCCCTCTGCTGCCTCCCAAAGTGGTGCAGGAAAAGCACCAGGAGAACAAGCTGAGTTAAAGGGCTGGATGAGTGACTGGGTGCTACGAGGGGAGTGTGAACTGTCTTGACTCCAAAAATGCCTCTGATTTGTGCAATCCTGCCCTTGGAACTCATAAGGCCAACACCTGTGGGTGTTGAACCCATTCTATGCAAAGCAGACAGTTTGGTTTACAACAAATATGTTTTTTTTTTTCCAGAACACATTGTTTCCTGAGGCTTTATGAGCTGAAGGATGCAGTTTATTCACAGTCAAGTATGATTTAACTTCTGATGTATGCACAGCACACCATGATTTTTGGAGATTTTTTTTTACTTGTCTACTCCCATATTGTCTGTAGAAGTCACAATATTTAACACTGTCTTCAAAACCATCAACAAGTACCTCCTAAGCCTTCCTTACACAACATTATAACCTGCTTTTTCAAAGCAAAACAACCTCTGAAAAGGTTGGTAATGCCAGAATTCTGGATGTTCATACCCCAGCAGAGAGATTCCCACCTCCGTGTTCTCAGTTTGGCAGGAAAAGTATTCCCTAATTTGCTTGGCGTGATGAAAGCTGCCTCATCTTTTCTGCAGCCTTCTGAAACCAGTGTCTGTAAAAGAGCAAACCGTGTTATGGGGCTTGAGATTCAGTGGTGACATGGGCCTCTTGGTTTGAAATGGTTTTTCATTTATGCAGCTGTAATTATTGTTGGCCAGTACTTGTCTGGTACCAGCATTTTGCCAATGTTGTGACAAATGGCAGTGGTGAGAGGACAGCACCTTGTTCTTCACGAGTTCAGCCTCATAAGTAACATCCTGGGAGGTCCTGTAGCATACAGATCATCTCACAGATGTTAGACTGAATAAATATGGATTTGCTGCACCCCCGTAGTGATAAGGCCAGCTAAAATCCCTGTCTGCTTTAAATTGCACCTCATTTCTCCCAGGGATGGAGAATTTAATGAAATTGTTGAGCAGATGAAGCATTATAGAGATCCCTTTAGACAAAATGAATGGCTTTAGCTAATACTGTTCTTCTGAGATGGAAGGGAGCAAGTGTATCAAAAAGCATCATGTTTAATCTCATCATTTTCCTCTACTAAAGGCTTTCATGATTTATTAGATGAAGCTATATGGATGGAAAACATGTACATAACAGATGAGTGTTTCACTCAAGTATGTTATTTAGGTTTTCAGAGGCACCATTACTTATGATCCTGCCCAAACTGATGGATGCACTCAAAGAGGTTAAGCTGAAGCCACTGTTATATGAATCACCCACCAAAATCCAATTGTGTTGGAAATGGGGGAAATGTGTAGAATGTGAGGATTCCCATGTACTTAAAAATATGAAAATCATCATCTGAGCATGTTTTTCTGTAGCCCAGCAAGAGGCATTTCAGGGTAGAGAGAAAACACAACTTCCTAGGAACAGCAGCTGGGGAAACACGACAGAGTAGTTGGGTACTTTTTGACAGCTACAAAATCCACTTTTCTGGATTTGGCAAAGGGGAAATTTCTGTCATTATTACACCAAAGCTGGCAGCTCAGTGCCTCAGCCTTGCAGCTGTATCTCCTTCTGGTGACAGAGAGGAGTCGTGGCAGCAGAGGATGGATGTGAGAGCAAGGGGACATGGCCCAGCTGAGCTCAGCATGTGTGGCTGTGGCAGGGCTCACCAGCCCTGCCTGCACCCTGATGGATGCAGCTGATTAACACAAGCCATTAGGAGTAGTGTTTGATTAATTCAGTAAGAGGCTGAACAAAACATATGAGAGCATATGTGTGTGAAGATACAGACTCTGACTGAGGCTGGATATAGATACTCTGGTTTTGACAGTCTGAAATCTATTAATGCTTTAATTAAAATGATCTGTGGAGCAGATGAGGAATACATCAGGACCACTCTCACAGGAGAAACAACACCAGGATGTACATAAAGCAGGTGTGGTTCAGATTCTGTTATTTTCCAGTGCTTGTTTTATGCTCTTATATTGATATGAAAATAAAATCTTTACAACTTTGTATATTCCTTTTAGCATAATCCTTTCCTTCTCTTCCCCTGCCCTCACAGCATCTGAGTTTTTTGCAGGAGGAGAAAATTTTGCTATAAGTGGTGGAAACTGAAGTAGATGAACCCACTGCTGCTTGAATATGCCAGGAGACAAATGGATAGAATCAATTTTTATCTAGGATTTAAGACACCAAAAGAATAACTTACCTGCCCTTTCTGTGGTAGAACTATGAGCTACTCCTTCAGTACTTCCTCATTACTTTTTCCAGGATATATATACTGTCTCCATGCTGATATTGTTTTGTGAAAAGAATTCTCCCTTCTTCTAACTCTTTTTCTAGTAAATTGTAAGTTGTGGTTCTGCTTTTAAGGCACTCAAGATTTATACTTAAACCTGTGTTGCATTTGAAGAGCCCAAGATTTAGTCTCTCCTTTCCCCTCTGATCACGTCACTGGCTGGGTTAAAAGCTCTTGTCTGGTATAAAACCTAATTTTGTTTCATTGGTGATGACAAGAACCATATTTACAGGGGTTTGGTTATTGCATGATATCATTCTAGGACAGCTTAAAAATATATCCTGCCACGGATGTAGGTTGATGTCAGACAGGGGAGGTCAGAGTCAGGGAGTGGGTGGCCTGAAATGTTGACTTTTTGTTAAAACAGAAAATCTCCACCACCTCTTTCTGCAGACTCTCACCTCTCCAGTCTTTCCTTCTTCTTTCCACTTCCCATTTTCTTTGGAATAGCTGATTTTGTAGTATTGGACCATTAAATACTTAATGTTTGCTCACAATTTAACATGTTTACTAAATATACTGGGTCAAAATATAGACTGAGCAGAGCTGGCAAAAGACAGAACTGGATATAACAAATCAATTCTCTAACTCTTAGTAGAATCATAGAATGACTTGTATTAGAAGAGACCTTAAAATTCACTTTGGTTTTTGTGGGGTCCAATGGATCCAATTGGATCCAGTACCTTGGATTTACAACTCATATGAAAGTTATGTAATTTTTTTGCTGGTCTTCCACTAGAGTCAGTGAAGTTATGCCATGAAGCCAAAACTATCTTTTACCTCATTGTGTTGTTAAAGCTAAGGAGCCTTTAAACTGTCAAACAAAAACAAACAACCATCACCAACAAAACAAAAAAAACCAAACCAAACCAAACCAAAAAAAAAAAAAAAACCAAAAAAAAAACAAAGCAAAAAACTCCAAGAACAACAAAAAAAATCAATTGTCCAACATTGACAATGAAATGTCCTGGGGTGGGAGGGGGATGGGAATATAGAAGAGCAATAAGATCTCCTGGTCTACCTATTCTTGGAAAAATGTTAAAGAAATAACACTTTTCACCCCCCAAAAAAACTAGTGGCTACAAATTAAAGGGTGTATTATGAAAATTCTTTTTGTATCCACTAAAACTGGTCACAGTATAGAAGCAGATCATAGGAAAGCTTGGCGGTCTGTTGTGCTTCTGTGTAAAAAAAAGCCATCCTTGTATGAAGTGTCTGCAACACATAACAGAAAACCAAAGGATCTCTAGAAAAACAAAATCAAGTGATTTGTGAGTAACAGCTTGGTTTTTAAAAATTTTTGAAAAATATCTGAGTCATCCTTGGTTTTGCCTGTCAAATCACTGGTGCAAGGAGATATTAAAATGATATTTATTATGCACTTTCTTTGTTTTCCCCAGTCATTTAAATTTGTTTTGTCACATATTTGGCTTTTGTTACACTTTATCCCTTTTTTGCTGTTTGTTTCCAACTTTATGGCCAACTAAAATATTAGATTATTGCTATGGGGATCTAGCACAGATGGTTCAAATCCTGGGCTCAGCAGAGGGCTGGGATGAGGGAGCCTCACTCTTTGCTGAGCGGAGTGGCTCATGGAAGCATGGAAGCTTTTCCCTCCTCCATCTGGAATCTGCAGTCCCAGCCCTTTTCCTCAGTCCTGGGGAGAGCAGCTTGGGAAGCTGCACCTGCTCCATGTGCTTCCTCCTTGGATTTCCTGCCTCCTCCCTTCTGCCAGCACAACCTGCAATTCTCCCCCTGCCTCCTTCCAAGGAACTTGCTGGGTTCAGATGGGAGCCACCCCCTGATGGCAGGGGAAGGGCGCGGACTGTACCTCTGCATGTTTCTGTTGTAGCAGAGACAGAGACAACACAAAGCAACACACTCAATTTTTAGAAGGCTTCAAATCTGCTTTTATTATGGCATGCATGCTTTTTATACATTCTTATAAAACTCATAAGTTAACGCTTTACTCATTGGTTACGAAGGACAAAGAAAGTGCTTATTGGAATAGGGAGCTGCAGGTTTCTCTTATTTATCCTTCTTTCTTTCTTGTTTTCTGTGTCAACGACCTAGGTAGAAATTCTTTCAGGGGTAAACATGGATCATCTTATCAAACTTCTCTCTGGCTCATAGAAGTCACTGTAAAACCTCTTCCACATGTTTTACCTCCAAATTCTTGTGAATAAACCCTGCAGGACCAACTGTCTGCATTTAGAACCCCCCTTTTCCAAGGCAAAGTCCCTTCAATGTTACAGGGAGTACTTCTCATGGGGCACTCATATTTCATAAAACCATGCAAGTGGATTTAGATAAGCAAAATAAACCCCTCACAAGCCTTAATTTAAAAATCATGAGATTCATGCTGGTTTTTTTGTACTGGGAAGGTTTGTTTATTTTGTGTGGCAAGCTGCTGAGATAAAAGTCCTGTTGAGGAGGGGAGGAAAAATTTTTGGGGTTTTTTGTGCTGCGATTTTGCCTGCTGTTCTCAGTTATTATCTGCAAAGTTGTGAAATTCAGTTAAATCATTTTAGTCATCTCTTGGCTGTGGGAAATGTGTAACTTGGAGAGAGAAGGAATTATGAAATTGTTGAAAAGTTAAGTATCAGCCATGTGAATGTTATGTTTTTAGACAATTTCTGCTGGCTTTTTTTTTTTTTTTTTTTTTTTTTTTTTTTTTTTTTTTTTT
>VZRH01000521.1:52599-71073 GCA_013397555.1 Urocynchramus pylzowi | reverse complement strand
TTTTTTTCAGCCAGACATATACTCAGTTTTATAGGGCTTCCAGAGAGATTGATTAACATTTCTTTAAATCTTATAACCAAAACCAATGACAGGACTCTGAAGAGTTTCTGAAAGAGCAAAGAAAGCACAAGAAATGGTCTTTATTTCCCCTTAGACACTGATATCTTGCTGAAGTCACCGAGCACTTTGGCTTCCATAGACTCATGGACATGAGAATTAAGCCAAGTGTGGCCTGAGAAAACACCCAAATTACTTTGAAAGCACCCAGCCATTATATCTCTTGGTAAGATTTTGGAGGAAATGTTTTTCCAGTGCTGAACCGTCACGTTCTTTATTCTAAAAGGGCTTTTTGGAGGACAGGGGGCTCTTCTGCCCTCTGTGTGGCTGTAGCTGTAAAATGCCAGCATGTGGCACCACCAGCCAGTGAGCTGTTTGGAAAAAAACCTATCAGGAAATAATCTCTGTCAGACAAATAAAAAAAAAATTGCAGCTGTGCATAGCAATACAATGCCTCAGAATTTAATTATGAGGTAAAACTCCTCCCTGTTCCTGTCCTTGCACTGTTCATTGTTAAGCTCTGGGTTTTTGTTAATATGGAAGTTATATTTTATTTGGGAGTTTGATATATTTACATCTTTTATAGTCTATATGGAAGTTATGTTTTGCATTTTTGTGATTCTTCCTCTGCATGTTGAGTGCAATCTACCACGTGTTGTTGAAGCTACAGAAAGGTGTTCTGAGGCAATATCAGATCAATACTATTGGTACTGCCCCAGTTTGTCTCTGTTCCAGGGCAGTAACATGCAGCCCCTCCATTTTGCTTCCATTTTAAGCCAGAGCAGTGCCCAGAACCCAGCTTAACCCCCAAAAATCCTGTATCAGGTGGGGTGGACTGGTAGTCAGTCAAAAACAAGGAGGTGTCAAGGTCATTAAGCCTTTTTATCCACCCAGCACTTCATGATGCGAAACAACAGGCTGAAGGAACGATTTCATAATTATGTTGATCATTAACAATACTCACAGCTGCATTTAATCCAAAATGAAGCCTCTGTCATGTATAAATCCCACTGAAAGGGCAGACTGAGATGTTGAGCAGCTGAGAGCCTGCTGCTGGTCTTCTGTGTCAAGAGGAACTGCAGCACTGGCAGCAGTCAAAGGAGATGGCTCACATATGGCAGTAAATCAACAAGGATTCAGCCAGAAAATATTATGGGACAAAAATCCATGGTTTAAAAAAATAGTATCACACAAATATCCACTGTCTATACATTACACAGATTTACCAGCCAGTACTTGGATGACTGCAGCCTAACTTAGTCTGATCTTTAGATAATAGATTTTGGGGGTTTTGGCAAATTGGATAATAATATAATAGCAAAAATCACCTTTAATGATAAACATAAATGTAAAAAGTATTGTGCATATCTGGAAAGCATTACACTGGAAGCACTGTGGAAGGATATGAATGACAGAGAGTGAGACTGAAATGTGAACTTCCAGCACTGAGTACTGAGAACATTTTTACTATTTTTGCTCTGTGGGGGTTTTTTTGGTTTTTTTTTTGGGTTTTTTTTGGGTTTTTTTTTTTTTGGTTTGGGGGGGGGTTTTTTGTTTGTTTGTTTGTTTTTTTTTGTTTTTTTAGGTTTGTTTGTTTGTTTGTTTTTTGTTTTGCTTTGTTGTTTTTTTTCCCCCTGGGCTTTTGGTGATTTTTAGTGCTTCCATGAATTCCAGATGAAGCCTGCCTAAGTGGTGGACAGGTGTAACTTCTCAGGGCTCAAATGGGGAATAGCAGAACCATTAATCACAGAGCAGGAGCCCTGGGCAGGGAGACAGAGTGCAGTGCCTGCCAAGCACTTCTCTGCAGATTACTTAATAACCATATTAAGATTGATCACACAGTGCTGATCTTTTAGGTGATGGAAGTTGACCCACTTTTAAAGGGGGTTAATTTGCAATTTCACTGTACCAAATAGAGATAATGTAATGCAATTTACTAACAGGATTCCAAACATGCATAACCTTAACCCTGTTTTGGGAAGAAAGTATGACCAATTTCCTTTGTCAGTCCTCTTTTCTACAGAGAAAGATCCTTTTCTGCAGAGGCTTTCAGATATTATTATTATTATTGTTATTATTACACTGAAGAAATACATATTGAACAAGAAAGGTGTAAATACCTATTACATAATCTACATACCAGAGAATAATGCCTGATCCAACCCCCTCCCCCAACAGGCAAAAAAAGTGGGAAAATAATCCTTTACAAATCTTTACAAATCTTCCCTGAAAAATCCTAAGTCCCTGCTATAATGCATGGTGGGGTGTAAAAATTTATTGTAAGCAAAGGAAAAAACCAAACTGATTATCTGAGAGACCTTTTCCAACATAAACAATTCTATATTTCTGTGTTCTCTTAAATGAATTATTGAAATGCCTGAAAAATCCTACATATGTTTTAAATTGGTACCATGACATAAACCTTAGATTAATGCCCCTATGATCAGAAACTAGATTTTGAAGAGGGAAACTGTTAAGGAGAAAGTGTTGATGTTAATTTATAGTAGTCATAGCAACCTAGTTCTTGCTTTTGTAGCATTGTGGTCTTACTGGATTTGAGGGGAGGGAAAAGGGAACAGCTTTTATTGTCTCACAAGCAAAGTTTGCTCTGCTGACACTTTGCTTTGCTCTGGCTTTTCTGTAGTCTTGTCACCCAGTTCCTAATTGCTCCACCATAATCACTTTGTGCTAGCAGGAGTAGCTCAGGGAAGACAACAGACCTAAAGGAGCAGTTTGAAAACTGAGGGCTGAGCAATCAATTTCCTGCTGTTATTTATGGGATCCCTTCCAAGAGGCCTGGCTCTTCCAAAATTCTCAGGAAGAGGTTTTTAGATGTTGTTGCAGGGATGTTCTTGTGGGCCACACGCCTACAGATTAAGCATGACAATACTGATGGTTTTAACAGTTTGGGTTCTTTTTCGATCTACACCCAAGTAACTTTGCTGCAGATCTCGGTCTTAATTAAAAGAGAAACCTCACTCTCAAGGGATGGTGACACTTTAGTATGTGTAAGGAGTCAGTTCCAAGCCAGAGCTATGATCAGCAGGAGTCTGAAGTGCAGCCCTGCCTTGAGCCCCATCAGCTGTGGCACCGTCCCATCCACTTGCTGTACCCTGCATGCCTGGGTCTGTGTGGCTGAGCCCAAAAACATCGATGCCTGAAGGGCTCTGCTGTTTCACAGGGAGCTCTGCCTGCTGCTGTTCATCTCCCAGCACTGCCTGAGCTCTGGTGGAGCGTGGGAGGCTGGGGAAGAGCAGAGCATCCTGTGCTGGAAAGCTGCTCTGATGCTGCCGCCTGCAGCCGCGCTGCAGCAGCTCAGAGGGCTGCAGCCTGGGCTGGACACTCAGGGGATGGGGTTTGTCTGCACATCTCTTCTGGAAACTGGTACTTGAAGGAATTCCAGTTATTAATTGCAATTAATTTTTCCTGGAATGAATTAAACACACAAATGGTGCATCTGGACAGGTAAAACTGAGTTATCCCCACTTAGAGAAGGTACTCTGGGTTTGGTCACCGCAGAAATGCAAAGCTCTAAAAAATTCATCTGAGAGCAAACTTCTTCGGGAAGGCAAACTATTGATTATGAATGTATTTAAAATTATAGAAAATAGAAATACCAAGCTCCAGACCAGTATTTAGTTGTTGTGGGGTTTTGTTTTGTTTGTTTGTTTTGGTTTGGTTTTTTAAATAGTACTTTAGAATAAATGCAGCACTTTATTTCCTAGCAATAGAAAAGGAACCAAATTCTGTGATTCAAACCAATTTCCCAGGTGTCCTATTATCCCTATGGCCACAAAAGAATTTATGGAAGTACAGCTCTGCTCACAAATTACTGCTTCAACAACTTTGCCCTTTTTGAAATGTGGTAGGCAGGATGCTGGATGTAAGCCAGTGCATACCATAAATTTTCAGCTAATGGTCTAAATATAAACTGAAAAAAGTAGTCTTGGTGTGAAATCTACTATTTTAAAGGAATAGTGAGTTGGCTGGAAGTTATATTTTATATCTTAAACCCTAAAATAAGAAAATCAGCTTTTTTAATAACTCTTAAAATAAAAATGTTAGGAGTATTCTTTGAGCACTGTGTGTTGTAATCACCAGTGAAAATTTGTATCTTGATTAGCAGAGCAGTGTCTTTTACAAACTAGAATTAGTTTGTTAACAGGTACTTGGAATAATATGAGTACCTGTTGCTCTTATTGAAAATTGAACTTGTGATTTTTTTTCCTGATTGACACAAATAGAAAATAAGTAATATTTAATAATTGATATTTTTGATAAAGAGCTTGAAATGTTTGGCTTTGTTAGGTGACTCATGCTGAAACCTTTTTCAAATTACATCAAAATAGACAAGGCCATTGTCTTCTTGACTTGTAAGATGATTCTAATTTTAAAATGTACTTTAGTGTGAATAAAGAGAAAAAGCTGTTTTGAAACAGCTCATGTGAAATTAAATAATACATTTAAACTTTTTAATTTCAGCTGCAGCAAAAATGTTTCTAAATTGGTACTCCCATATTAAGTTTTTCTAAAGTTTTGTTTAACCTCCAAAAAGATTAATTTTTTAAGGTTCATTTTCCTTTCTCTGATTCAGAGCTATAAAACTTTCAGGGAACACAGAACAACTACCTATCCTAAGCCTGGAATCCCTACTGGGACAGAGCCCAGCCTTTGGTTCATCCTGGTTTGGTTTCAGCTGGGATGTTTTTGATGGAGAGCATTATAGCATGTGCTACAAGTCCTGCTTACAGGAGGGCAGGGAATTGGTGCTGCCTGCATCACTTGGGAAATGGCTCTGGACATGACCTGGATGAAATAAGTATTGCAGATTTTCTATTTTTTGCATTGTTTATGATAAATGGCAAACAGTACTTTGCCATTTGTTAATGGTGTGGGGATCATTACATGTGACACAGTAATTCTTGGGTGGCTCTCCACAAAGACAGTGCTTCTAACAGGCTTTTTAAGAAGAAAAAAAACCAAAAAAACCAAAAAAACAAAAACCAAAAAATAACCGAAAAAAAACCCCCAAACAAACTCTCCAGACCTGTAAGCTCTTCTTTATCTGAGCAGAGAAGAGATTTTGTGTAGGTAGGAGAAGTGTGTGATGGAGCTGCCCATTGCACTCAAATTAAGCAGGAGAAGGCTGGGGCTGCATTTCTGTGCACAGGCTGTAGCAAGTTGTTCAGCTTTCTTAGCCGTTCTCAATGGTTTCCACCTCAAAAATGCTTATCTTTATACAATATCAGGGGAGTAAAATAATTCACCACAACTACAGGTGCTTTACTGTCTCACTACTGGAAACCTTGCCTGAGAGGAAACTAGGCCCCAGAGTGACTTCTGAGCCACAGTGGCCTCAAAATCCCATCTGTAATTCCAGCCCTGCGCTCAGCCAAGGTGTTTTCTTCCTTTCCAGCCCTTGGGAATCCTGGCTCCAGCCCCCAGCCCCCCTGGGTCACTAGGGCCTTTGATGCCTTGTGAAGGCTGACCTAGAACAGAGCCTAGACACAGTTAAAGAATAAACTAGGGATTTATTAAAAGGATCTCCTCAATGGACACACCTTGGGCAGCACAAGAGCCCAGCCAGGGCTGCACCCAAGATGAACCAAAATGGTCACAAAATGCATGACTGCTCATGGGGGTCTCTCACTTTTGTAAGTTCTGCTCCATTTGCATATTGGAGTTCATTGTCCAGTTACAGCTTTAGGTTATGCAGTCCCATCCTTCTTGTTTTTCTCTCTTCAGCCCATGTTGTTTGTGCTCTTGGGCCTGAGATTTGCATCATTTGTCCTTGGTCCCCAGCTGGAGAAGGAATTGTTTTGTCTCCCTGCTCTGTGCAGAGAGCTCACCATCCCCTCATATGAAACCCAGACCCTCACACTAAAGCAGCACAGAATCTGAAAAATATGAAAGCTAAAACCTGAGGCATCACCTTTACCCTGGCACAGAAACTCAGGGATGCTGCCTTCAAACCTCCTCTCCCTGACCTCCCTTGCAAGGAAATCCTGTGCCTCTTCTCTCCTTCTGCCTGGACTGAAGGATTTCTGCTTCTAAAGATTGATGAAACCACTTTTTTTTTTCCTGGAGGGGAAGGTGAAAATGCCTGGCTGGAAGAGTAGGGGACAGTTGTGGTAGAGAATACCAGACTGTGGCTCTTTTCCCTGTCCCTCTTACCCCTTTCCAGCTGATTTTCACCCTGAGCATTCCTGAGTGAATTAAGGAAGGCTGGGACAAGATTCCAGCAGGGGCGATGCCCTTGGTGATACAGGGAGTGGGCAGCTGCAGAGAGACAAATGCTGATTTAGGCCCTGCGAGTCCCTTCCCACCGTGATGCTCTGCTTACTTGGGGTTTATATTTTGTTAGGTTTTTGGGGTTCTTTTCTCTCTTTTCTCTCTTTTCTCTCTTTTCTCTCTTTTCTCTCTTTTCTCTCTTTTCTCTCTTTTCTCTCTTTTCTCTCTTTTCTCTCTTTTCTCTCTTTTCTCTCTTCTCTCTTTTCTCTCTTTTCTCTCACACAACTGTCTGTGTTGGCTTCCAGTGCCATCTAGTGGGATGTAATTTTCTTTCTCCAGTAAAGACTTCAGGCCTTTTTGTGTGTGACTGCATTGATTCCTCTCTGTACGCTGCTGTGTCCTCCACGAATGAACCATTTACAGATATTTATTCTCTTTTCTGATGTTTAAGGCACGTGTAAGCTGGAAGTTGAAACGTAGCAAAAAAAGTATAGTGTGTATATCTATAAACATAATAAAAAATATAGTATTGTATGTTTGCAAGTAGATTGACAAAAGTTTCTTTTCCTTCAGTGAAGACATTTGAGTATGAATACATATATTTTAATTTTTTAAATAGTACAGCTGCTTGTTTGCTCTGGGAGAATTATTTCTATACTTGTGCACCTTGTTTTTTGTGTATCTTTTAATGTAAGTACTATAAAATTGTATTTTTCCATTCATAACCTTTTATGCACTTTGAAATCATGACGTAGACCATTTCCAAATTTTTCTACTTATAATCTAACTCTGTGTTTACTAAACACTGCTTTGGTTCCCTCACTGCCCAAGCAGTCTTAAGGATACTCTAAGTAAAAAACTTCTTTTTTTTTTTTTTCCCCCTTTTAACTTCTGACTTATGTAGATAAAGTAATATGTGATACCATATAAAGTGTGGGATTTGCTGTTTATGTTTTTATCAGCTGTTAGCCCAGCTACCTTGGCTCAAGGCCTATAAAGAAGTATAAATCCTAACCCCAGCCTCATTAGTTGTATCTGGAAAAGTTACTTAAGGAGACTTTATTGAAGTGCCACTGGCTACTCCTGTGTATTCTCCTTGTAATATCACAATATTTTTGGCAGCATCAGTGGGAAGGAGAGTTGCTTGGAAAGGTTCTGTGGTAGAGCCATCTTTGCTCTTTTCCTTTATTTTCACGTGCTCTCTCTCTTTTTCAGATAAAAAGGCACTTTAGGTATAGCTGGTTTGGTACACACCAAGCTGCTTTGGGGTGCTTTTTCCACTTGGGCCATTGTAGGTGAGGGTTTAAGGCTCTTGGTCTTTCTTTGAAGTGTATATAAAACATACAATTTAAAAGACCTCTCTCAAAATACCCTGCCATGAAAAGGAAGCAAACTGTGAGTTAAGGGAGGCTTAATTTTTTGTCCAAATGTGGTGCTTACACAGAGAGGGAGGGCTCTCCTGTCATAGTGCTAGCAAGTTTCTTACTGATGGCAGAGCAACTGGGGCTCCTGAAGGCTTCAGTGAGGAAGATGGGAATGCAGAGCTCCCAGAATTAACATTTTAGGTGCATTAAGACACCTAGACCAGTAAACTAGTGTGAGAACTGTCCTTGCCTGCTGAGCAGTTAACGTGCCCATCAGTTATGGCACAAACTGTTCTGTCTTTTGGGAAGCAGGGGAGACAGAACCCAGTATCATTCAGCTCAACAGAATTCCTTTGTTTTGCACAACACTACATGAAGTGGCTGAGTTCCAGGGTTGAAAGTGCTGCAATAAAAATATTAAATGTGTTTGCACATGGAGCAAAGACCACTGAAGTGTCTTAAACGTGGTAGCAAGGAGTTTAGGGATTTTAGCATATTTCAGTTACTTCCTCCAGCCTCCCCTCAGCCTGGTTACACTTCAGTTTTAGGCTAGAGGGGTTTTTTGTGAACACTGGTTGCTTTTAGCTGGCTGCAATTGTTACAGACAATTGGATTTCTAGAGCAGCAGCATTGCTGTGTGGCCCAGCCTCATCTCCATGATTTCTGGGTAATTATCAGTGGCACACTCAGACCCACAGTGTCCCAAAACAGTTTTCCAGTAGCACAAAAGATCAGTTGAAAGTTTCACAAAATCTGAGACTTTGTGAGAGCTTATTTTTAACGATTTTTCCTTTCATGTACCACCAGGCTTTAAAATGTGTTCTTTTAAATAGTTTCTCTTTTATTAAAAACCAACAACAGCAGCAAAACCCACATGAGAGTAATACACAAATACCGTATGTGATGTTCCTAAGTTACCTGTGATTTCAAAAGAACAACAAACTATTTGACAAAGACTTTGATGCAAACAACTTCCAAGTAGAAAGAACGACTGGTTCTAACAAAATCCACTCACTCCTGACATCCTGTTACCTTGAACAGGAGAAAAATGTAAATAAGAACATGACTTGACTCATATTAATAAATGGTTTTTTGGTGTACATAATCATATTAGTTGAACAGAATCTCATACAAGTGTAAAATTCATAGTAAAGATGTCTTTATTCCAAAATAATAATAATAATAATAATGTTGTGTTAGGCAGACAGCTACAAAACATCTACACGAGACTTTGGTAAGAAATGTTCATGGTAGCTTTTTCATAATTCCACAGCAAACAAAAACAACAAAAGAAATCTAAAAATGCAATCAAACAAAATTTTGTTTAACTCATATATCGCACAAACAGAGTACTACTGTACATTTGTTAAGCCCCTAACTTTTTGTTTTTATTATGTGTAAAGATTCTATCATGTGTGTATTAGAAAAAAAAAGGTACTCACAATGCTAAGATCTGGTAGTTGAGGTCTACAAAACTGGTGTGACATCTGTGCTTTGAGTTCAGCAGGATTATTCAGGACATCAGAACAATAACAGTTCTTATTTTTATTGACTGATAACCAGTGCCTATTACACTACTAGAAAGTTTACAGTAACAATGCAAGACTTCTACATATTTTATATCAGAGCTTTTTCCATTTTGTTCTGAATAGAAAATCAACCTTTTTTTTTTCTTCATTTGTTTTTGTTTGTGTTTCTTTTTTCTTTACAAAATGTAACAAGCCTAAATGTTTCTCATGTATCAAGTTAGAAGAAAGACAAGAGATCTGTAAAACATTTCAACACAAAAACAAGTGTGAAGAACTGAACCTAAGCAGGAGTGGCCACACATTTCTGACCCGGTGCAATTACCTTGTAATTTCATCTTTTAACAAGGTGGGGAAAAAAGCAATTTGCAACATTCAGAACTTTAATAAGCCTAAGAGAAATTACTGGAAATCCCACTGAACATCCTTCTAAGAGAGAGAGAGAGAAAAAAAAAGGATCTGGAGAATCAAATTAGTAAGAAGCACAGAGAAAGGAATGCCAGATTGTTTTAATGGCCAGTTTTGTGGGCAAGTTCAGAAAGGTGTTGTATGTTTTTTGTAAGTGTATTTGGACTATGTGGCCTTTGGCAAAAGGAGTAATTAGTAGACAAAACAGCTTGATGAACTGGAACAAATGTGAAAATGAAAATACAACACTGGGTTTCATTGATTATTTGCTGAAACAGGCACGGTTTTACAAAATAAGCTTGAACAAGTGGTAGGGGTTGGTGAGATAAATCTGGTTCCTGAACTCAGCAGATTTTTTCCATTCAGGAGAAACTTCTTCTGCTCCCTCTGCCCCAGGCTCACAAATCCTTCAAAAAGGATCCTTTAAAAGCACTCTGTCACACATTTTATGGCCAAAGATCACTTTTCTGAGTAAATGGCCTCAGCTGGGCCACCCTCTGTCAGCTCAGACAGAGATGTGGCTCTGCCTTGGCCGAGCCACTGGCATTGCTAATTGTGGTCCTTTTCTGCAGCTTTTTCACCAAAAATATGCTCAGCTGGTCACTTCTCCAGCACCTGTGTAATTCCTTATTATTTTTCATTGGGTTTTCTTCATTTTTGGTCATAAAGTGAAATTTAAGTCCTAAATGCATTACTGAGGGACAGTCTTGTGCTATGCTGTAATGGTAGTGTGCTGTAGAGACATAAACTGCATAATTTTTGAACAGGCACAAGGAAGCAAACTATCTGAATTAATATTATCGAGTGAACTGTGCAAAAAGTAAAATGTTTGGTTTTAGCATTAAACCTTGCTGTAATTTTTTTTTCTTCTGGTTTGGTTGGCTATGGGTGTGCACCCATTTCATTTAGCAGCAGCAGGAGAGGGTTCACACTGTCATTGGTTCCATTATTTCCCTGGCCTTTCCTTCAAATCTGCAGAAAGCAGTAAAATATCTTGAGAGGGGGTGGGATGTGATGGCTGTGGAATTCCTGAGCAGCCCTTGCAGTGTTCAGTGGAGAAATGCTGATGAACAGCCCACAATTAATGCCACCAGCCCAATGAGCCCGTTCAGGTACAGAGGATCCCCAGGGTGATGGTGTGGGGAAGATGAACAGCTCAGAGGGTTGTGGTGCACAGCAATATTTAAAGCCCAGCTGTCAGGTCCTCAGGGTAGTGACCAAGTGTTAAGGAGTGAGTAAATCACTTAAGGCTGGTTTAGAGACCATTAAAAAAAAATTCTTTCCATTCATTTCTCTCAAGCTTAAGTGTCGGCATCAACAATCTTTATTTTCAGTGCACTGCTCTTACTTCAGAAGAGACATAGGGGTATGCTGCCTTGCCTGGACCAGCAGATAACCCATCACCTTCCCCTCTTAATGTTAGATTATTACAGGAAAATAGAATATTGTATTCCAATAGCAAGTGGGGCCCAAGGGTCTCCCTGATTATACCTGACTGTGCAGGGATGAGAGCTAAATTCTGCAGAAGATGGGGTAAAATAGTAAATAGAAGAGTGAGGAAGTATTTTAGAATGTCAGGCAGTGTTTTAATCACCTAAGTAGTCAGGGAGGGCATTTAACCTGGCTAGGATAGCCACAAATGGATAATTCTCCCAAATTTAGTAATTTTTAGATTATCCTATGCTCTGAGTAAAAAAAGACATAAATTACACTGCTGTAAATGTATTCTTCTGCCAATCTATAATCAGTTTTTTTAAAAGACTGTCATTGTTTTCTTTCAGAGGCTCATTTCAGTTTTAAGGGATGCATGAGAGCCTGGCTCACCTTTTCTCTATCATTCTTGTTTTATTAGAAACCTGTCTCCCTCTTCCCCTCTGAATAAGATACTTGTAAAAATGAATCTAATTTTTTTGTGTCCCTCATGTGGAAGACATCCTGTGGCACAGCTGTTGCAACCCTCTGGACCAATTTCTACTAGTTCTGTGTTCATTTTGAAAGGCAATGGATTGACCCAGTATGGACTGAACACATATTATGATATTTGCATGTTTTCTTCATGTGCTGTCTTGACTGTGATTGTGTGGTGGTCAGACATCACTGATGAGTCACAAAAATTATTTCCTTTTTAAGTTTTGAAGAAAAAAAGACCTTCTTGCATGGACCACAGCATCCATGTGAAGAAAAGTGTTTAGGATAATTATAATAATAATAACTATCAGCTTTACCCAATAGTGTAAAAAGATAAACATGCACCTTTAATGTTATTGAACCAGCATTACTGACATTACTCCTTGGCATAGTTGTATAATCACAGAGGCACTGCTTTGGATTTTCAAAATCAAACCTAGAGAGAAATCCTCCCACATATGAAACTTTCTGTCACTTTAACTTAGTTTTGTTAATATACATGCATTCCATGTCTTTACAAGTGGTATTTCTATATGGCTATTCCATGTCCACAGATGTGTCTGTATTTTAGTTAAATAACTCACCATGACTTCACTATTTTTATGCATTAAGGGCTGGCTGGAGTACCAAAGACTTACTCTCAGCATAAATCCATGAGGAAATATTTATAAAATATTTTTCTTGCACCAGCAAGACTAAAAAGCAAACCACACTGCAAAAATGAAAACTAATATACACTTTATATTTTTGTTGTTGTTGTTCTAAAAAAACAAACCAAGGTTGACTTTCCATTTAGCTCAGAGTGCATCATGTGGAACCTTGTGTTTTGTTAACAAGGATGGACATTACATGCTCTTAGCTCCTTTTTGTCTTTGCAGCTGGTAAACTGAGTGCTTTTGGACCTCTTCTTTACCATCATGTAGCGCTCCTGAATTCCCCCCCCACAGAGTGTAGAACATTCTGTCCAAGCAGTCCATGGTTTCATCCTACAAACTGAAAAAAATAAGTGATTTGGTTAAGTTTTGAGTAGTAGAAATCCCTGCTAAGTATAACCAAGTTGCATTTGTCAAACACTGGAAAAAGTAAAAAGAAATTTAGTATCTACAAAAGACAGATAAACTTATGAAATTGTTAAATGTCAGATAAGCATGAGCCACAACACAGCAGTAATTCCTACCCAGATAATGTTAATTATACCACAAGTTATGTTTTGTTGATGTGGGGAATCAGTACTATGATGATACCGTCCCCCACTGGAAAAGCAGTTTGAGCAGATCTCTTGGAGCAGTCTGAGACTGAATCAGACTGTTGAGGTGGAAATGAGTTCAGTTTTGAAATTCAGCATCGGATCCAGGAACAAATATTTTAAATGCTTGGAGCTAACGGGATGTAAAGATTGCCACTCAGATTTGCAGAAACTGCAATCAGTCCTTTGCCAGGTGTAAAGTTTAAACTTATTTACACTTTTGTGTGGAGTAGCTAAAATATTCTTAGTGCTGGGAGACAGACAGATGTGGGCCTTTCTCCATGGTGCCCTAAGCTTAGGCTAGGTGATTTTGGTGATGGGCAAGCACTGCAAGTCACTGTGTTTTATTGCATGGCTAAAATTTCCCTTGACTGAAGTGCTGAAGACGCTCTCACAGAATGTGGTGGAGCTGCTCACAAACTCCTGTTGATGCCTCAGGTTTCAGCTTTTCTGTTTTTCACATTCTGTGCTGCTTTAGTGTGTGGGTCTGGGCTTCATATTAGGGGATGTTGAGCTCTCTTCACAGAGTAGGGAGACAAAACAATTCCTTCTTTAGCTGGGAGCAAAGGACAAATGATCCAAATCTCAGGCCCAAGAGCATAAACAAGGTGGGCTGAAGAGAGAGGAGGATGGGACTCGTGGGCTAAAGCTATAACTGGACAATTAACTCCAATATGCAAATAGAGCAGAACTCACGAAAGTGTGAGACCCCGTGACTGGTCATGTATTTTTGGGGCCATTTTGGGTTGTGCTGCCAAAGGTGGATCTATTGAGGCCTCTTAATAAAGCCCTACTTTAACCTTTAACTGTGTCTAGTCTCTGTTCTAGGTCAGCCTTCACAAAGCATCACTGTCATGCAGAAAACCACTAAAAGTGGTTTCACACTCACCTGGATATTGCTCACTGTCTAAATTCTTCTTTGCTTGTTCGCTTCTCCTTTTCTCCCGGGCCTCCTTCCAGCGCCTTTTTTCCATCCCTGCTCCCCTTAGGCACTTCCTCACTCTGCATTTGGTACGCTGGACGGTCTCAGGGCAGGCTGATCCCCCAAACTGGGGCTCTATTTTAATCATCCTCGTCCTGATCATGTGTCCCTTGCCACAGGAGGTGTTGCACTCTGACCACTGGGACCACTCCGTCAGCTCACAGTGGATGGCTGGAGGTAATAAGAAACACAAAAAAGGACACAAAATCCATGAGATCTACACGCAGAAACACACAGATGTGCCTGATGAATATTTACACCCCGACTACATGGACTCTACTTAAGCCTCCAATCTTCTCAGCAACTGTTTGGAGGCTGCATGTCAGAATTTCCTGAGTCCATTTCTAGCAGAAGTGTTATTTGACATGCTCTTCGATTTCTTCAAGAGTGGTGCTGGCAGATCACTAAAATTACAAAGAACATATAAATAATTCTCCTGTGCCCTCTTCAATTTTCCCACCCATCTATCTGTTTTGTAATGAAAAGCTGCTGAAAATTGAGTTATATTTAAAAATAATTTGCTGCCTCTGAGATCTGAGCCTTGCTTTGCTGGCAGTGTTATGCAATAAGCCATATTCACTAATACCATTATATCTTAAGTCTTCATCATTCAGCACTGCTTAACACTTACAGCCCCAGTGAATAAAAATCAAAATGATATTTCATATTATTTAAGAAAAGCCGAATGAGCAATTACAGTGTAAAAGCTTTTTTAACCAATAATTTCTGTGAAAAATAATGTAATTTTTGATAAAACCTCACAAACCAGCTGGAAACAGGATGCTAAAGGCAATCATATCTCATTCATTCAGCAGTGCCTTAGGCTATCACACTTCACAAAGACTGAAAAGCAACTAGAAATTTGCTTTACCCAAGAAGTGGGGGATTTTAATGGAGTAAGGTAAAAAAAATCTCTGCAGCTGCCTCCACACCATCCAGTAGCAGGTTGCAAAGTGATACCATTCAGAGGTGTATCAAAGGTGGAGAAAGCTTCTTTTGTGCTCTTTCTGAGCTGAAAGAATCTCACAGGTGATTTCAACTCTTCTTTCTTTCTTTCCTGGCACACAGTCTGCATTTGAGTGATAAACCATGTTTTATAATTCTGACTTATTTCCTACGAGGGAGTTGCCTGGAGCTGCAGTGTGTTAAACATGCAGAGCTGCATTCCCATGGAAATATTGGGAATTAGCATGGGGTGAAGTAGGGCAAGCTGAATTTAAGACCCAGTCATATTTCAGCTCTCAGTTGCTGAGAGTGTATGATAATAATAATATAAAAATAATAATAATGATAATAGCAATAATATATTTTTTTAAACAATGCACACTTGATACCCTGCCTAAGAAGTGATGCTAAGAAGTGGTGATAGAGGTGTGATCCATAGATTTTGACTGTTCTAGAGCCTCCTCTTC
This sequence comes from Urocynchramus pylzowi, assembly GCA_013397555.1. NCBI lineage: Eukaryota > Metazoa > Chordata > Aves > Passeriformes > Fringillidae > Urocynchramus > Urocynchramus pylzowi. The sequence continues at coordinate 55,939 of VZRH01000521.1, read as the reverse complement.
CCAGGGAATTCTCCAAACTTACGGCATTCTGGCAGCATGCATTTCTCTGCTTGCTCCAACTCCTCGTTGCAGTCTCCCAGCTCAGCAGCAGATTTCAGCATCCTCTGCCTGGTTCTCATTCCCTTCCCACAGGTTACACTGCAGTCACTCCACTCAGACCAGGGAGACAGCAGGCAGGGGATGGTATCTGGAAATAAAATTTAGTAGGAAATAAAATTTAATACGAAATAAAGAGGTAATGTATTCTTATTATTAATGATTTCTTCCTATAAATAAATTAAGAAAGTATACATTTTGAAAGTAATACAGGTGGAAAATGGTGCTATGTTTTATCTGTCATCAGCCAATTATGCTTTCTTGTCACAAGATGAATGGTGATGCTGAAGAAGCTCAGAAAACTTTATATTAAATTGAAAGATTTGCTTGATTTAAATATCTTTGCTATCTTCTTCAGTATCTAAGTCATATCTGCTGGGTCTCAGTGCATCTGGGAAATAAATAGTTTAAGGAGTTATGTTTTAATCATAACTCCTGTAAAAAAAAAAAAAAAGCATTATTGCAGTGAACAGAACTAGAAGTCAATTTAATTTAGTCTAACAAGTGAAACTTCCACATTTAATCTACCAAAAAATATTTTTAAAATTATCTCTAATGAAAATGTAACATTTCATAAGAAATTAAGAGTGACAGTAAGAGTGTGGTTGGCTGATTGCAAAAAAAACCAACTCAATTTCTGAAATTTTCAGGGGTTGAAAGGAGAGGGCACTGTCTCATGTGTTTTATTCTAGCCTTATGGTCAAATATACCTCATATTGCATAATTTAGAGTTGTTTAGGTATGGCTTGCTGTTACACACACCACCGTGAGGGTCATATAGCAACAGGACACCACTGAACATTTTTTATTGAAGCTCTCATCCTGATATTGAATGTGCTACTTAATGCACAATCCCTAAGATTTTTCTCCAAATTTTAAGGAGGTCAAGGAAAAGCAGCATTGCTCCTGGCTTAGCTGTGTTCTTTGTGTGCTGGGGCAATGTGTCAGAAATGATGTTTCTGTTCAGAGCAGGGGAGAGGAACTCCTGGCCACTCACGGCATTCGGGCATCATGCATTTCTCTGCCTCGGTGGTTTCTGCCTTGCACATGGATCCATCAGCAGGAGTCATCTTGATCATCCTGTGCCTTCTCTTCATCCCCATGCCACAGCTGGCACTGCACTCGTCCCACTCACCCCATTCTGTGACAAGGCAGCTGCTGGGAGCTGTTCAAAGTGGACAGAGAAAATTGTTCATCAGTATCACAGGATCAGCTGAGTTGGAAGGGACCCCCAAGGATAATGGAGTCCAGCTCCTGGCCCTGCACAGGGCCATCCCCAAGAGTCACACCATGTCCCTGGGAGGCCTGTCCAAACCCTTCTTAAATTCCATGAGCCTTGGTGCTGTGACCACTTCCCTGGGGACCCTGTTTCAGCGCCCAAATTTTTTCTGATATCCAAACTAAACTTCCCCTGATACATCTTCAGGCCATTCCCTTGAGTCCTGTCACTGTCACACAAAGAAGAGATCAGTGCCTGCCCCTCCTCTTCCCCTCACGAAGAATTTGTAACTGCACTAAGGTCTCCCCTCAGTTTCCTCTTCTCTGGGCTGAGCAGACCCAGCCTCTCAGCCACTCCTCACATGGCTTCTCCTCTGGAGCCTTTACCACCCTAGTGGCCATCTTTGGACACTCTCTACTGGCTTCATAACTTATTTTGTGTTGTGGCACCCAAAGCTGCCCCCAGCACTCAAGGTGGGGCTGCCCCAGCTCAGAGCAGAGCGGGACAATCCCCTCCCTTGCCCAGCTGGCGATGCTGTGCCTGATGCCCCCAGGACAGGGATGTCCCTCCCGGCTGCAGGGCACTGCTGGCTCTCATTCAGCTTGCCAAGGACCCCCAGGTCCCTTTCTGTGGCATTGCTTTCCAGTGTCTCATTCCCCAGTCTGTCTGTACATCCAGGGCTGCCCCACCCCAGGTGCAGAATCCAGCACTTGTCCTGTTGAGCTCCATGTGGTTGGTGATTGCACAGTTCTTTAATTTGTTGAGGATTCTCTGCAGGGCCTCCCTGCATTTGAGGGAGTCAGCAGCTCCTCCCAGTTTTGGAGCATCTGGGAATTTGCTTAGTATCTCTTCCAATCTTGCATCCAAGTAATTTATTAAGGTATTGAAGAGCACAAGGCCTAAGATGGAGCTCTTTGGGACTCCCCTTATGTGTAAGACTCATGAGAAGTTATTTGGGCAGTGCTCCTGCTACTGGCTGGATTTTATGAAGCTGAATGAAATACTTACAGCATTCCTCATTTACAATACACTTCTCAGTCTCCTCAGTGGGCACTTTGCACATGGAGCCATCCTCGGGGAACTGCTTGACATATCTCTCCCTGGATCTCGTCCCCATCCCGCAGGAGACACTGCAGGGGGACCATGTAATCCAGTCAGACATCATGCAGGTGGAGCCATCTGAAACACAGAGAATGTTCAGGTGGGGGGATTGACAGAGCTGCTGCCCAGCTGTGTGCAGCATCCCTTTTCTGCTGTCTTTCCCACTGTCCTCTCCTCCGCTGCATCCTGTTGGAATGCATGAAATAGAAGCCTCTCTGAGTCCCTCAGAGAGAAAAAGAAATGCAGGGTTTGAATCAGAACCTCTAGAGAGGCTGACATATATTAAGCCACACAGACATGAAATAGAAGTATAAGTTTTAGTTTTAAGTAAGTAGAAATATATCTTAAGTGCCTTAAGAGACTGTGTTAGCTAGTAAAAGGCCCTAAAGTTTAGTTTAAAGTTCAGTAGTATTAGCTCCAGACATAACAAAAACATAGCAGAACATTGCTTGCATTCTAGATAGAATAGATAGAACTATTCATGTAAATAGATAAAATTATGTACACAGATTTTGGGTAACAACTGACACTACTTTTGCACATTGGAATTTGTGTAAAAAGAATGTTTTAGAATCGTGGTATTAGCTGATTGGATGATTTATGTATAAAACCCCTGTATTGGGGTGCAAAGAGGGAAGATGAAAGGAAGGAAGAAGAAGAAAAAAGCTGGGAGCTGCTGCTGCTTCTGCTTGGGACTTTATGCTGAAAACTTTTAGCATGCACTTTAATACTCTGAGCTCCTTGCCTTTGAGACTGATGTATTCATGCAATAAACAACTTTACTACACCCAACAACTGCTCGTCTCTTTGAAGACCCAAGACTCACAAAACCTTCACAGCATCCCTCACTCCTCTCCTTGATACTTCTGTGCACTTCATACCCTGACACAGCTGAGATGCAGAATTCACCACAGACAGCTGCCG
>VZRH01000521.1:30194-52420 GCA_013397555.1 Urocynchramus pylzowi | reverse complement strand
TGAGCCTTGGTGCTGTGACCACTTCCCTGGGGACCCTGTTTCAGCGCCCAAATTTTTTCTGATATCCAAACTAAACTTCCCCTGATACATCTTCAGGCCATTCCCTTGAGTCCTGTCACTGTCACACAAAGAAGAGATCAGTGCCTGCCCCTCCTCTTCCCCTCACGAAGAATTTGTAACTGCACTAAGGTCTCCCCTCAGTTTCCTCTTCTCTGGGCTGAGCAGACCCAGCCTCTCAGCCACTCCTCACATGGCTTCTCCTCTGGAGCCTTTACCACCCTAGTGGCCATCTTTGGACACTCTCTACTGGCTTCATAACTTATTTTGTGTTGTGGCACCCAAAGCTGCCCCCAGCACTCAAGGTGGGGCTGCCCCAGCTCAGAGCAGAGCGGGACAATCCCCTCCCTTGCCCAGCTGGCGATGCTGTGCCTGATGCCCCCAGGACAGGGATGTCCCTCCCGGCTGCAGGGCACTGCTGGCTCTCATTCAGCTTGCCAAGGACCCCCAGGTCCCTTTCTGTGGCATTGCTTTCCAGTGTCTCATTCCCCAGTCTGTCTGTACATCCAGGGCTGCCCCACCCCAGGTGCAGAATCCAGCACTTGTCCTGTTGAGCTCCATGTGGTTGGTGATTGCACAGTTCTTTAATTTGTTGAGGATTCTCTGCAGGGCCTCCCTGCATTTGAGGGAGTCAGCAGCTCCTCCCAGTTTTGGAGCATCTGGGAATTTGCTTAGTATCTCTTCCAATCTTGCATCCAAGTAATTTATTAAGGTATTGAAGAGCACAAGGCCTAAGATGGAGCTCTTTGGGACTCCCCTTATGTGTAAGACTCATGAGAAGTTATTTGGGCAGTGCTCCTGCTACTGGCTGGATTTTATGAAGCTGAATGAAATACTTACAGCATTCCTCATTTACAATACACTTCTCAGTCTCCTCAGTGGGCACTTTGCACATGGAGCCATCCTCGGGGAACTGCTTGACATATCTCTCCCTGGATCTCGTCCCCATCCCGCAGGAGACACTGCAGGGGGACCATGTAATCCAGTCAGACATCATGCAGGTGGAGCCATCTGAAACACAGAGAATGTTCAGGTGGGGGGATTGACAGAGCTGCTGCCCAGCTGTGTGCAGCATCCCTTTTCTGCTGTCTTTCCCACTGTCCTCTCCTCCGCTGCATCCTGTTGGAATGCATGAAATAGAAGCCTCTCTGAGTCCCTCAGAGAGAAAAAGAAATGCAGGGTTTGAATCAGAACCTCTAGAGAGGCTGACATATATTAAGCCACACAGACATGAAATAGAAGTATAAGTTTTAGTTTTAAGTAAGTAGAAATATATCTTAAGTGCCTTAAGAGACTGTGTTAGCTAGTAAAAGGCCCTAAAGTTTAGTTTAAAGTTCAGTAGTATTAGCTCCAGACATAACAAAAACATAGCAGAACATTGCTTGCATTCTAGATAGAATAGATAGAACTATTCATGTAAATAGATAAAATTATGTACACAGATTTTGGGTAACAACTGACACTACTTTTGCACATTGGAATTTGTGTAAAAAGAATGTTTTAGAATCGTGGTATTAGCTGATTGGATGATTTATGTATAAAACCCCTGTATTGGGGTGCAAAGAGGGAAGATGAAAGGAAGGAAGAAGAAGAAAAAAGCTGGGAGCTGCTGCTGCTTCTGCTTGGGACTTTATGCTGAAAACTTTTAGCATGCACTTTAATACTCTGAGCTCCTTGCCTTTGAGACTGATGTATTCATGCAATAAACAACTTTACTACACCCAACAACTGCTCGTCTCTTTGAAGACCCAAGACTCACAAAACCTTCACAGCATCCCTCACTCCTCTCCTTGATACTTCTGTGCACTTCATACCCTGACACAGCTGAGATGCAGAATTCACCACAGACAGCTGCCGTTCGTGTTCTTCAGCAATTTTCTCTTGGCCGCAACTCAAGCCATACTACAGCAACTGACATCCTTGAGAACTTTAAAGGAGAAGTAACTCTGCAAGTCATTCTTCTCCTCCACCTTCCATTCCTGTTACCTTCATCACTGCAGCCAGGGCCCATGCAGGGCTGGAAGTCTTGGGTGTCTGGGCAGGGCACGCTGAGGTCCAGCTGAGCTTTGAGCATTCTCTGTCTCATCCTCTTGCCCTTTTCACAGGTAGAGGAGCTGCAGGCTGACCATGGGGACCAGTTTGAGTATATGCAAGTCTCAGGGGTGTCATCTGAAAAGTGAGGAAAGGCATTGAATGTTAAAAATGGTCTTCCATTTTCCTCCTTTTTCTTGGCTGATGATTACTTTAGATTCCAATAGAATACATTATTTCCTTCTGCATTCTATCCTCCCCACTTTAGTCCAGAAGAAAAAAGAATTTCCAACTGCCTCTTTTTTTAAAAAAAAAATTATTTGAACCCCAAAAATCTTCTCTCTTTTATTGCCTGTATTGTTATTGTCATCCCCTAGGTATATATGCAATTTCTTTTCTGTACAAAGGAAGGCTAATAGAAGAGACCAGAAGAGATGAAAACCTAAATCACTGTTTGACACTGAGTGGAATTTTTGCTCCTAAGTCAGTTTTATACCTTATCTACAAGTGACAGTAGGGAATGGAACAAAATATAAATTGTTAGTAGCCCACAAACTAATTTCAAACATACCTTCTTCTTTTTCCTCTGGTGCTAGATCTGCTACAATATCATCTATGTTATCAGGAACAATATTGCACTGCTCCCCCTGCAAAAAAATGATTGCGAACACTGGAGAGAGGAAATCATCCATGAGGGGTTAAACCAGCACATTGTGAGGCACTACTGTGTCTGCAGCACCTTTTTTTCTTTGAATTCATAGGAATACATAAAGAAAATCCTCAATTAAGCAGATGCAATAATTGTCAGAATTAGGAAAACTAATACCTTAAGACACTTTATTTTTTTTTCTGCCATTATCTTTGCTGTGGGTAGGTTAAGGAGTGTAGATTTGGAGGGAAGGTGGAGAAAGAATTTATTGGTTTTTTGGTTTGCAAAGTGGATTTTTGCTTGCTTGAGAATTTTACTTATATGTATTCTACCTTTCGTGCAATTCTCTCAATGACAACTCTGGCCACCAGCTTGATAGATCCTCCTTCTGGATCATAAAATGGGCTTTGAGGATGATCTAAGCTTGTTAGAGGTCTGATCTTCTCCTGAGGCACTGTAGGTTTGTTAGGAGACTGCAATCAAAAAGCAAAAAAATGTTATAAAAGAAACTAATAGTTAATCTGCAGAAATTAAAATTTCTCTGAAATGCTAAACTGCAAAATTCCACTGTGAGGTGAACTGGGTACACTCATACTTACTGGCATGGGGATTTTTTTGTTGTTGTTGTTTTGTTTTTGTGGGGTTTTCTGTTTGTTTGGGGGGTTTTGTTGTTGTTGGTTTTGCTCTACTTTGCTGTGAGAAATAGTTGAAGTTTCCTGTGCCAAACAGAACAGCTGGCATTGGGTTGCAACAGCCCCAAACTGGAGTTGATGATGGCACTGCTTTGGTCTGTACAAAAGGGCACCCAAAGGCTTGGTTGTAACCAAAGCCCTCTGTTCATCCAACAGGTGAAAACAACAGGTGAACATAAATGAGAATTCTTTACTGTGCTGTGACCAAGCCCTGGAAAGAATTGCCCAGACTGGGTGCAGAGCCTCCCTTAATGGAGGTATTCAAGAGCTGTACATAATCCTATAACTTGCTCTAGGATGACCCTGCTCAAACAGGGAGATTGGACCAGAGTGGACTCGCTGGGCTTCCTTCCAACCTGACCCATCCTCTCCTTCTGTGGTGAAAATAGTCACACCAGCGCTAATGCTGAAGGAACTCAGGCAAGACCACCGACAGTGAAGTGTAGTTAACATCTCTTTAAATGAATTGTATTTCCTTTTAAGAAAAATTTTAGTAGAGTAAAAAGTATAAAGGCACGGATGGCATCACCATGGATCAAACTGCTTTCCTACTTCACTGCTGTGAGGGGATAATTTGAATAAACTACAGACAGTGCCTATACCTCATAGGTGACGCCACTGTCGGTGCCAGCATCCCAGGGGATCAAATCCTGCACGACTTTCTGGACCCAGCCGCAGTCCTTGGTGCAGAGATCCTCGGCAGAGAGCCCCACGTTCCAGTCGGGGCTGGGGCCCAGCATGGTCAGGAAGGACATCAGGTGCCGGTGGCGATCCACCGAAAACTCAGCAGAGGGAGCAGCTCTCCTGCAAATCCGGAGGAAGAGCGTGAATAACTGAGCCAGGCTTGCTGCCAGAGGGAACTGAGCCCAGAAAGCCTCAGCATCACCCAAGGAGGTTTGCACTTCAATAGGTAAAAGAGATATAGTGTGGGCAATGATTTTGTAGAAAATTTTAAACGTCTGATAGAAGGTTTACACAATATTTGTATGCAAACCTTGAGATAAGAAATGTTGTGTTTAGAAATGTTGTGGAATAGGATAGACATTGTTGACAGAGAAATGGAACTAGAAATAAGTTTTAAAGAATCATTTTGTGAATAATATTAGATACTTTAGAGAAACAGAATTATGAAAGATATATTGTAGTAGGATTTATGAGGGGTAATTTTAGATGATTAGTTTTAAGGTATTTATAGTATGGTGTGGTAAAAATTGATAGGTTAAGAAATGTTTATAATGTAATCAGAAAATAGTTAGTTTTTGATTGTGATAGTACGATTTTTAATATTTGTGTTGTCTTACCCTTCACATGAGACTGAAAAGGAAATAAAAGTTTTTAAAACACCTCTCTGTTGCCCCATCTCTGTGTCAGAAAAGAACTTAATCCAACAATATAGAAATACAGAGCAGTGTGCTTATGCATTAGTGGGATAACAATAATAAAAACATCTGTTAAAACACTTGCAAAATTAGGGCTAAAATGGCAGAGAAATACCTTAATTGCTGGGTTACTTTTTACCCTCACCCCCAAAGCTAATATGAGTTTTAATGCCAAAAATTCTTGGAAGTGCAGAAAAGAACTCATTAATAGAGTTTTAATGCTCCTGTGAATGAGAGATGAGCGGTCACTACCAGCCCTGGAGGGCTCAGCCAAGATTTGGCAGATCCTGCCGGGGGTATGAGAACGCCTCTGTTCATCCCACCTTTGTGGGGACTCCCTGGGGAGGGAATCTGCTGCATTACCCCGGGCTCTGCCCTGATGCCAGCAGCTCCCACATTCCAGTGCAAGTGGCAATAAAACCAGCCCTGGCTGGAGGCTTCTGCTCACAGGAGAGGAGCTGGAACCCTTCGTGGCGTTTTTCTCGTGAGCAACAAATACAGAATTATTTAAAATATTATTTTGCTAATTCTGTTCTAAATTCTGGTCTAATGTCGATGCAAATTTTCTACAGCTACAGGACTTGGGTTAATAGAGTCAAGTTGAGGTTTTGTTGGTATTTTTCTTTCCAATTTTATGCCAAAATACACTGGTTCAGAGTATCTACAGACCACATTTACTTCAAATATGAGACGTTTTTACAGTCTTATTTGTCCTTCCTTTTTTAGTTAGGTAACCAATAATAATGACTATGCATGCTTAGTAGTGAACAGACACTGTTCTACTGTAGTCATGAGGAGTTTATTCTTCCTATAAATGCTTATAAAAATGTGGTATTTATTTGTGGGGTTTTTTTCTGGCTCAAAGCACTCTCAGTACATTAAGAAAACCAGAACAGCTCAAAGACAATGATTTTTCAGTTGCTATCACGAAGTTTCAAAAGTAAGATATCTAAAAGTTAGCGTGTTTAGCTCCCCTTTAAGAGGCAAGTTAAGACTTCGCAAATGTTCACTAAAATGTTCTGTCAACTTCTGTTCCAGAGTCTTTAGAAGTTGTTTCTTACTGTGTAAATTATCTTACATTAAAGAATTAAAGACTCTGAGCAGAAGAGTTGCTAAGTATTTGATGTCATGAATCCTGCCTTTCCCAGAAAGAAATGCAAATTACTTTTTTTTTTCCATTAGAGATAGAAGTCTGATTTCAGTTTGTCTAATGCAAAGTCATAAAATAATGAAAGACAGTATCAACTTTCCTCAGTGAATGCAGTATCCTGATATATTTGTCAAGCACAGAGCCATGATTAGTCTTAAAAAGCCTATTAACTGACTTCAAGTAGCTAAAGGATTTACTGCATTCAAAGGGTTTCTAAGAATTCCCTACTGGAATCTTATATTTCAAACAGGGTAAGCAATACACTGTAAAAATATCAGAGACATGTGTGTTTGTGTAGCTGATCTTTAGATGGAGAACATGTCTAACATGGACATGGCAGAACATCATATTCATCATGATATTTATTTAAATAAAAATATGTTTGTATTTAAATTATATCTCTTCTTTATTATAATATTATTGTTTAATATTATGTATATTTTGTTTTATATATATATTTCTTATATTTAAATAGTAGTATTACTTAAATTATAACTATATCAGAGTTGAAACCCTGTTAAGGGATACTTCAGTGTGAGATTCACTCTGCCTCCAAGACTTTGGATGTGTTAAATATCAGTAAACTTGAGCCTGCCATAATTTTCCAATTTGGAGCACTTTGCCAAAAATCACCTATCTTCTGCTCCTTTGTTAGGGCCAGTAGATAATGTTATGGCCATTTTACTGTATTTTCTCCTGTAACAAGTTAGGAAAGAAANCCCTCCTTCCACTTCTGTGCAGACATTTTCCAAACCCACACAAATTTGACACATACTTGTGAGGAGTATGGATACTAACTTGAACAACAGTTGTTTAATGTTTCCCAACATCAAAAACCCAAAGTCCTTCCTGAGTTGCTGTAATTAAGGGGAAATGGACTGACCTAAGGCAACACCCATAACTTTACCCAGGTGTAGGGATAGGCACAGACTGAGCAAGAGAAAACTCTGGGGGCTTTTGTTAGCTTTTCAATAATCTGACAAATTTCAGCTTTTTCCAGTACCCACATGAAGGACAGATTTATGAAGCTGGGAGGAACCTAAATTCTTCCTGCATCCCTTGGCCACACTCTGGCTTAAATGCCCTAAGACTGCATTGTGGATCTCCATGAAGGAAACCAGTGCAAAAATTTATTCAGTACACCCTAAACCAAACTTTTCATTTTTTGTATTATCAACACTTTGGAAAAAATAGGAATTTGGATCATCCTTTTTCTCTTTAAAAATTTTAGAAGGTGTTCTTCTGCAACAGGTTGAGCATGTCTGGTAAAGCCCACAGGAAAGCCTGAAGTGTAAATAACTTGTCAGTTTTCTGCAAGAGACAAATGTGTCCCTTTTCCTTCCCCTGCACAAATAAATGCCTAAAACCAGTGGCAAATGAGAGTTGCAGAGCAAATCCTGACCATTAGGAAAGTGCCAAGTGAGAGCCCTGAGAGCCCCACGGGGCAGGGGAGCCCTGCTTTAGCCTGTCTGAAGCAGACAGTGATTTTCCACTGTAAACCTGAGTAGCCTGCTGGCAATTCCTGTCACACAGCACAGAGTAAGGCAAGTCCCAGGCAGCATCCTGCATCCTAATGTTTTCCATTTCCTTTATTTCTATCCAATTTTATTTTTGTTAGCAGGATTAGGATCTCCAGCTACAGGGATGCCATATACTGAGCAGTGTAGGAAAATAGTCTTTTTCTTCCTCCCCATTTTTGTGTTTGTGTTTTGGACTGTGGGTTTTTCTATTTTTTTTTTTTCTTTTTTCTTTTTATTTTTTTTCCCCTTTTAAGGCTGAAAGAGCACAAACAAGACTTTGCTTCACAAATTTTCTCCCTAAGTAACAACCTAGGTGCTATCACTGCTGGGGGTGGGGGTTAAGGAAGTCTTTGACAAACCATCAGAAAACTCAGCTTGCTGCAAGACACGGTTTTGAGTGCTGAATCAATATTGTTGTGTTCTCCCGAGGTCCATGAGAAAGGAAAGAGAGCACACATAATGAAGGTGGTTGTGTAGAGTTGCTGAATAAAAATAGAAAAAATAATATTTGGCAGAATAAAACTTTGTGGTTACTTTCTGTTTGATATTTGACTAGCAAAGTAAAAGTGATTAGCAAGTAAAAGAAGAAGCAAAAGGCAGCCTGATCATATACTCTTTTTTGGGGGGCTAATAAGATAATTTATAGGGTTGAGATTTTACCCTCTTTTGAAATTTAATTCTAATTCAGGCAGTATTATAGATTTTATACAGGGAGAAAAAAATCTGATGTGTACCATGGACTGAATAATTATATGGAGAGTAAGGTTGTTGGAAATAGCTTACACCTCTCCAGATTTTTTCATAGAGCTGTGTTAAGGTATAATCACCCTAACCCCATTCTTATGGTCTGGATCCTAGATTTATTTGACAGGATCTGATTTCACTTGTGCCCAGGATGGTGCAATATCCTTTTCAAATAGGAAGAAAAAAGTGGAAACACAGAAACTATTCTAAGTCTGATCAGAGGCAGAGGGTTGAAAGCACTGTGGACCACATTGCCACTGCTTTCATCTCAGTGGTCCTGATGATCAGAAAACAGTTTCTTTTTTTTTTTTAATTAAGAGTTTAGCTGATTATAGGACCATGAAAACTGAGTATTTTCAGAAATACCAAATGAACTTTCCATTCTACATTTAGTAAGCAAAAGTAGTATCCTTTTTTTAGAGACTTGCACTGCATCACATCTACAATTTCCAGGATGAACATTCCTATTTACTCATCTTTAAAATCTTTTGCTATTGATACAAATAAAACTGTGAACATGAAACAAACTTCAGACCCTTGAACTTCCTACCAGCAGCACTTACACAACACTTCTTTTTATTGAATACAGTTTAAAGACACAACATCCTGAAAAGTGAAGTAGCTTCAAAGAAAAGAAAGGATGATAATTAAGATGCCAAAATGAATGGAAAATACCCTCAGAAGTCTGCAACTAACAGAGCAAATTAGATTACATATTTAGATGTTGTATTACTCAGAAAACCATTTATGAAGCAATGGAAATTACTATCACTGCATGGACAACAAAGTTCTATGCACAGGGAGCAACACCTGAACATAAACCCAGAGTTTCAGGTTTGTCCTGTCACCCCAGGATAAGGCTGCACAGAAGGAGGAGGAGGAGAATCTTTAGCTCTGATTAAATGCAGGACAGGTAAGCACTTTAGCTAATGAGTAATTTAAACATGTGTATGTTCCAAAAGGGCTAGGGAAAGAAAGCTACAATAACATGAGCACTGACTCAATGAAATTTGATTGACATCCCTGTAAAATGTTGCAAAGCACATTAATGTCAAGATGTTGGTTTCTCTGAGCACCAAAACAGAGGAGGTGAGAGGAGGAGTTTGGCTATTTTATTTAGGGAAAGAATGAAGAAAGACAGAAAACTTCTTATACATTTAGCATTTGGACTACAAACCCCCCTACATAACAACTTCTTACCTGGCTGTGTGTCAGCTTTTAAACTGGGAATGTTGCTGTAACCAGTTAAAAGGGGTGGATATGGTATTGGGTATTGAACTTGGGGATTACCACTGGCATTCAAACCACACATCAGAACAAATGCTGCTCTAAAATATCAATTATCTGAGTCTTTTTAGAAAGCATTACAAAAGGAAGGGACTTTGTGCACACATTTCAGGCACTTTCATGTTGTCCTAGAAGCATGCCTGGATTGCTACTGTAGATAATAATGATAATATTTATTCATTAACACATCAGCGATTTGATTTAATACTTTCATTCATCGATGGGCATACCTTGATGTTGTGATTAACAAATGTGAGCACGTTTTCTACACTGCAAGAAAACCTCAGGTACCTCAAGTTAGGACTGCAGCTTCTGAAATTGAGGATTATTTTGTGTTGCAGTTTGTCCCAAACAAGGTATGGTTATGGTGCTGGCAATATTTACTCCTGTTTAGAAGAGCTTTGTGCCCCTTCTTTGATTACTCCCTGTACATTTACAATCAAACCATGTTTCAGGAGTCACTGGATGGATTAAAGAAATTTCTCTTCGCTTCCCAGGAGCTTTGGGGCTACAAATTGTCTGCCTGGAGTAATTACAGCTGTATTTACACAGGAAATCCCAGGGGCATTGTAAGAGCACTGTTTCTGTGTATCTGTCTCCTTTTTCACCTGGCTGCTCTGCAGACCCTGCTTGGCCTGAGAAGCAGCAGTGGCAGAGCAGCTCCTCAGCCTGGCCTGAAAAGGTCCCAGCCCAAGCTCTGGTCCTCTCCTCCCCTGTTAACAGTATCAGACAAACAGCACAGATCTATTTATGATCTGGCTAGCAATGAATTTTGATTTGCTACCAGCTTAACTCCTTCTGAGTATTAGATTACAGCAAACATCTCCTTTTAACAGAAGATACCATTCCAATCCATAGTATTGATGGTGTCTTTAACAAATGACATCATCAATACTATGGATTGGAATACCTAAAAAATGTGGATACTCCTTCAAAATCCTTTAAAGAATTTTAAAGTAATACTGTCCTACTTCCCAAAACCATTTAATTTGCAAATATTTATTTTCATTTTGCATTTTCCCAGTCCCAGTGTAACCTCTGAAGATGCCCAGCACCTTGATTAATAAATGCACATTCCAGTTCACCCAGCATCCCTCTTCATCCAACGTGCACATACCTTTTGGTGTCTGGAGATGGGAGCTACAGTAAATGTTTAATTACCATTTCATTAATAATAAAATGCAAAAGGGTAACAATTAGCAGGTTGAAATTTTGAAAAGAGAGTTGTGCTCACTAGAAATTGAAGTGGCAAATCATCCCAGTTACTCAGTGAGTATTTACACAGGAATGAGGAGGCAGGATCAGTGAGTACACGTGTAATTGCATGGAAATGATGCTGACGTGATTACTCACCATATTATAAAGGGAAATTATTTGGCTCAAGGAAAGACAGCAGATGGTTGGGAAATAATCATAAAACTGTAACAACCAATGGGAGGAACATGTAGAGAAAGAAAAAAATGCAAGGGATGAGATGTTTGCAGAATGGGATGAGAAAGTTTGATTTAACTGGATGGCCTTTAATTTCCATGAACAATGAGTATAAAGTTCTTGAAGGGATTGTTCTTAGTTAATTCTTTTCTATGTTTTAATACTCAACTTTTTTCCTTTACTAGTGACATTTGAATTTTAAGTGGAAAGTAAATGGTGACAGAAAATGGAGTTGCCATATGTGCTTGCTCTGACAAAAAAATGATCGATACAACTTTTTTTTTCTTTTCCAACAAACACATATGTTTTTACCTAGAACTCTTTTCCTTGAGATTGGATTATGAATTTCTTAACGTGGGTGTCAGACCATCTGTCAGACAATAAAGTTTCCCTAGGTCTCAGTAATACCCTTAAGTAATGACACTTAAGACAATTCTGGTTTATAAGTGTGATGTGGTTTTTGGATTTTTTTAGTCAACAAATGTATATAAAGTTATATAAATGTATATAAGTTATATAAATGTATGTAACTCTAAATGGCACTCAGCTGACATGGATTCAGGTAACAGGGTACTTCACAATAGCATGGGAATGGATGCCAAAAGAGGCAGAAATTTGTCACCTTGAGCTGCTAAAACACAACTCAGCAGAGTTTTGTCCTGATGTCTGGGAAAAATAAGAGACTGAGTTATTTTCTCATTTAAATGGAGTTCTGTAGAGAGCATTAAAATAGAGCAGCCAAGTTCTGAGGGCAGGGTATGTTGCTGGGTTCACTCATTCCTGTTAAGTTCCTGAAGTAGCAATAAAATGGAAATTCATATGATTAAAGATTTTATCTTACGTTAGTTATCCAAATGTATACAAGCACTTTGAGCCCAATCTCACCCTCTCTCAAATAAAAATGCCTGTTATTCTATATGGGTTTTTAAAATATGTATTATTTCTGAGATATATCTTCTGAGATTTTTGGTGTGACAAATGTATCTACTTTGTGGGACAAAACCCTAACTAGAATTCAATTTTTCAAGATGAAAGAAAAAAGTATTTCCATTTAGGTCCAATTTTTACATGAAAGCTTGCATTTTGAAATCAAAGCCTTTTAACAAAACTGTTTTGATTAGTTTTGCTGATGGATCATCTGTTCATTTGACAAAAACCTCTCCTGCATCCAGCTGTCAGGAGTTCAGGGACACAACCAAACCCTGCAAAGTCAGACAGATGGGGATCACCTGAGGGTTTGGGGTCTGTAGGGCAGGACACCAACAGTATGAAGGAATAAGATGCAGCAGGAAGGAAGGAAGAATGTAGCACAGGAAATTTTCTGACATAACATACAGTTTCACAATTAGCCAAATGCAGAACTGGAGCACTTGAAATACTTCACAGCTCCAGAGAAATTGATGTATTTTTCTTCATGTTATCAAAAGTCACAGCTGACTTTTCCCCTGTATTTTGCTTTTTTTTTTCTTTTTTTTTTTTTCTTTTTTTTTTTAATTGGATTGTCCTTTCTGCATTACTGTTTCTGATTAAATTGGGGGTTAGGATTCTATTTTTGACAATATTAAACTTCACTGGATGAATCCCAGTTATCTATAAAATCATAAATGGAGAAAATAGCTGAGCCAGACACATCATTGTGTTGCCATAGAAACAAGAGACTCTCTCTGGCCTCCTCATTCCTGTCATTTTGTACACAAACCCTCCAAACTTTGAAAATGTTTTCTGGTACCATACTGTCATTTTGGGGAAGGAAACTTAATTCTCAGCAGGATTGACAGATATTGGCTCTTACCCCATTTTAGGGTCAAGAACACAATGTGACAGTGGGGGATGACAAGAGAGATAAGGACTCCTGGGGGGGGAAAGACCCCCCAGAGATTTACAGAAATAAAAAGTAAAGACACAGGCTGTAGTGACACCATTAAAACAAAATGTTGCCTTGCAAGAATAAAAATAGCTGCTTTATAGGACAATATATTTGGGGGAAAGCAAGAGAAATTATTGCAGGTCCTCATTATATTAAATTCCTGGGATGCATATTGTGACTTCCAATTGTACATCCACATTCATAAAAGATTATATTAGAAAGATCAGAGCTACCAGAACATCATATTTTCTTTTTTTTTTCTTGACATATTTTTTTGTGGGAGTGGGTACCATCAAATGACTAGAAAGTTCTGAGAGTATTAATTATTGCTTCCAAATTGCTTATGTCTAACTAGACATTGATCTAGATGTCTAGACATTGCTTATGTCTAACTAGATCTATTGAAAATCCAAAGCTACAAAAAATATTTTTTAAAGATTGCACTCCTGTTCCCTTCTGAGGAGTTGACTGTGAAACCTGAGTTATTAAAAGACAAAGCATTTTCATCATCACTGCATAACACCTGGTGAGGAAGCATTTTTGGCACACAGCTATTACAAAAGATCTCATCCAAAAATTGAGTAGATAAATCTGAACAAGACTTTTTCTTTAGCTGAAATGTTTTCTCTTTCTTTTATATAGAATGTATTTTTCCTCTGATAAATGGCTTCTTTATGCCTTTGTTATATTTCCTGGAAATGCTTTTACTTTAAAGAAGTTTGTTTCTAAGGAAATCAGCTTGAATTTAATAATTTTTTTAGTTTAAGGTCTTCAAGATTTTTTTTTTTTTACTTGTAATTAATGTAAGGAAAACATCATTATTGTGATAAAGAATGAGGCTTTCACATTTACATCTGTTTGTTTATTACATAAATTCAGGTCCTGATTATGTCCTGCAAGAGTAATTCTGCCAGCTGTGATACAGGGTTCAAATGCCAATTCTCAAGTGCTGCTTTCCTCCACTTCCTCCTGCAGTTTCACCAAAGTAGCTCACTTTAAACTATTAGAAATTGTTTTTCATTCCTGAAAGCTTAAATCCAAAAATGTCTCCCACATCAGCCTGAGCTCTGCATTCTGATTTAGTTCTCACTGCATTTCTTTGGATTTCACTGTGGCCTCTGCAGAATTTGTGTCCATCCATTTATGGCATCTCAGATAAGGTCAGTTTCTGAGGGTATAATGAGCGACCAGATGTTAGCAAGCAATCACAGCAACGCTGAGATTTCTGTGCATTCATTAAACTTGGTCAGATTTGGAGGCATTTTTCAACTCATTGATTGTCAAGTCATTTTTCCAAAGGATAGAAACACAAAACCTGAATCAATAAACAGCTATTAGAACATTCTAAACAGAAGTAAAACATTGTATTTTTCTCCAGCTTGGCATGAAAATTTCAATCTGCATAGTTAGCATGCAGGGGTTTAAGTTTAGACAAGACGTACCTCACACAAAATCTTTTTATAATATTCCCAGAGTGCCTGTTGAAGGGAAAATATGGCCCATACAATACAACATTACAACTTTTATTCTTATAGCAGCGTAGCTGCAGTTGGAGAGAGCCACTTAGGGAATTTAAAAAATACTTTCAAGTATCTCAAAATCTAAATCAACTCATCTGTCAAGAGAAAAGCACATCATAACTCTTCAGGAAAAAAAAAAAAGGTATTTTCTTTTAGCATAACATAAATCCAATGAGGTGTCAAATATAACCACATTTCACTCATTACAATGGCAAGCCTCTGAGAATGAATTTGCAGCTCAGACAATTCATCAGCCTATTCCTGGTTTCAATTCTTCATGCCTTAGCTGCCAGCAGTTTTATTTCCTTTTATTTTTCGTTGTTCGTGATGGCTTGTTATCAATGAGATGGGCTTGTGCAAATGTCATTATTTCTCTGCTGGAAGTTTTGCTTCCCTGGATGCAGCTGCTGTCAATGGGAAGGATGTTCTTGTGAATTCAGAGCAGCTCGGGCACACTGATGATTGGCAATGATTGGTCTGGGGTTTTTGGCTGACTTTCCAACCATGTGCCAAATAATGTTCACACCACTGTGGTCAGAGACCTTTTGCTGCTGCAAGCTATTAAGAAGATAAGACATTTTTGCCCCCAAGAATGCCTAAAAGTTCATTAAAGTTCGCTTTACACAATAGTTGGACTCTACCTTAGCACTGTATTATATTTTAGTTTTAAATCAATTATTCATTTGGAGCTGTTCATGCTGTCCTCCTTACTCTGGGAGTGATGCTGCTAATTTTATAAAAATAATTAGCTTTTTTTTTTTTTTTTTTAAATAAAAAAACTTAAAGGTAATTCAACCACAGGCACACATAAGGTGTTCAATGGCTTAAATGCAGCTATGGAAGGACATAAAAACTTGTAAGGCAAGAAAGTGCACCAGCTTTGCTATTTTAAAAGTACAGAGGAAGTGGAAACCAGATTAATGCAGTATTCACCTAGGAGAAAATGTTTAACAAGTAGCATAAAAAAAAGCATTATAAGGAATATAAGAAGGAACAATAAATAATAATCTTCCTTATTTTTATATAACCCTCTGTTGACTCTTACTTACACAAGAAAAATATATCCACATGTGTTTTGTTTTTCAAATCATTAGTTGGAACAATGTTTATAATCAATTTGTATAACCAAATATTAAGTACATTCAGTGCAGAGATGATTAAAGTACTATGATATAAGCTTTTCTCATCCCTTTGGAGACAACAACAAATGAAATTATTTAGACAATTTAGACAATGGCCATTACAGCTAGTTAATTGCAGTTCACCTGTATTTTGCCTTTCTGAATGCCATTTAAAACCAAACACAAGTGTGCACGTTCAAATGTGGTTGTTGGTTTTTTTTTAATCTCAGTTGGGTAGTCTGAGGACCTGATTAATTGAGAAAACTGAATAATTTACTCATTGCTATTGTACATTTTTATAAATTATGTTCTGATACCAATATCACCTTTATTTATGGGCAACTATTTGTTTATTGCATGGCAAGCCAGGAAGTAATTTTATCACTCTTAATGGAACAGCACAAGGGTTACATCAACTGAAAACTAGCAACCAACCTCAGAATTTACTTCCCTAATGCAAAACTAAACTTTTGAGACTTCATTGTATTTTAAAATAAATAAAAGCACAACTTCAAATATTTTAAGCAGATATATGGGAACTGGTAGAAATTTTCCAATGAATTTTATTTTGCAAGCCCTAAGGAATTTGGTGAGGTGCTTGTGAATAGTTCTATCAATCCTTAATAAGATGTTCTAGGAAGACTAATTCCTAGAATTAACTTACAGACATTGCCAGGGCTCCAGTCTGCAAGGCTCTGGCTATTTCATTATTTTTCATCTAAAACCTCTCTATTATCAAAGCTGAAAAGTGCCTTGATTTGAATCTTCCCCTCTCAATGGTGAATCAAATTTAGTAGAGACCAGCACTCAGCCCTGCCCCTGGGATTCTGAGGGAGGCACAGCAAACCTCTGGCTCCAGGGGAAAACAGAGGGGAGATTTTTATTTGGGTTTGGTGTGTCCACACTGAGGCAGTGAATGGGACAGGAACATCCCTGGGTGGGTTCGGGTCCTACTGACACAACCAAATGGGCCCTCTCTGGAATGTGTGGATTTCCAAAACACCCAAACAAACATCACTGTGGGATTAAGCCCTTTTCTGACCCAAGATGGAGCACCTGAGAGGTGCTATTCCATTTTCAGTCTCATGTGAAGGGTGAGACAATACACGTATTATGATTCACACAATTAAAGATGTTGTAATTCATCACAATCAGAAGCCAACTGATTTTGGGCTATGGTAGAAGGTGAGAGAGGTTTTGGGTAATTAGTTTGGGAGTTGGGGGGTGGAATGGATGTAGCTGAGAAAGTGGAGGATTTAGTAGAGTGTTTAAAGATATTAATTACTGTATGATATGTTGGAAGTAATATGGCAGTTGTATGATCTTTGTTAATGGTAAAAACTCTGAACAAAGACCTGGCCCTACAAAAAGTGCAGCATCCCCTGCAGAAAGTGAAAGCAGGTCTGTGGGAAGGCCACATGAGGTACACTTCAGCACATATCATCACTATCTGACATGCCTCAAAAAATGTAACTGGCATAAACTGCTTATTTGAAACTGGGAATTTATAATAAATAACTGCAGTGGACTGTCTCAAAATTAAAACATGATAAAAGGGAATAAGCAGCTTGTTTTTTCCAAAATCAGAGGCAACAATTAAACAGGGAGATAGAGAAATCTTTTTTTCCTCTAGTAAAATCACTAATCAAGGCCACAAGTCCACTCTGTACACCTCCAACAGTGTCCACATTAATCTCTCCAAAACAAATCACTCCCAATGTAGGTAGAACAACAAGGTACTGATTTCGATTCCAGCATACAAATATTTTTTTAATATAGGTCTTATTAAAAGAAAAGTGCCAGGTTTGTTGTGGTTTATATGCACATATTTTATCCACATATGCAGCTTAGAGAGAAATAGATCATTCACATAGATAAACTGGAAATGAATTTCTCTAATTCTGCAGACAGACAGATATACTTAAATACACTATTCTGCAGACAGATCAATTACCTAAATCCCGAGAAATAAGATTAATTCTATTAGATTTTCTGAAAATCTTAAAAAGATTCCTCAAATCACATACTTAGTAGGACAGCACAAAAAGAAATGTCTACTTGAAACTTTGATTCAAAGAACTACTCCATTATTTTGAATTTAATGTAAATGTTGTAATTTTCTCCTGTTTTCAGTGGAGAAAAATGAAGCAAGTAATAGAAAATCAATTTCAACTAGATGTAAGTAAATTGTAATTTACTTTAAAAGTGCATCTTTGGTTAAAGAGCAACTTTGTGTTTTTTAAGCTGAACTCAGTAAATAACAGGCAAAAAAAGGAGACAAAATTAAGTATTTTCTTTTCAAATTTACCTAATTCCTGCACTCTGTTTTAAGTACTGCAAAGGAGTTTAGAAGAAAAAAGAAGGTGGAAATAGAGCAAGAGGAACAGAAGAAACAGAACGTGGGGTTGTTGGTTGTGGTTTTTTTGCATATGTAATGTTACTAATACCTATTTTAGTATGTGAACACCTCAGGAATTGAATTAGGAGTTTACAGGACAATAAATTGAACTTTTTAGCAAAGAAGACTAAGATGAGGAGAAGGAGTAATTTTATCTCATTTTAGAAGACAGTAAGGAGTTCCAACTCTGACCTAGGACGTTCTCTATCTAACAACATCTAATAACATCATATCATTCAGAGATCTCAATGTGGAGGCTGCTTTAAAGAAGAAAAGTTTTATGGGCACAGGACCAGCAGCACATTACTGTGAAGTAAGAAAAAAAATCCAGCAAAAGTTAAAAATTTAAATTAAAAAAAGTGAAAAATAAAAAAGAGATTTAAAATAAAAAAGCAAGAATAAATAAATAAATAAATAATAGTTATTTATGTATTTTAAAATAAAAGTAAAGTGAGATGCAAAGCTACACAGAAAGCCCAAATATACACATCTGTGGCTTGGCTTCTAATTGCCAAATTCTGTAATGGAAACTTATTGATTGGGGCAAATCCACTGAAGGATCAAAAGCTACACTGAACATTTTTTGTCAAATGGTGACAGAAGAATTCTGGAAGATTGAAAGAACTTTTATTCAAGAATAAAGGAAGGAAAATGCAGCCAAGTATGTCAGCATTTTTCCCTCTACCTTGTATGATCTGTCAACTCAAACTTATTTTGGATCAGTTTTTCTTTTTTCCATGAACTTTCTATAGATTGCTCTTTGATTGCTGGAACAGTTTATGCCACATTACCTACAACAATGCTAAAAACCCATACTTAGGAATAAACTGTCCCATTTCCTGATATATTCCATGCAAGCCAGGAAAAACAGCCCCAACATCTTTGTAGTCAGAGAAAAGACATCAGAGGTATGCAAAGTTTGAAATAGAAAGAGGTGGATGGGATCATTTTAGGGGATGTTGAGGTAACTGTACCAACTTATAAATATATAAATACTTAAATATAAAGACATATAAATAATATATAAAGACTTCCATCCATTGGAATTATAAAGGCCTAGGCCTCCTTTTCTGCTAGGCTTCACAAGTGCTTATTGGAGCGTTCTCAGGTAATTTTGAAATAAATAGAAAACAGCTGCTTAAATGGCTGAGGAAAAGAGATCAGATCTGGGCACAGCCCTGAGGCACTGGGAAACCACAGGCCCATGACTACTCACAAAAAGAGCACCGAGAGGTGAAATGGAAGCAGGAGGGACAATAAGGAAGGAAAGGACAGGTTTCTAAACTTCAGGTAGTTCAGAATGATAATAAAGAAAAGAGCCTTTCACTTCAAGGTACATTGGTTGTAACTAAGAATGGACTGAGGCAATAAAAAGGTTGCAAAGAAAAAGAGGTTTTGCATCAAAGAAAAAAAATAAAGTGAGAGGGAAGTAAGAAAATTCTTGTGTACACTTCATAAAATCTAAACTCTCTATATGTTAGGTACTCTCACCATGCTGTTTATCAAGATAAATTACCTTAAATTTTTGCATTGAAATATGTTCTCTATAGGTTGACCTCCTAAGCTTTAAATTTAAATACTGGAGAATAATTTCCATCCCATATGGTATCCATGTTTGTATTTATCAGTGGTAGGCTGTACATGGAATTTCAGATTCTGCAGTGTTGCATAGGGCTGTGTGCTCCCCTGGTTTACAGGGAATACAAAAGAGTGATTAGATTTCAAATACTTCTCCTTTTGTGTCTCAATGGTGATGTCCAGATTTGAAATAAAAGGAATAAAGGAATAAAAAGTACAGCCAAAAAAAAAAAAAAAATGGAATATATTTTGGGAAAGGGAATTCGAGGCAAAATTTAAAAAGATACTTGCTCTTGGTGAATTTGATGAATATTAACTTTAAATGTCTTGCCTTCTTTATCCCACATTTTTCTGTCATGGCTTGTTTATTTTACAGGTGCCAGATATGCAGATTTGGATACCAGTGGCACTATCTGGTTTTGATGTATTTTATCCTCCATACAGCCAAAGGCCAACGATTTGCAGCTGGGTATGAAAATAACATTTGACTCTGCCTGAAACATGGCCGTGAGGAAGGGGAGCAATGAGCTGTGCACTTGTTTATACAAGAAAGATAAGAAAAATTACTTTGATTTGACAGCATGCTGGAGACTGATACCAGTGTGCTCAAGGAAGTATTTTAAAGTCAGAATTTCAGACACATGACTTCGTGATTCAAATGTAAGCAACAGCAAAAATGTTTTATTGCTCAGTCTAGCACTCATCCTTCTCATGCCACCAGTGTTGCTCTTTCAGTCAGGCAACCATAAAACTGGTTCACAAATATCACCCAAAGCTGTCTCAGGGGAGTTTTCTGCACGCTGGTGCCCTGAATTAGGAAACTGAATTAAGGATAATGAAGAGGAGTGATGGGAAGAAATATAAAAATGGAAAACAGTGACAAAGGGCAGGCACACTGAGGAGAGGATCCACAAAAAACAGACAGTGAATTTTGGCAGGATGTTTTTTCCACATTATATGACACTGGGAGATGACATGGAATCATGAGGTAAACTTTGAAGTGAGAGTAGGCTGAATTTTCCAACTTTTGACACTACAGATCTCCATAAAAAAATATTATGCATTTTATAATTGCTGTGAAGCACATTCAGGAGGGTTTTTATGCTGTGCTTATCATGGCACATTGTAATGCCACTTTGGCACTACTATCACACCCTATTATCCATTACATACATAACCAAGGACTACACAAAAAATAAAATATTCATGACTTTTAGTCAATTCTTGATTAGTGAGATGGTTGTGCTACGTATAATAATAGAAGAAATGTTTACCCTGAGGAGTCATTATCCAATACTTGCACAGCTCTAATCTCAATTCCAAGAAGGACAAGCCACTATGGAAAATGTGAAAGTAACCACAATTAAAGGATATTGAAAATGTTGTCTTCTTGTGAAGCTTAGATCATATTTTTAAGTGGAATCAAAAAGCAGGACACCATGTCAAAATATGTTTAAAAAATACTGTTTAAAAAGCCAAAAATCAAACACTACCTGTAAAGTGAAGGGTTAGAAGAACCCCTGCAGAGCATTTGAAAGCAAAAACACCAAGATTTATTCTTTTTGATGTTACTGAAAGGTAAGAACTGCCATAGAGAAAAGGTAAGAATTGACAGGAGAAATATGTGGAGGATGTTGCAAAAACATTCGCAGGTAGCTCTGTGAAAGAATCTGCCTTAGAAAGCTCTTGAAGTTGTTCATACTCTGATTTTCTTGAAGTTTCTTGGGACTGTATAAAATTAGGAATTATGATCGGGGAAACACACTTTAATTAGCATTAATTTTAGCAATGTAATATATTCAAGATGATTTATTGAGACTTTGGAGCAGGAGATCCTCTCTCCATCTTTCTGTGAACAAAATACAAACCTGCTCTATGCCAAAGCCTGCCAGGCAGCCACAGCAGCCAGTTCCAGGTGGAATTGTTCACTTTGGTAACAGAAACATCAGACAGAGGTGTTGCTTTAGGACCGAAGTTGGAGTGAAAAAATAAATGGCTTTTTTTGAGATTGAGAACTCATCAGAGCAGAACAATGGAAAAGTATCCATTTTAAAGTTTCCATTTTAAAGTCTTGATTTGGAGGGAATGGAGGGAAGACAGCAAGGAAAAAAATGCTATCCACAGCTGCTCCATGGGAAACATTACCAAATCCAAGTCCTGGCCTTCCAGAATAAGACCATAAATAAGGAAAGAATAAATAAATAAGTAAGGAATGCCATTACTGGGACCTCTTACATTACACAGGCCAGAAAAGCCTAACCTGCAGGTCCTGTGCAGAGCCTACAACACTGTCTCAGGGTTAAAATGTATTCCAGTGATGGAAAATCCATCTTATGCTCTGGTAAGCTGCTCTCAAGGTTAGTCACCGTGGTAAAGTCTTTTCCCAAACCATTTCCTTGTCAGGAATTTCCTTAGCTTCCATGTTAGGAGGCATTTCATACTTTGATACTTCAGTGTTGGCTTTCTTTTTTCATTTGTTTGTTGGGTTGTGGTTTTTTTGATATTAAAGAGGGATCAGCTATCAGAAATCTTTTCACTGTTTAAGCTGAGGTCACCTCCTAACCTCTTTTTTTTTTTTTTTTTTTTTTTTTGCAGAGGGGAAAAGGATAAAGTGAATAGCTTAAGTCCTAAGCTGCTTAAGAGTTTCTAAGCCCCTTTAGGGTAGGGGATGTTTTCTGAAAACTGAACTACTTTGCAGGTTTGTTTGGTTGCTTTTTTTTTTTTTTTTTTTTTGTTTTTTTTTTTTTTTTTTTTTTTTTTTTTTTTTTTTTTTTTTTTTTTTTTAATCTTATTTTTTTCAAT
>VZRH01000521.1:0-29085 GCA_013397555.1 Urocynchramus pylzowi | reverse complement strand
AAAACAAAAAACCAAAAAAAAACAAACCACAAAAAAAAAAAAAAAAAAAAGAAAAAAAAAAGAAAAAAAAGTTGAAAAACTCTATCAACAATTTTTTAGGTTATTTCTGTAGCCAACACAAAGCTCTTGAGACACACAATTCCCTACTTACTTACACATTCAGAGGTTGCCAGGCTGGCCACTGTGCCTTGGCCTTGATGACTGTTAGAACTTCATCACTCTGTGAAAAGAGACAAAGGACATTTTTACAAGGAGAGCAATATGTTTATGTGTTATTTAATAATACGTAATAATGTTTTATTTATTATCCTGATGTATGAAGGGATGTATGGAAGGATGGAAAGGCTCCATGGTGGATGCACTGCACTGGTAGCATGTTCTCTTTGCTCTCCATTTCTGCATGTGAAAATCACAGGGTGAAATATAGCAGCCATCTGTCGAAGCCCACAAAGCACTGTACAAAGATTATTTCCAAAAGTCTGCTGTAATCCTTGCATCAGCACTTTTAAATTTTACATTGCTACAATAAACTCAGGACAAAGGCAGGAGAGCATTAACAAGGCTCAGATGCCCCAAAGACATCTATCACACTTCTTCAGAAGCATCTTCCCCATCTCCCCTAGGAATCCACACCAGTAATTCACCTGGAGGGACACAAAGTTCACAGTTCACTCCCATGATTTCTACTGTCTTTTAAAAATATTTCCCAATTAGACCAAGAAACCCACTTCATATATTACCAGTAATTGGCACTTCCAGCAGAGCTGACCTTTCAGTTTAGTGATAACAGTGCCATTTCTTGCTTGATAGCAACACTTCTGACACCCCAGACTAGCTCTAGTCCATCCACACCCCACCTGAAAGAAAACAGCTTCTGCTGGTTGTCTTTACTACTCTCAGTATTTCCTGAGCCCCTCTTTTCACCAAAGCAAGGGCATTGCAGAGATGATGGGCTCCCTCTCTGACACAGGAGGCTTTCAACCTCAGGAATATCAATGTGACAGACCTCTCCCTTAGCCTGATTGGATGGAAAAGCCACTTTCTGGAAATCACTTTTACAAATGCAGATGCCTGGAAAAATCCTATACTACATGAAGTATCCTGAGCTAAGACAGCTGAAAATCCAACTCTACAAAGGCAAGTAAGTATAAAGATATTTTACCAAGCTCCCACACTACAGATACAGGTAGAAAAAAGATAAATTTGTGCTGGCAGGGAGCAATCAAACAGCAGGCAGCAGGGCTGTGCCAGCAGGTAGATCCTCTGGGGTAGGCACACCCTGGGTGAGCAGCACCAGTCCAACACTCTCCAAGCAGGAGAGATTCATCACATCCAGGTTCATCCAGGGCAGCCCTCTTCTCAACTCCATGCTTTCAGATGTAGAGAGAGTTTTGCACTCAAAGTGGTTTAAAAAGTAACTGATTAAATGAATGAAGTTAAAGATCTGAAGTTAAAAGACATGGTCTGTCTCTGACAACAAAATTTTCCTTAATTTTTAATTTTCCTTGTTTCAATATCCTAAAACTTTCCAGCCAGGCACATTTTCCTTTACTCGCCTTAAGAAGAGATTTGCATTCAAAATTATTAACTCTGCATTTTACTTACCAACAAAAGTCTCTCATGAGCATAGATGGTTACATTTATTAAAGTCATGCACTGCTTATCTAATTGCAGGCAGCAATTATGTCACTAGTATCAAAATCAGTCATGTCTCTAAGCATTTCAACACGTGCTATTCAAATTAAAAATTACCACCGAGAGTAGATGAGCAATGACTACAAGCTCAGTAGTAAGTGCAGAGGGAAGGAAATAAGAGGTGTATGGTGCATTCAGACACCCCTGAAATTTTAAGGGAGGTGAAAATTCAGAAGCAAACACTGAATTCAGGGACACCTGAATCAAAAAATTAAAAAAAAAAAAAAAAATTTTAAAAAAAAAAATCTGGTATTCTGTTGAGCCTGGAATGAAAACCCAATTTTTTCATACCTAGAGCTCCTTGGCAATTACATAGGATTAAGATACAACTTGGATTAAGTCATTACAATTCCAGACTGATACTCTAATTGTGCAGGTGTCTCTGTCATGCACATTCACAACATTTCTTGGGGATGCCAGCCCCACTTGGCCCACATGTGGCCATGGTCCTGCATCTCCCCACACTCCTGCAGGGATCCCCAGGAGCTCCTCATCTTCCTTCCTCTGCCTCCAGACCCTCAGCTGACCCCTACATTTTTGAGCATAAGCATGATAAATTTAAAGAACCCAGGGAAACTGATGTTGTCCAGGAATTCGCAGCCTTGTGAACAATCCATGGATGGAGAGCAATCTATGGAAAAGATGCTGTGCTTGGATTTGCTGGCCAAACTCTTCAGCTATAATTATTGGCAGATGGTAGAAGCTGAGAGGATATGAAATGCCTGAAGAGAAACCCACAAATTAGTAATAAATAACCAGTTGATGTAACCCAACTGCCTTGAATAAACCAACTGCACATACATTACAGTAGAGGCAAAAAACTCACATTTTCAAAAATATAATAAAAAATACAGTTTTTTAAACATTTTCTTAGTGCTTGCTGTCCTACATTTGTACTCATTTTACTCTTCTATTCATATTCCAAAGTTTTGCTTTAATTAAAGTAATTTAAGTAAACAAAGTCTCAAATTTCCACCAAAATATGGAAAAGAGAACTGGGACTTTTTCTGGGACTGTGGTATGTTGCAAGTTGTCATCGATTTTGTATTTATCTTGGAAGAAATTATTCAAAGTAATGAAACTCTTACATTTTGGCAAAGAAAGCGAAATTGTTTGCAAAATGATGGAGTGTCAAAATGTTACATTGTCAGAAGTTAAAGGGAAGGGCACCAACGCTCCTGCTTGGAGCTGATGAAAATCCCTCAAGTGTGGTTGGACACAATCACTGACAAAACTTGGTTTTTCTCCTGAAGCTGCTTCTGCAATTTCAGTTATACTACAATTACAGGATTCTGGCTTCACCATTTGAAGTAGAACGGCTCCTTCTCTATGGGCTGAAAAGTTGCTCAAGAAGTCCAGTGGAGCCAAAGTGCTTTCCAGATTGACTTCAATTTAATTGGATTGTGGCCAAAATTAAAACATTCTAAAAATTGCAAACAACTCTCCTTTTTTCCACATCCACTTTCTACACTGGTGTTCAAGCTGGGGCTGAGTTTTTCACTCAATAGATGTATCTTATGAAAGCACTGCTCTCCAAAAAGTCCTAATGGTATGATTTTAAAAGGTTGATAATGTCATTCTGATACTGACAGCCTTACTGTTACTCTGAAGTTGGTAAAAAATTAATCCTTTGCTCTCCATCCATTTGTTCCTGCAATGTATAAATGAATGCTCATGCAGAATAAAGTAATTAAATGGCAACACACAGAACCCAGTGGTATGAAACCACTGCTAAGTTAAAACCTTTTACTGTGCACCTACAAAAGATTAAAAGCATTTCCTCACTTCAAGAACAGAAAGTGGGACATTGCTCAAAAAGTCAGCATTAAAGATACAACTTGATTTGAAGTCCTTCCCAACCAAGGGGACTTAAAACAACACATTTGAAGGGTAAAATCCATTTTAAAAGTAATGAAAGCTTTCAGCAAAAGTTTTACGTATGATCTGAATACCTTTGGAGTGAAAGAGAGATTAGCAGGATCTAGAAAGCCCTCTAAATTATTCCATGTGCTCCTGCTGCTTTTTGGTAACCAACATGATTAGCATCTATTCTATACTATTTCCAAACTATTTTTATAGGTTTTGTTACTATTTATATTTTAGGTTTGTCAAATAATGTTATAAGCTATCACTGTGCAGATCACTTAGCACTTTGCAAAAATGATATGATTTAGTTCAGCTAAACAAATTAATGTGTTATCTGACATCAAAATCAGAGTTAGAGCCAATGAACTGTGGGAATGAAAAACACCTGGTTTGGGCCAGAGCTCAATTTCACTCATTTCATACTGCTGCTGCTTGGCATTCATTCCATTGTTTTGCAACAGAGAACATTTAATTCCTTCCACAACACTCCTCACACTATCTGAATGCCTTTCTATCCACAGTGAATTCATTTTCACAAGACTCTCAAAAAGTAGAAAAAAGCAACATTATCTTCAACTCCCAGATGATGAATTGAATGTCTTCTGGAAACAAACCTACATATCTGAGTTCTAAGATAGCATCTTCCCCTGCAGGATCATCCTTCCCCTGAAAAATAATTTGTTATTAAAGGAGAAAGAGATAAAGTGAGCATGAAAAAGTATATTGCACAGTTCTGTGGGGAACCAAATGCTATAAAAATTAGAATGATGTAGTGCTTTGGAGGGATTGTTGGGTGCTCTTAAAATCTGATCAGTCTTCTATGATTGGTATAAATTGTCCTTATTCCACCTCCACTATGTGCGAACACACAGAAATCACAGAGAAGATTAAAACACAATCTTTTCTTTAAAGTATGACCTAATGCAAAATGCCTGGTTAACTAATGCCTAACAAATTAAGGACTTCCATGGCACATTACTCAAAGCATGGCATGTTTTCTCCTCTTGATAAAATCAGTAAATAGCTTTCCTGCCTTGGTTTTGCAGATGTATTTGAATGAAAAGGGACACTGATGTAGGCTCATTTCTGAAATTTTTGAAAATTTCAAAAGAAAAAGGAAGTAGGTGTCTTTTGTGTGATAACAAAATATTTCTGTGATAAAAGCAGTGCTGAGATGCAGTTCAACGTGCAGCGATGTTTCTAGGAAAGTACATACAACTACTGTTTTTTTCCAGTTCTTAAGCAGGAGCATTTTTGAAAAGGTTAAGCTTTTAGTCACAAATTGCTTCATTTGAGAGGGAAAAATGCCCATAATTAAAGACAAAGACTTATTTTTATGATGACAAATAAATTCTGTTTAAATCTATGACTGACTTAGATTCAGGCAGATTGTACTTAAAGCCAGTAGCACAGGTTTGGAATTATCATAAGCAAGAGCAAAAATGCATTTCAACCAGTGGAATTGTACCAGAATTGTGTCTGCCCACTTTACTTTGACTTCTCTATGTTTATGACAGCAATTTTGTGGCAGCTGAGAAAACCACACATATTAAAAGATATATAAACACGCCTGAATGGAATTCATTTTTTGATCATAGTACCTACGAATTCAATATTTCCCTGTACAAACAGTCGTTTTTTTAATTAAAAATTCTTGTTTATTTTCTTTGAAAAATAGGTAATGTCATTTCAGGGAATACAAAATCTGACTTTTTCAGTTCACCAATTACAAAAGTCTGGGGAAATTTCCAGGCTTTTAATAATAACCAGTCAATTACTAAAAACACAATTCTGGACTTGAGATAGATTTCAGTGCTGGGGCGAAACTAAATAAAAACAGAAGGAAAGCTGAGCATTTAAATCCATTTCTGTTACTGCCTGAAAACATCCCTCCTACAGGAGAGCAGATAACCCAGCACCTCAGACAGTCCCCTTAAATGCTGTGCTGTACAGGAAAGCTTTCCTGAGCTGGACACTTGGCAATTTTGTATTCACTTTTACAAAGAAAAACCTCTCTGTCAGATAATCAGGCTGAGAATTTCCCCCAAATGCAGGTATTGTCCATGTTTCGCAGAAAATATGGAAATATATGTCAAAGCTTCACCATTTCAGGGTGGTGATTGCACAGATGTCAGCTGACATTGTGTATTTTAAAATAAGCTTTCTAAGGGTATTACAGGAATTATAGCTTCTGACTCTTTAAAAAATTACTGGGATGGGATGCAAAAAGAAGTGTGTTCAATGTTAATCAAAGTTCATATCCCAAAAGCACGGTCTCACTTTGCACTAACAACCTTTGGCATTAGCTGTCCCACAGGGTTTCCTTTCACTGGGGTGCAGGTTTCAGGAGGTGAATGTGGGCTGAAATTGATAACAGAGCTGTTGCTAATGGCAACATTGAAAATCAGATGTGCTGGTTTATTTCCATGAAGGTGCAGTTACATAATCTGGGGTGCTCCCAATAAAGCAATAATTCATGTTTTGCACAGTATAAAGCTTAGCAGTGTGTGTTAATGAGCCCTAGGTATGCTCTGAGGATCCAAGCTCTCATTTTCTCTGCCTGAGCAGATTCCTTAGAAAAGAGTCTCCCTCAGGAATCCAGTTCTTGATTGCATGTTGATTTTCTACTGCACACTTTGCTTCGTTCTACATTGAATGCTTTGCTGTCTCTAGGACTACAGAAACATTCTGGGATCCTAAATTACTTTGCCAAACCCAAGGGAAAATCTTTTTACTACAGTTCATGGTGGCTACTTTTTAAAGCAGGGGATCAAATTAGATTTTGGAGAGGACCTTAAGTGGTGCAACTCCCACCCTCTGCTTAATAGGTTTATCCAACACACACCCTTTTGACCTTCTCCTGTCTTGACTTTCCCAATTCCATCGATCCTTTAGGCTTTAAAGCTACTGCTATTTTAAACTCTCAAAAGATTGGACATCAGAAAAGAAATGGGGGAAAAAAGGCCCTTGACACCAATCCAACACATTCTGTGTGCAATAAAGCAGCTGTATGCAACTGAGTGGCAAGACAAAACCTGCATTCATGGGAGAGAAAGATAAAACTGGTTTATATCACTAGGTTCACTCATCAGATTCATATCCAGGTAACTAAAGCTTTTTTTTTTTTGCTCAGGCTCCTTGAAATAGTTTCAAAACAGCCGGGGATGAAAGCATTGAGACAGGCTCTTGGGCATGCTAGGAATAAGTGAAATTCAACTGCTTAAATATCAGCAGGAAAGCTCAGGAGAAGGCTGGGTTTGCTCTGAGAAGCAGCCCAGGGAATGGGGGCACAGAACAATTCTGTCATCTGCTAAATGCTGGCAGTGAGATTCCAGGAGTCACAATTATTCTTTCTGATGCTTTGCTCACACATTAGCCAAATGTAGGAGCTTGAGCAGAGGAGAAATAATTATTCGGATAATAGGAAGGGGTTTCAAATAAGACCAGCAAATTAGCTCAGGAGGTGAGCTTTCCTGACCCTTGATAGCACTTTGACAAATCAATGCAGGAGTTTTATTCCATTCAGTATGTACAATAAAATTTTCTAGATGTGCTTTAGCTGCTGTACAGAGGCAATCACAGCAGATTAATTTCCCTTCAGTAAAGATAACATGTCTAAGCCACCCTTCACCATTTCTTAAAAAAAAAAACCAACCCAAACCAAAACTCACCAAAAAGTCCAGAATAAATATAGCTTTTTAGCAGATTAAGGAATTGACAGTCCTACAATGAATTATATATTCTATAGGCTGGAAATCAATATTCTTTTAAGGAAATCAGCTTTCCATCCCTTGCCAGCCCCCAACATGTCCAGCAGTGCTGTGACAGGGCACTGCCACATGAGCCCTTCCTCTGGCACAGAACAGCCTCAAAGGTTTATGCTTTGACATTAACCTGCTTCAGAATTTAATGACCAAAACACCTGGGTCTGGGATTTGGTATAAAGTCATCTACATCTCTGCCAGGACTCAGGAGAGCAGGGTTTTAAGAGGAAAGTGAGGGATTTCTCCAAGTGGAGATGTTGCCTTTTTCCCATCAGGGGCTGCCTTTACCACCTCCTTTTCTTGCAGCTCCTTTCCTCTTGAAAAGCAGCCCTGTCTGCCCTGTGTGACTCCAAAGACCATCTCTGCATTCCTCCACAGGGAGCAGCTCCAGTCTGACAGCCCTGATTCTGCTGGTGGACTTTAATTCTGCCTCAGCTTTGGTCCTGCACCCCTGTGAGGACAGACAGAGGAGACTGACAGCACTGCCCAACCTGTAGGCAGGACTGGCTTTTAGGGCAGTGGGGAGCTTTTGTTTTTCCCTGGCAAGGAACTCTCCTGTCCTGTTTCCCAGCAAGGATTTGCAATGGAGTCTTTTCTGGAGCCCGTGGCTCAGTGGGAGCTTCTCCCTGACAGTTTTGTCTGACCCCATCCTGGTGCAGTAAATACTCAGGTGGACCTTGTTAAACCACTGGAGCAATTTATCATTGAACCTTGTTAATATTGTTGCTTCTTTCTTGCAATTAGTGTATCTCCCCATCCACAACAACAGGGGCAAATCCAGAAACTGAGACTGGCCCTGAAAATTTCCTTGCTTCTTAGAAATTTCAGTGGTCTGAGAGTGGGTAATGTTGTCATCCATCTGTGGGGGTTCACTCTTGCTTTCCAGCAGTTAAACAGCAGGGAAATGGCATTTTTTTGTGGTTTTTTTTGGGTTTTGGGCATTTGTTGGTTTGTTTGCTTGTTTTTGTAAGCTATTTAGCACTAACTGTTCCCCCAGAGCAGTGTAGGAAGTGAGATGAAGGTTCTCTCCCTACCTGTTGCTTAAAGAGTTCCAAGTATCGTTACATCAGTTAATATGACTATACTTTCCATGTGCCACTGAGTAGAATTAATATTAAAAGAGGAATTACATAATTCAGCATTAAATACTGTAGGAGATGCTACTAGAGTGACATCTGCACTCGATATAATTAACATACTAGGCAAGGACTATTAATTGCACTGTAGAAAGTACTGTTTGGGTTCCTATTTGCTTATTTAGAAATGCCAAAACAGAAGAGAAAACTAGGAGTTAAACCCTGGAGCCACAATGGTGCATGTCATCCTGTAGTAACTAGATATAAATGATTGATGTTGTCTCTGTTATAAGCCAGACATGAAGAAGGGTGTTTGTCTTAAGGAGCATCTTTAAAGTGCTCTGGAAAAGCCCATGCAGATCAAATTGCTGAGTGCAGCACACATGCAGTTATTTTATTATTAGAATAGTTTTAAGTTAAAGACCACGAACAGGGGCTTGCACTCTAAAGCAGGTATTTGCCATATTGCACTGTACTCACAATGTTAACTCTCAGAAATTAGTGAGAAACAATCACTGCAGTGAGGTCAGGGTAAACATAAGTATTTCAGTTTTAGCTGTGAGGTACCAAAGACTGGTAAGGACATGCCCTAAGGCTGTTACCTCAGTGTACTGCTAAAAATGCTTATTGCGAGGTGCATCCTTTGTTATTTCACGTGGTTGTTTTGAAATCTTGTGTACACTGACCTGTTTATATGCTTATTTCTAAAGCTGATGTTCTGAAATCAGGTTTAAAATGCAGAGCTTAGCTGTTAACCATGTTATCATGAAATGACACAATGCATTCTTATGCCACGAAACAGGTATTTTAAATATTCCATGGCATGTTCAGTCCCAAAAAAGTCCCAGTAATTGCATGTTTAATAAACCTTGTAGTTCTCATTCCCATAGTAAAGTACATAGTTCTGTTGTGATCATCTCATTCATGTTCCCATCTCACATATTCCCATAGGTCTCTAATAAACTCTTTTCTAGTAACTCTGTGATCAGGATTATCCAGTGTTAGAATTGTGCTCAGTTCTATTAAATCAAGGATACCATGTACAGACATTTATTTTCCTGTATCTTTTACTTTCTCTCCCTCAAATCCTCTCATACCAGGCTCCTGCTGAGGGATTTCCAGAAGAATACTGAACATCACCATCATTCACTATTTTATTTGTACAAAAAAGCACCAGGCCAGACTGGTCCCCACTGAAGTCCTAGTTCCAGGTGTTAGGCCATTATATGAAATTTTTTGCCATCCCTTGAAATAAAACTAGGTTGTTTTCCTTTAATTAATCTCTAAAGAGATTAGAACAGCCACATTATTGAAGGGCAAACTTCCAAAGGGGTTAATAATTACAGCAGCAAAGCCTGGTAAATGCCACATCTTATTATCAAGGCAGTGCTTGGACTTTCTCCACTGGAGTGGCTTTAAGAACACGTCATCCTCTGGCTAATCAGAATGAATGTTTTCAGCATTCATGTTTCTAATGCAAAAACACCCCAAATTCACAGGGCTGTCCCTTCCTCTGCCTTCTCCTGGCACTGCAGTTGCACACTGAAATAAACTGATGGAAATGTTCTCTCCTGACAGAATTGCTGAGTTGTTGCACCAAAGTAAATAGTGGGAGTCTATTAAAAATGTAATCACTGCCTCATTCTCTCAAGTCTTATGAGCCAATTAATAGGACTCTGTATTTTCATTGTACCTTGCCGCAAAAAAATATTAAAATGCTTTTAAATGACAGCATTCTGGAGTCTCCTGTTTGTACCACCGTGCACACAAACTACAGAAAAGCTGGGAGAACAAATACACCCCTTACAGTTCAGGAAGTATTTTTTCCAAGCAGCCTGAGAAATGCTTGTCTGTCTGACTGCCAAGACTCCAGCACTGACCTCAGCACCATGATGAGGTCACTACAGGCCTTGCCACAATAAGCCTGACAATGACATTGTCCCTGTTCTGATGTACAGCATCTGAAGAAATGACACCAGGTAATCCACAGGCAAAGGGAGGGACGTCAACCTTTCTCTCCTACACTGGATGACTTGTTGCTCCACTTTCTGAAAACCAAAGCAGCTACATGCAAACATGGCACCATCCACAATCAATCTGAATTTGTGGTTAAAACATTGATTAATCCAGCGAGCACAATCAAGTTGTCTGAGAAATCCACTAGCTACATTAATTTTGTGTAAAATATAAACAAATAAGGGTAATTTGTGGCTCAAACCACACTTTTCACAAAGCCAAAATGCATGTAAAAGCAAGCTAAAAGGCTCACTGTAAACCAGACCCTGAGCAGGCACAGCTTTGAAAAGCAAATGGATTTTCTTAGATATGCACCTGGCTAGAACTGGCTTACAAACCAGGACATTTGTCTAAGGAGGGGACATGAAAAATTTAAACAATTCCTTTCCCCCAATGCCATTCAAAAAGTTGGACACCTGCAATCTCTCCTCCTGTTCTTGGTTCATTGCATTATAATCTATGCTTGGAAAAAAAAAAATCAGCCTTCAAAAAAAATTCTTTCCAGCTATTTATTCACCCTCATCCATCTCTACCCCAGTCAGAAAACAAGTGACCTTTAGCCACTCCATTCACTCTTGACAGTCATAATGTCAAAACAAAGTTTTCTGCACACCAGTAGACTTCCTACAGTGCTATTTGCTGTTAAAAAACCCAAACAGAGGACATAACATTTCACATGAACTCTGCAAATTAAATAAAAGAGAAGACAGAATATGATCTAAAAAGAAATCCTGCAGTCAGGAAAAAAC
This sequence comes from Urocynchramus pylzowi, assembly GCA_013397555.1. Lineage (NCBI taxonomy): Eukaryota > Metazoa > Chordata > Aves > Passeriformes > Fringillidae > Urocynchramus > Urocynchramus pylzowi. The sequence continues at coordinate 17,919 of VZRH01000521.1, read as the reverse complement.
AAAACAAAAAACCCAAACCAAACCAAACCAAACCAAAACAAAACAAAACAGTGTTCAGTCAGATCTACTCTGATAGTCAGGAAAATCTACAAAATATCTTCAAAGTCTGGGAACTTGGGTCCAGTACCCTGTCTGATGAACAGCTCCTGCTGTCTCACATGGGCTTTCTCCATCACCACCCAGGTGATTGATTAATTAAACACAGTCAGTGTTCAAACTTTAGAATTAACTGAAATTTTAAGCATTATCTCTTCCTGTAGACTTTCCTCCCATCAGACAAATATTTGTGAAAACTCTGGGAATAAAACCCACTTCTACTGAGCCAAGGTTTAACACTCTGAACCACCCAGCTTCAATTTCTCCAAAATGTTCTGCTCATTTTAGAAATGAAAGCAAATCTCCTCTCACTCAAAGATCTGAAAAGATACCAATTGCTCCCAGGCTTACACCTTATCAATTATTCATTTTCTGAGTCAGAATTGCTCTGTACAACAGGCAAGAACATTTGAAAAGCCAGATATTGTTCATGAATAATGTTAGTTTCGTTCTAAAATAATTGGATTATACAAAAGTTATGACTCTTTTTGAAGAAGGTACTACCTGCAATAAGCATGACCAAGTGAATCTGAATTTAACACTTTATAAGATATGATCAGACTTCTGCAGTAATTAGGATTTTTTTACTTTCCACCTGTTTTACATGTAGTTCTTTGTACATTTTCCAGGGGCAGGGATCTCTAAACTGCTCTGAATGCCTCTCTCTTCCTTAGCAGTCCAAATTGTATCAATCCCTCTCAAAGACTTCTCTTAATCACTTCTTATGGCTTCACAAGAAATTACAAAAAGCCTTAAACATTTACAGTTTCTTTTTCTACTTTCAGGTCCACATTTCTGCTGCTTTGTTCTGCACAAGTCTTCTACAATAAATCACCCAGCATTATTGTTCCCATGTGGGTGCATGCCTTTCATTTTTGTGAACTAAAATCCAACCATCTTATTGACTGCAGCTGCTTTTAAATACACTTTGGTGTCAGCAGTGATTTACTTTTTAATTATTTTATTTTAGATGAGTGGTCCTATTGTTTTCCTAAGAGCTGCTTTAAAGGCAGTGTTCAAATAAATGAAACTTCAGCATCTGAGCAGGGAAAACAAGCTAATTCACAATTCCTTAATGAAAGAATTTTCTACAATAACATTCTTGATGAAAATACCACTACACTTTCCAAATGTTTTACATTTCAGTGTGATGATAAAGGGCAGCATTTCCTTGAAGTGTGTCCTAGCTGAGCGTTCTTGGGAGATTCTTGCTAAAAAGACCAGCAGGGATGGTACAAAGATAAGATTATTTCTGTCTCTTTTCCAAAAGCCTGAGAGACTGCTTTACTGGTTTTCTATTTCAGCTGCAAAGATAACTCCTGAACCAAATGCTCACTTAAATTAAAGACTAGGGGTTGGATCTTAGGAAAAGGTCCTTTTTTGGCCTCTGATATATGCATGCAATTTGCCTGCAGGAGGACATTTATGCTGCATCTGGGGAAATATTGAGCATACAGGTAAGCTGGTATTTCTCCAGGGAGTGATTATAATCAGTAAAAACAAAGACATCACAATCCATTGCAAAAATGTACTCACAGGCAATGGAAGGGGGAAGCAAGAATACATTGGTGAATGTGGAAGGGGCAGGTTTATCCATGTTCTGTTGAGTTGATTTTAGGAAATACTTAATGAAAACATATCCTGGGAATGCACTGTATATTGTTTCTTTCACACATACATGAAGCATCAGATATTTAAGATATTTATGTAATTCTATTAAACATTTGATGCACTTTCATGACACAGAAACTTTATGACCACAAATGATAAAATTGTCCCCCGGGTCCAGACCAGGTAATTGCTTTCAGTTTCTGGCCACTGTTAACCTGGCTGAATGGAGAACAAGGTATTATGCATTTTACTAACGTTTTCTTTTTTAATTGAATGTGCAGAATTGAATAGTAGCCAAATAAAAATTGTGGCCACTGTTTCTTCTGGCTCTGTGTATCTGCCAAAAAAAAACAGTGCAGTGCAAGAATGTCCTGGGGTGACTTTATGGTGCTTGTATCCCCATTTGTCTGTTTAGTCCAGAAATAAGTTCTGCTGACCACCCCTCTCCCAAATTTGCCCTAAACCAGGACAAATGGTAACTTCATAGTGGGCTGTAATTTTTTTCTATTTTTGTCATTTGTCAAACTACTTTTGTCATTCTGAAAGTCTTTTTCTGTTCCTCACAGCATTCACTTTCAAAAGAACGGAGAGGAGGTGACAAAAGTAAGGAGCAGAAGTTTTAGGCTAATGAGCAAACAACAACAACAAAAGACTTGCCATGAGGGTCTTGACATGACTTTGAATCTGAGCCTTGATATTCAGCACTAGAAATGTGTTTGGTTGTGGAAAAGTAGGTTAGGATCAGTCAAAACCATTTTCCAAGGAGCAGTTTTCAACCTTTGTCCTCCTACATTGGACTGTGAAGGAAGGGCCAGGGAGCCCAAAGTGGTGACCCTGAGAGGCCACCCCAAGGAAACATTGTACACCCACCAGTGTCTCCATGTACCTGTCAGCCAGGTGTGACTTCAGCTGGAGCTGAGCTGGGACATCTCCTCACTCCTGTGGAGATGCTCGGGCTGCTGGTGCCCTGCAGCTCCCCCACAGCCATGCTCAGAACAGCAAGGGTCTGGCTAGCAGTTTCCTGACCGCTTCCATTCTCCAGCCGCGGACTGACAGTGAGAAACAAGCCTCAGATAAGTGTACTCATGATAAATGTACTCAGATAAATGGAACCATGTATTCCACTCTGTTTTGGGTCAAACTCTTCCTTTCAGATATAAATATTTATCTGCATTTCTGAGGACAGAATCTAACTTTTGTTATTAAAGACAAGAGGTCAAGCATTTGTTCTTGCTGTGATCCCTCGCTAGTCTTGAGCAGGGAGCTCTTAAAGAATTAATTCTTACAGGATTCCAACTCTGAATGTTTTGAGTTTGCATCTGCTTGTTTACCTAGGCAAACAAGGGGAGAGATATTTAGGGCCTCCATCACTTTGCAGCCCACAGAAGGCTTCATGAATGCACAGTGCCAGCATTTCAGAATCTCTACCACCTACATTCCACTTAATTCCATTATCTTAACAACAACATTAGCTCTGATGTGTCACGGGAGCCTCTAGGGCCTAGAAATGACTTTTGAATTAATTATCAAAAGCATAATCTTAAAAAAAAAATCTAACATTGTGATTTCTCATTTTATTTCACTAACATGCTAGGGGGAAAAAAAGGACATTCAGCAAGTTTTCATGACCATGTTCACAGATTTTTATGCCAGAACAACACATTGAAGGCGAAAAAAGAGCTCTGTGTGTATTTTAGTGAATACAGAATTTCAGTCACACAGATTTATGATGAATACCATAATGAGGGGTTGTATTAAGTGAGACAAACACATCAACAAAATGCCATGGAATTTTTTGTTAGTAATGACACAAAGTCAAAGACAGGATCCATGTGTTTGGAAAGTTCCTGGAGCATTCTGGGCTCCGAGCCTAACAAAATAAAATGGATGTGTTAAGCAGCTCACAAGTGTTTGCAACTTCTGTGCTTTTAGAAGGTCAGGTTCCCCTCATGGTCCACCATGGTATTTCAAGATCAAAGAATCATCTAGGCAGATGTATGAAATAGAAATAGATTTGTAACCAGAAGGTTAAAAGAGCTATGGCAGATTCTTGAAGATCACATCCTATTCTCCCTTTTATTAGGTCACATCTGGATGTTCTGAACAGCTTCAAAAATTATTTCACCTTGATTCATTTATGGAAGAAAAGAAGAAAAATGAAAGATTCAGAGAAGTATTGAGGTTATTGCTGACATCTGTCTCAGAAAATTTTAAAAGGCAGAGAAATAGTGGATCCATTTAGTTCAAAGTGATACCTGGGAAATATATTGCTATGGATTCTGTGAGTCAAAAAAGGACCATTCAAGAAAGAGTTTGGGAAAACGGCTCAAGAGTCTTCAGCCTCCCAACTTGAGAGCCAGTTGCAGTGGAACATGTTGCCATCTATTAGTCTAACTTCCAAATCTCACAGAAGACAAATAAAGTTTCAGAAGACACATCTAACAGGAATCACTGTTATATTCACTTAGAAATTTACATTTGCTTGTGTTTTAACGTAAGGCCCATGGATACACCTCTGCTCTCTTGAGAAGCAAGAGGCCCATCTTTGTAGAACCTCCAGTATTTATTGTGTCTTTCAAAAACTCAGGTTTTTATTCCAGGCTGTGAAACTGAAATGCCTTACAAGGAATGTGGCCTTGGAAAACCCAATTTTTAAAATCACTGCAAGCTATTGCTGCTATTATTAAGCAGTGATTGAAGGAAGTCCACGATCGTTATTAGCTTGCAATGCTGGAAGAGAGGATTTTCCATTTTAGTGGGAGATAGCTTTTCTTAAAATAACTTCAGTGAAAATAATCAATTGCTTATTCATCTTTGGAGCACAATTTCTTCTGGAATACATTATATCTTCAGGAGCCATTTTGTTAAGCAAAACGCCTGAAATAATCCCCTACTTAATTCACCCCACTGATTTCCATCTGGCTAAGCAGGCAGCTGTTGGCTGGGAGTCTGTAGGACAATCTCCTCTCAGCAATGGCAACTAATCAATTAGCATGGAACTGGTTAACACCTTCTTCAGGCTTATCTTCTCATCCACACATTGCTTCTGCAACCTGTGCCTCAGGGGTAAGCTGTATTTTATCTCATGGAGGTAAAGGACTTGTTCTCATCCATGTGTGTAGGATTCTGGAGAACTAAAATTCAGTAAAAGCTTATTTATCTAAGTGTTTGACATTTCTTGGCTGTTTTGTAAGTGAGGGCCCAAGCACAATAAAGAATATAATATTGTTATCTGGTAAAAACTTGTCATTTATTCATTATAGTCACCTATCTGTGAGGCAAAGTTCTTGTCATAAAGTTCTTATTGTCTGGGGAATGGAGAAGTGACTCTTGAATTACAGCTGCTCTTGTGCAGAATAATGTGTAGTATAGTACTTCTAACACATTGCCTTAAAAAGAAAATAACCATCCTAACAGCTTGAGAGATTATTTTAGGAGAACCAGATCTCTGTTTAATGAAATAACAGAGCACAAGCCATTAATAGTATTTAAAAGTTAGTACTACTATTATAATTCGGCTATTTTATCTACAAAACATAAAATAAACTTTTCAATAGCACATTTTAATCTGCAGTTAAAGTGCTGTAATTTCCAACATGCATTCAGCCGATCGGCTGTGTAGCACAAACACATAATTTTATCAGGAATTACAGCATATGTGAGTGCTTTTATTGAATTGTTTGTATAAATAGGGCTCCGTTTATGTACACATGATGGTATTTCAAACAATAGTGAACAGAAAATGCTTGACTTCCTTTCTACTATACTTCACATAAGCACTGCATACATGTCTTCATTCAAGTATTTGCCTTTCTTTATTTATTATAGCAAGTTTTTTTTGCAAACTGAACATTTATAAGAAATTCCTTCTTTTGCTATGGGAGCGTGGAAAACAGCATGCATGAAAACTGGATGATGAGTCCGTATATTAAGTGAGACAGAAGAAGGTGTAGGTATGATTTTAAAGAAATTTAAAAAATATATTTATTCAAGGAACACATTGAATCAGTGAACATCAAGATTTTCTACTCTAAAATACAAAGATACAACCTGTGTATACACACTTCACATCTGCAAGTCCTGGTCTAGTTTCTGCAAATCCTAAATCCACAGATAATCTGTGCATGAAATAGAGGAGCAAAGATGTACTCACACTAGGCACAAGGCTGATAACTGAGGCTTAGAAATGAGCTCTTATCACTCTTGGTAGCATTTTTCTGGGATGGCACTCCAAGGTAGGAGGATGCCACCACTGATCCAGCTCACTGATTGTCTTGACCCCTCCATGGTTGTGCTGTCATGGAGCTCAGGCTCTGACACCCCTAGGGCTCCCAAGTGGCTGAGTTATGACAACAATGCAGGAAAAAGGAAGACAAAGAAGAAATATTCATATGAAATTACACTAGTTGAATAAATGAGATCCAAAAATTAAAATCAATATGCCAGAGCTCTAAGGCAGAGTAAGAACAGAATTAAAATTTAAAGGGAGAAGCTCTCTCTGTTGCTGAACAAAGACAACTGGAACAGGGATTTTCAGGAGGAGTGGATCTGACCTGGGAGGCTTGGATAAATATGCCATATGTAGTGATTATCAAAACAATATCGTTAGCTGGAATTAACGCTGATAAATTCCACTGCCTTCATCTGTGGAGCCTCATTCCAAGCAGTCCCATTTGCAGTCTTTTCAGTTCTGAGTATGTGCTGCAGTGCAGATTAAAATGTGACTTCCTCCTTTTTGTTTTAGATACTTCCAATAGCATTAAAAATGCTATCCCTGCTACCTTGTCTGAGCTAATTAATATCCCAAAACATGATGAAAAAACACCAGCCTGGGTACATTAACAAGATGGTGTTTGGTGGGTGTACAGCGACCTGTTGTACGCCTGATGCAAGAACAAGAGGGTCTTTTGTTAATGAAATATTCACATCCTAAGCACTAAAATCAGTGCTTTATCCCGTAACACTGCAGTGATTAGCATTAATTAGTTTTTACGTGTGGTATGAGAGAAATACCAACTTCATCTTCCTGTTCCAGTATTATTCTTGTCTACTGGTTTGTGTGCAGGTTTACCTGTTTCATTATTCCCCTTTTGTCCCCATTTGTTTTTAACATCCTGTTGCTTTTTCACTTGATAGCTGCCTAGGGCATGGATTATCTCTGTCTTGCATGCCTATAAAAATATAACACATCTATACCTAGAGGCCCAGGTCAGGTCTTTAAGACACTGCTGCAACAGCAAAAATCAATAATGCTTGGTATAGCGGAAATGAAAGAAGGTTTCTATATGTGAAACCATTTAGGAATTAATGGCTTTGTAGGTATGGCAACAGAGTTCCTTCTTAATTCCCTTGCTTTGTCCCTGTTGATTGTACAACAGGATTTAAGCTGTGATGAGGGGTGGTTTCTTTCTGCAGGATAAATTAGTTTGTGCACATCTCTTTGCTGCCAGAGGCAGCCAAGTTTAAAGCCAATTTGGGGATTCATGCACAAGGCTGCAAACACCAAACAGCAGGAGAGACACACACAGTGTGTGTTTCACTTCACAGAACCTGGTTTTGGGTCGTCCTTTGCCCCTGACTAAGTCCCTGGTTCAACTCCTGTGGGTTTGGAGTCATCTCAGGTCACTGCAGGCAGCCCAAGGTGTGCCCAAACCACTCTCCCTGCAGAGGAAGCATCTCTATGTGCCTTAATCCCCCACATTCCTCAGTCACTGGTCAGCAGTTCCCTCTGTGGGCAGAGGGATTTTCAGCCAGCCTAGCACATCAAAGCAGAACTTGTGCTATTAAATACCAGAAACTGGGACTGGCATCAAGGGTGAGTCACTTGCACAATGAACACAAGATTTTGCCATGTCATCTAAAGCCACAACCACGCGCTGCTGTCAGGAGTGACAAGTTCCTGCCCCAGAATGATGAACACTTGAGGGAGACAGGAGCAGAAAGAGAGGAGTGAAAAGAAGAGCACATTTGGATGAAGGCAGTATATCAAAGCCATGTTAAGGCAATATGTTATATATTATCCTTCTGTAGTGCAACTTGTTCTTCCATGTTAAGTAGTGTTCTTAGCAGGACAGGAAAGCTGGAAAAATTTCCAAGACACTGGGTAAATCAAAGGTTAATATCATTACAGCTGATAACAGTTTTCCAGTGAAACAATGCTAATTTGCTGAGATCAGAAGAGATTGTAGAAATACATATTTGTTTTCATTAACTCCTTCCAAACTTGGGCAGCTTTCTGCTGGAAATACACTCGATTTACCATCCAGAACACTGTTTGGGAGCCTGGGATCTCATTTAATTTGCTCAGGGCTGCTTCTGAAAGTCCTGACAGACCCAGGAGCACACTGCATATGCTCCTAACAGGGACTGAGCTCCTCACTCCAGCCACAACTTTTAGGATTGTTTGGCTCCCTGCCATGCAGTTGAAATGAGGTTGATTCTCTGGCTCTCCAAGCTGCCTGCTGGCTGTGGCAGTGTAGTGGTTTTGGTTTGTTCATTTGAGATTTTTTTGGTTGATGTATCAATGAGTGTGGTGGGTTTAGCATTGGATAATTATTAGTATATTTATTAGAATGTATTTATTTATTTTTTGTTGTGATATAGGATTAAAAGAAAGGTAAAGTGCATTTAAAATTTTAAAGGGGTATACAGAAATATTTAGTAATAGTAAGTAAGAGTAATAAGAATTAGAATAAAATTTTTAGATCTAATATTTTAATTTTTAGATTTAAAAGAATTTTTCAGATTTTTTAATCTTTAACATATATTTTTCACAAAAAACATATACAACTTTCTAATAATTAAAACATTTACATTATTTCTATAATTACCTCCCATACAAAACCACCACAGGCAGCTGCCCAGATAAGCAGCCTGGGGAATTGTGGGCTTCTTGCAACACTGGGAGCCTTGCCTGAATTTGGGGCTCTTCCATTTCCCTGGCCAGTTTTCCAGGAGTTGAAGACAGCCATTACTGTCTCACTTTTTTGGAAAACAAACACTCAAACAAAGAAGCCCCACCACAAAACAACCCCACAGAAGTGGAATGAATATTCCAGTTCACTGGGAATGCAAATATTGTGCTACTGGACATTGATGTGGCTGTCTTGGGCTGCCTGGTTATTTTAGGCCACTCTGAGTTCAGTCACTATTCCAATGGCCCATGGATGTCACAGCGAGTGAGGCTTTTTTGACTGGGTGAGCTAAAATACTTGAGATGCCGGAGGAGCATCTCAAAATGCTTCACACATTTTACAAAATCCTGTACAAGTACTTAGGAATGTCCCCTCTTAAAAAAACACTACCCTGCCTCTATATATCCATAGCCTATTACTGCTGATGAGGAGATTAAAATGCAAAAAGAGCTCTTATTAAACAGAAAATGTAGTTTGGCTCCATCCTTAAGGAAATTAGCACCCTAAACAGGATTTCTAAGTGCATTTTAAAGAGAAACAGCTGTTATTAAGCCACTAGATATTTTGGCTTAAAATTGACTAAAAAGTAGGCAATAGTGTCATTTAAATAGCATGCAAAAGATATGTGGGAGGCAAGATGATTATCTATATTATGCATGACTGAAAAGCAAGCTCCATTTCTGTCTCTTTGTGCATTTAAATAATGTGGAGACACACAATTAGAATGACGCACAAGGAGAAGGTGTGAGAATGGCCTTGGTTTGGAAAAACCCTGTGGGGTTTTTGAGAAGCATGTGGCTCTGCCTTACATGAAGAGTGCACCCTGCCAACCAAGTCCTCAGCCAAATTTCATATGTCCATATCCAAGTGATGCCAAGCACATTTCTGACTGGGGTTTTTGAATAACCCCTGCCTGTAAAAAAAAAAAAAAAATTGCTCTTGACTGCTGATGAGAAGTAATATTTTCATAATAATACTTAACCCCACAGAGTCAATTTTTTTGAATTGTTTGCAGTAATGGGCAGTTTATAGACATGTAAATAATGTTATTTGTATGGTCAGGTTACATGTATGCATATGGAGCATACCTGAAAATCTGTCCCTCAGAGAATGAGCTAGTTAAATGAAAAGATGTGTAAACTCTGCAGTTGGGAGCATAGATTTCCTACAAGTAAAAATCTTACCAAAAACAGTATTTCACAATTTTCATATTGGAAAATTTTGTACTATATCCCTCTGCCATGAATGAATAAAACTGTTTTACCCTGCTGGCCCAGACACCACCATTTATCACATTTAAATGCAAAAGAAAAAAACAGGTTGAATGTTGAATAGGAAATGAGTTACATTCATAGTGTGCATGCTCAACGATATGTTTTGTTGACAGTTTTTAAATATTCAGTTCCCTCATTTGACTCCAAATCATTCTGTTCTCTGAAGAAAGGTAAAAAGCTTTCAACTCTTTTAGTCTGAGAAAAAAAATGCTAAACTCTTCAACTTGATACTTCTTTATTCTAACCTTTTTAAAATCCACTGAAGATTCTAATTTTTCTCCCAGCTGGTCATTCCCTGCGTAACAGAACACAACCTCCTCTTTGTTCTGCTCTGTGACTGATTAGGTTGTACCTGGCTCATGAAAATGAACATTGATTATTGCTGTGCACTGTGCTTATGAACACACTTTCCCTGCCCAGCTCTCTGTACCTACCATCCATGTGTGTCCCAATCTATAATGATGAAAATGGATTCAGTGGAGACGTGAGGATAAATGGCAGTGCTGTTCATACACAGAGATCTCCAAAAATGAGATGTGTGTGCTTGAACTGGGTTGTCAATTAAAACATCTTGGATGTTTCCCCCTTGGCAAAGAGCTGTGCTCAGTAACATGTTTATAAACAGATTTACATAGCTTTTCATATTCTATTTTTCCCAGATGATGCAGTAAAGATTAAAATGCATTAGTGATGAGCCAGACATATAAACAAAATAAACTTCCCAATTAAAAAAAAAAAAGTAGAAAAACAAACATAATAAAAAAAGCAAAGGAGTGGAAATAAGAAACCATCAGCCATATGCTGAGTTAGAAAATATCTGACTTGTTGGCAGCTCCTGTGACTTTGCATAATTCCTCTGACCAAAACACAGCTCAGGGACATTGAGCCCTGGTAGGTCTAAGACTCAAAGACTGCAAACACCCCCCAAAGTCCTTTTTACCACATTTATTCTGCTTTCTGTGTGGAATGTTCTTTGCCTGCACACTCAAATCTGCAACCAAACACTGAAAGATTATGAAGGTTTTGAGGTTGCTTTGAATTGTATTCAAGCCAAATTAGGTTTTATAGGGATTTTTTAAGGTAATTTTTAGTCATTGCTTCATTTAAGGGCATTTTTGATCAGAATTGCCATGACCCTAGATTTCAGTTATTGCTGGGCTTAAGTGCAGCAGTCACTTAACTGTAATGTTGATTTTTATAGTGGTTTTGTGTTGTTACATTATATTAGACTGCTCTACTACAAGCCCTTATTGTTTGTTACAGCATTCCAGAAAAACCCCAATGAACTAAGGCTGCTTTCCAGCAATGAAAAAAACTGAAGGAAGATGCTGTGCATCCATATGGACTGAGCCACCACTCACAGACAGCGCTCTGAAAAATATTTATAAATCAAGTAATGGCAAAAATTTTCCAGCTGTTGCAGGAAGGCTGGCTGGTGTGAGAGGTTTTCCCTTTATTCCATTCTGCAGGTGGAATTATGTTATCTGCTAAAATCTAGGGGTTGCTACAGTCTCCTAAGCCCCCACAAGGCTCTTTCCACTCTGAAGATCCCAGAGCTCCTTTAGTAACCCCACGGAGTGACCAGGTGTGACAGTTTTTGCCTGGAGTTATTGCTGATTTCTCAGCTCTTAGTCACTAACAGCTTCCATTAGTTCACCTCAGAGACACTGGATAGATGGAGTAATTGGGCCTTGGGGATTTTGATGGCCCTCTTTTTTTTTTTTTTTCAATTGTACTGATCAATTGAGTAAATTCCAGCTGCACGGAGCAGATGGGTCAAAGATCATTTTTTGCCTCACGTAATGACACACCAGGAGAGCACAAAGCTTCACCACGCAGCACAGGTGAAAAACTTTTAATGGACATGTCCTCAAATCAGCCACTGAATACACCTGTAATGCACATCCAAAAACCCCAAATCTATATTCTCCACAGCAGTACTTCTGAAAGTGCCCTCCCTGGTTTCTTGTACCAGAAGAGGACACAAGTCTTTTTGAAGTAGTCCTCTCATAAAAGTAAACGGTTCTCATGTGTGAACAGCCCCTCTCTTCCTGGGAACTAAAGATGACCTTTAGAAACTGCAACCATGTTTGCTTTAAATGTCCTTCTTTGTGGAATGAGCAATAAAACCAGAAAAGCCTCTTTTTGGTATTCTGGAGAGCGTGAGGTGAAAGTGGAACAATTAAAAAATGTAATTAAAAAAATCTTCAACCAGGAAATCTAAGTCTTTCACTTGATGTATTTTCAGACTACTAACTGATTTTCTGTGGAAATAATAATATTTTTAACAGCTTTTGGGTTTTGAGGTACGAACAGCCTAATACGTTATGGAAAATAAGGCAGTCAAGACCAAAATAATGACATCTTAGTGAAGGAAGATGTAGCTGACAGATAATTCTGAAACTGAGCTATAGAGCTCCCATCAGGACAATACCTAGTTCAAACTGCAGCAGTATTCCTAATGGCCTTTAGATGCTTTTCTTCCATCACAACCAATTTTTAAAAGGTAAGAGTAATTCTTTTCCATCCATTAGAAATCTTTTGTACTCTAAGAATATTACATGCTTGGAAAAAGAATATTAGGTGCTTGGAAAACACAATCCTGAGAGGCACACAAGTGGCTGGACCATCCCTGCTGCCACACAGTGGGAAGGACAGGGAGGGACAGCACATGGCTGGGAAGCACAGGCTGGAGAAACAGGTTTTGTAAAGTTCAAAAAATGGAAATACAAAGTCCTGTACCCTGGGAGAAACAACCCCATGTGCCAGTTCTTGGCTTCTTTTCTGCATCTGTCAAGGTTGGGATTGAAAGCGCAGAGATGATATTTCACGTTTGGACTCAGATGTTTACTTTTTCTTATCTATATCACAGTCTTACAAACCCTGAGTTCTGCAGCATTTCACTAACAAGCTACAAAATGGCCCCGTAACTATCGCAACAAGACCTTTTAAGGAAAAACTGTCCAATTAAGAAATGACACCTAAAATATTTTCACTTTTAACCCAATAACTAATGCCTTGTGTCCTGCATTGGATAAAAATGTGGACTTTTTTATCCAATTACACAATATCACCCAAACCTGTGGAGAAGAAGGTGAAGAAGAAGGATCAGCCTCTGCTCTAAACCCTCCATCTTGCTTTATATATCCATATATATTACTATATTCTAAAACCTTAAACTCTAAGTTTTCCACCATGTGATATTGCACACTTCTATTCAAACTCCACACCCACAATCCCAGTTCTATCATTCCATTTTGGAAGCCTTCTCCACGACCTCAGGTCAAATGCAGTGTTCTCTTGGGGGTCAGTGCCTGTCAGCACAGAAAGTCTAAAACTCTCAGCAGCCAGGGTTCTAACACCCATGCACCAGGGCAGAGTGTGTGGGCTGACTGGCTGGAAAGCTCCTTTCCAGCAAAGATCTCAGGGGTCCTGGGGGACACCAACCTCACCAGGAACCAGGAACCTCCTGACACAGGAGGAAATAATGGAGCGCATTGCTCGGAATTGCAGCAAATCTCATCCAGTTGTATTCAATTGTTGAATAAACTAGTGCTGCTGAAAAATAAAGGACACTCAACAGCTTTAAATTCACACTTCAGCAACACAATTAATTTTCTTGTCAAGGACAGGAAAAGTGATATCAACCCAGCTGCAAAAAGGTTACAGACATAGCGGTTGTCTTATGCTCATAATTAAATATTTTATTTACAGTTATTATCAAATGTTAACTAGAATATGTTTCTATCAGCCTCCTCTGGGATTCCATTTAGCATGCAAAACATTTCCATCAAAAAATCTATTTCCATTCTATTGAAGACAACATTTTGCCTTGTATGTGACTGAAAATAATTCTTCGGGTATTTTCTAACTCTAGTGTTTCTGAATGCCTTATTCCCACACCACATGGATAGGCAGGATGGCAGGATGGACACATCAGAGCATAAGTACTCTGATGATGATAATGGTTGTTGTTATTATTATTATTATTATTATTATTATTATTATTATTATTATTATTATTATTATTATTATTATTATTATTTACAGTATAGTTACAACCAGGCGTCTTTGTTCTTTTCTGCCATTACAAAGAGATCTTTATTTGATCTCAGGAACAATGCATGGAGGAACCTTCACCAACAATCTGGTTTGATTTGGTGTGCAATTTGAGAATATTTTCAATATGTTGAAGAGCCGTGAATGAGCTTTGTTCCTCTGGTCCTCAGACTACCCAAATACAAAAATCAGTTGAAAAAATCAATCAAGTATAACGTGTAACTATTTCTTTAATTATCTTTAATCAGAATTAGCTGTTGCTCCAGATACAGGCAGAGGTTTGCACAAAAAAATTTATGGTTTTTAACAGCTTCAAAACTGCAATGGTTCTTACTGGAATGAGTTCCAGAATATCCAAGAATGGCCAGTGTCAGCTGGCTTTTATCTGAATTTATTTACACTGAAAAAAACTTGAAAGATCAAATATTTCTATTAAACTAAATTAAATTATATAAAAATTTGTCATTTTGAGAATAAGACATAAATTGTAGGTACCCCAGTACAGCTGTTTCTGTTCATATAAACTTAACAAAAAAAGATACAGGCTTTGTTCTATTGTCAGAGGTTTTGAACTGACATTTCAGTGCAGTTAATTATGAATTTTTAGTTCAATTTAATATATGTTTGATCTTGTACAAAAATTATCACTAGAAGAGTATTAATCACGCTTAATGAATTACAGCTCCAATGGGCCAGAAAACTCATTGAAATGAAACTGGCACTGAATTTACCAGAGTCAATAAAATATTTGGAATTCTTCATTCTACTTCAATACAATTTTTGTTATTACTCCCCATAAAACTCTGGTTGAACTTTAATGTGAACGAGTACCCAACATATATCTCTCAGAAAAGCCTCAGATTTCAAAATCAAAGAGCTGTAAAGCACAATTCTGTAAAGCACAATTACTGATCCAGGGTAAGATGAAAAAGTACTTCCAAACTGGAGCACAGCTGCAACACCAGAGAAAAAAATGTACATAAATATGTGAAATTCATATTCAGTTTTCATGTGTTTTAAGGCCAGGCTGTCCTGAAGGTTTAAATGTTTTTTAATAGAGTGGAGAAGTTCAAGTCAATATATGATTAAAGGCTGACTTATATTGCAAATCTCTACATAATGGAATGTTGTTTGAATCTCTCTTGTGCCTATCCAAAGAAATTCTCATCCTGCATCCATCCTTTGGAGAATGTCCTGTGGGGATGAAAATCTGCTGACAGCAGTGAGGGACTGAGCACAGACGTGGTGTAGGTGTCCCTCAGGGATGGGAAATCCTAAAAGAGAATCTAGACAGCTGCTTTGAGTGTGTTGCCCAAATTATCTTGGCAGACCCAGCAGATTTCTTCTGAGAAATTGCAACTTACAAACATTACAAAAATCCTCTTAAAACTCCTGTTAGTTTGTTTCCATGTCCTCTTATCTCTGCTACTAGAAAGTAGATAATTTAAAAAAACCATAGCAATAATGGGAGCCACATCCAGCCATTTCACCAGTGATGCTAATAAATTTCCTCACTATGAATATCTCATTTGTATTCATTATTCTCTGTGCCAGATGGCAGTTTGTAGGCTATTGCACAACATAATGATTATGGAGTACCAATAGTTCAGACATGTTTTTACTCTAAAACTGTTTTTCCCCCAATAAGCAGCAATTCTTCCTATAGGTTCCACAATGCTCCACAGGTATTCTCTGTTCTTTCACTCTCATTACAGAAGACCTGAGAAGGTATTTGGTTGTCAAAGGAAAATGAGTTTTAGCAACTGACCACTCATGCTGTGATCAGCTGTTGTGGACTCTGCTCTCCCTTCATAATCTTCCTCTAGAAAATATCCATATTGAGAACTGTGCCTCAAGTAAGGATCCTTCTGTTGATTTAAAAGAAACCATGAAAGCTCACAAATTAATGCAATCTGTGGAGAAGTGGAGCTTATGTTGGTTCCTTTGGTATTTTTCCTACTATCCTACCTTAAATCTTTAACTGCTCCTTAACAATGAAGTACTGATACAAGTGGACAAAAAACCCCAAAAAACTAAAAAACCAACCAAACAACAAAAAAGCCTTACGCACACACACATACAAAACAAACAAACAAACAAACAAACAAAAAAACCCACAAAAAACAACTCACCAAAAAGAAATAAAAGAAAAAAACCCCAAAAACCAAAAAACAAACCAACAAACAAACAAACAAACAAAAAACCAACCCAAACAACAAAACAAACAACCCTGAGCTATGAATTTACCCAGAGAAATAATACATCTATATTTCTCNTAAAAAACCAACCAAACAACAAAAAAGCCTTACGCACACACACATACAAAACAAACAAACAAACAAACAAACAAACAAAAAAACCCACAAAAAACAACTCACCAAAAAAAAATAAAAGAAAAAAACCCCAAAAACCAAAAAACAAACCAACAAACAAACAAACAAACAAAAAACCAACCCAAACAACAAAACAAACAACCCTGAGCTATGAATTTACCCAGAGAAATAATACATCTATATTTCTCACAAATGTTCTGCCAGTGGGTGACTGTAAGACAACAATAAAGAGATAAAAAGGCAATCAACAAGCTGGACAACATGAAAAAGTGGTATCATTTCTCTAACACCCAGTCCATCACCAGCCCAGACCTGGCAGCACCATTCAGAGTAAAGAAATAACTCAACCCCCAGTGCCAGGGTAAGCCTTTGTAGTCCCAGAAAGCAGAACAGAAGAGGTAATGAGATTTGCATTGTGCATACTCGACTGTTGAAAAATAAGTTGACATCAGCAACTCCTTTTAGTTGCTGATGTCTAGTTTAGAAGCTTGTGAAGAGCTACAATTCCTGCTAGCTGCCCATTTGAGCTGGGACCCAGGAGCTCAAGAGCTCTGACCCACTTCAGCTACCTTATTTCCTCCCAGTAACAATTAGAAATATTTACAGGCACTCACAGGCTAAAACTTGGAAAGAAGATATGATGAATTAGTGACAAATTCAGCCTTGGTCCTCGACTTGCCCTTTATTTTCTTGATAAAATGTGGATTTCTTCAACAAATAAGTTCTGAGTGTTTTGCCTGTTTTATACCCACAGCAGGCCTGGAATAAGCAAAAGGATAAATCTCTACTGTTCACTTCTGGAAGTTCATATGTCATCTAAACAGGCTGAGGGAACACAGAAATACCACATTCATGACACCAGAGAGGGGGACAGGGTCACACTGGAGGCTGATAATGGACAGGTTAACTTTACTCCTAATATTTAGAAGTACCAAACAATTGCATGTAAGGTTCAAGTCAAATGTTTTTATTTAAAAATTACCGAGGCAAAAGATCATTTAATGTTGTAATTATGTTTCTCTCTCCTGTTTTCTTAGAATATATCTTAATGATTTAACTGAAGAGGCAGCACAGGTGGCCACAAGTTGTGGGGAAGGGGGGATTGTGGCCACTATCCCAGAGAAATCAGAGTTGTGAGAGAAAGAAATACGTGGTTAGGGAAAAAAAAGAGAGAGAATCTGCAAAGCCAGGGGGGAAAAGGGATATAAAGCCTGTTTCCAACTGAATTGGCAGAAAGTCAAGGCCTGTCAAAGCAGTAAGTGCAGCAAAACTGAAATTGTCAGGCACTCTTAGTCACTGTGTTCATGTGCTGGTGCTACTGGAAGCATTTAAAAGAGGTGTCAACCACTGCTATTTAAAATTCCAGCCCCCGCTGCACCCGCCCCCAGCCCACTGCCACCACAACAAGAGGGAGGAAAAACCATCAGGCTGCTCCATACTTGGGTCCTGTGGCCCTGCAGCAGCGCTGGGAGGGACACTGCCCAGCTTCCGAGTTTTGGAACATGCAGAACGATGCTCCCCTGGCACAGGGGATAGATACACAGGGGATGGGGCACTGAAGGAAACAATTTTTTAAAGGCTACAAAGAGATAGAATAACTATTTTGTATGTGGATATATATATAATTTTTTT
>VZRH01000520.1:855718-931392 GCA_013397555.1 Urocynchramus pylzowi | reverse complement strand
AAGTGGCTGAGGGAGCTGGGTTTCTGAAGCCTGGAAGAGGTTCAGAGGACACTCTATCACTCCCTAGGGCTGCCTGAAATGAGGGTGTCCCCAGGTGGAGATCAGCCCCTTTTTCCAGGCAACCAGTGTCAGGACAAGAGGACATAGTCTCAGGCTGTGCCAGGGGAAGTTCTGTTTGGACAACAAAGAATTGAAAAAAAAAAAATAAAAATTGAAGAATTTCTTCACTGNTCAGGCTGTGCCAGGGGAAGTTCTGTTTGGACATCTAAGAATTGAAAAAAAAAAAATAAAAATTGAAGAATTTCTTCACTGAAAAGATATTCAGGCATTGGAACGGGCTGCCCAGGGAGTCATCATCTCTGGAAGTGTTCTAGAAATAGCTGAATGTAATATTTTGTGCTATGTTTCAGTTGATATTGTGGTCAAGGGTTGTCCTTGTTAGGTCAAGGGTTGGACTCAATGATCTTGGAATTCTTTTCCAACCCTAATGATTTAAAAAAATTTCTAAAAAGACTGAAAAGACTGCCTCTAAAAATATACTCACAACCACTAGAAGTACCTGAGGAAACTCATGAGTAATCTGAAGTTTCACATCAAGTAATATATAAATATATATATATATATATGCATATATATACATATACATAATGGAGAACATATGTAATTAGAAAGGTTCCTATGTGATTTGTTTTTTCTGAAATTATTCTTTAAAGCAATGCTCATTTCAAAACCTGAAAATAAATGTATCAACAGTTAATGATTCTATTTGGATGAAATCAAGGTACACAGGAAATTCTGAAAAATCTGGTCAGGAATTTCTAAAAGTGAATGCAGGTTGGAAAAGTTAAGAGCACGCTAATATTTGAATATGAATTATCATGACCATTTTAAGATCACAAATTGCTTTAGCTAAATTTGTTGAATAAAACAGTTCAAGGAGCACATGCCAATGACACATTCCTTTTTATTCTATTATTTGTTATGCTAATACACTGCTGACTTCATGTATATATGACACCTCATCTGAAATGAAAATTATTGCCTGTAGCAAGACACAGTACAACCCATAACACAGCTGAAATCAAGCAATATTAAAAGTGCTGGGTAAATTGCTGCCTAATGTAAAAATAAATAATGATTAGTCCAGTTCCTTTCTTACACCTTGTGTATTTATTTCCTGTACTTAGCCATAAACTACCTGAGCACTAAGCCAGCAGTATTGAATCATTATATACATTGTATTGTTTATACACATACTATATATTAATATATAACTGATTTTCATTCTGGAGAGAAAAGTGAATGGATTTGATGATTGGTCATCATTAGGAAAAAAAAAAGAAGACTGGAAATGTGTGAGTTGGAAGATGGTGTGACTCAAGACAGACATTGTCTCATGTTTTCCAGAATGTAGACTATACAGGTGAGAGGAATAGTAGATACATGAAAGCTCAAATACCATTTTGCAGTGGAAAGTAAGTCTTCAGTTTCTCTGTGGAGCACATACTCTGGCTGATGGGTTCTGCTGAAGACCTTTACAGACTAACTTTAACAGTAAGGGGTTCAAGATCCAGAGAGAAGTTGGAATAAAAGGGCTGTGCAATTTCAGTTGCTAAGTGAAAATAAAGTTTATAGGTTTTTTGTTCTACATGCCCTTATGAAGTAACGCTACACAATAGGTTTCTGTAATTTTTCATCCTGAAGTTTCATGAGAGAAAGGGGGATGAAGGACATGCCTTAAATGACACCTCAGTAGGATGACAAAAAAAAGGGGTAAATATGATAAAATAAGATAAAAATTATACCTGTCGAGATGGCTGAAACTGAGAATGAATTTTTAGATATGAATTTATGAGACTTTTAGTCACAGAAGGATACAAGATTAAAAAAATCAAATTAATTTGATCTAGAGGTTTGTCTTGCACTGGGAGGAGATGGTTCATTATGGTCCCAGCAAGACAGGCACTTAGGCTTAAGTAAGTTATCATTTAAAATGCTTTTCATTACTGCTAAAACTGTAAAATAATCACACAGGTGATATTAATATCTTTAGATGCTAGGAGCCCTGAGCAGTGTAAAATTAAA
Source organism: Urocynchramus pylzowi (assembly GCA_013397555.1). Taxonomy (NCBI): domain Eukaryota; kingdom Metazoa; phylum Chordata; class Aves; order Passeriformes; family Fringillidae; genus Urocynchramus; species Urocynchramus pylzowi. The sequence continues at coordinate 929,307 of VZRH01000520.1, read as the reverse complement.
GAGATTTTGACCCATGTTCAGTGTGCCATGCAGACCCTATCCATAACTGCTTTTCATTTTTTGGTCAGCTAAACTATTATAAGACTTTCTTTACGAAGGAAAAACTCTATTTATCATTTCTACAGTTAAAGAGAAATATGTTACAATAACTTCTTGCTGAGCTTTTTGATAAAGGCAAGGCCACACCAGTGGCATGTTCCCCAGGGACAGGGAGTGAGAGCTGCCTGTTGCAGTAAGGGGCTGAGTTTGTCTTGGGATCTGTCCAGCACAACTCAGCCTGAGGGCCACGCTGGATCCATAGCCCCATGCAGCACAGCCCTGGCCTAGGAATGTCTGGGTTAAGTGTGCTGGGTATCCCTCAATTCTCCATGCACAATTGCCTTCTGCTCATGGTCACCACAAAAACCATTTTTGTCTCTAAGTGATATGACTTCTAGATCAAAATTAAGTAGTAGAAAAGTTTTGGAAAACAATACCTGACAGTGGAATTACTTACTTACTAGGTAAGGAAATCCATTTTTTAAAAATTCCTAAGTGTAGCTTTCAACCTGAAAGTATTTTCCTTTAAAAATAAATTTAGTTATTCAAATTAATTGTCTTCTTTAATGTTTTCAATATTTTATGGTACTTACTTTTCTTTTTTATTTTTTTTTTAATTCTGGCTTTCATTTTCATTGGAGTGTACTTTCTTCAAAACTAAGTTTTGTCATGAGCAGAGAATGTTTGTTATACCTTCAGCTGATCTAAAATGTTAACAACAATACTTATACTGTAGCTGGTTTAGGAAAATGGCATTTTCTCTTCATTTTAGTGCTTGAGAATAAAATATTGAGATTTACAACCCTAGAGCTAGATGTTTTGTATCCATTTTATTGGTACAGCACAACCAGTGGCTACACAAGCTTCCTAGGATTGCTGTATCCAATACTGGTTCTGATAAATCAATATTTTTAGGACAAGAAGGAATTTGTGGTTTGGTTTTAGTTTCGCTGTGCTGAGAATGAAAGCTTTTCCTTGGGTCATTTCATATTACATAGTTAGTTATGTGTGAAACAAGACCATTGGTTCAATTTTTGCATTGAAAGTACCAATTTTAATGTCTACAAATAATTTGAATTTGAAGCTCTATTGTAGCTGTTTCATATATCACGTAATTGGACTGTAACCTAACTCTATGTACAAGTGAAGTGTTTACCAGCAAAGAATTGTCTTATTATAAGCTATATTAGTTAAACACCTTGGAAATTATATTTTCATTTGAATATTCATTACATTTAATATTTGTGTCTCAATTTTAGTTATAGAGCTATCAGTTCCAATTGCATTTATAAAACATTATGACATCTATGAATATGATCATCTAAAAACTATGTTCTGCTTTAGCCTATGATCCTGTAATTTTCCTAGGTATTCACTATGCAAAGATTATTAAGGTATAGGACAGCTATAATTCAAAATCCATAAACAATATCTTCAGGAGTAACAAAAACCTTTCCTTAGATCTCATATTTGTTACTATGTAACAAACTACATACTATGTATGTCTTTATTTTAACCTTACAGTTAAACTAATTTTAAAAATGCATTAATGAATCATGGCATAAAAAGGCAAGCATTGCTGTGTCAAATATTTTATGAGAGCGACCATTCAAGTATTAAAGCCCTTAGAGAGTTAATTAAATGCTTAAAGGCCAGTGAATCATACAGTTGAACAAAAAAACAGGACTAAAAGGATTTCAGTAAGTCATATTATAAACTATTTGCAAGCTTTATAGTAGTTTCACAATTGTGTGTATTTAATTTTGTTTATTTTGTGTTGGATTTTTATGGTAGTGTGTATTTAAAATAAAAGTTTTAATGCATAAACCTGGGGCAAATTGTACAGCTTTTCTGAGTTGGCCACAGAGATATTTTTGATGCAGTCTCTACCAGTGTTGTCCAGAAAAAGAAGTGTGAGTTTCTGAGTTCAAAAGTGGATATTGTCCCATAAAATTTTTTAACCTTAAAAAAGGCAATGACCACTCCCTACAAAATGAAGCACCTGTTTATTTCAGCTGTTCCACACACCTCTGTTTTGGCCATCAGAGACTGTCCCCAGTGGCCTTACTTTGCCTTGTTTCTCTATATCGAGTTCCTGTGGCCAAGGGAGTGAGGTGGCAGTGAGGGAACCTCGGGGCAGGTTCCGTGGGAAGCTGCCAGAGGCTGCTGCCATGTCTGGTACAGTGAGTTTCAGCAGACTCCAAGACGGACCTGGTTCCAGATCCCAGAGCTGAAATTCCCCTGCAGGAGTTGGCAAAGACCATGGTGAGGCTGACTGTACCCCTGCAGTCTGTGGAGGTCCAAGGAGGAGCAGATATCCACAGTAGACCATGATGGAGTACTCTGGTCCTGAAGAACTGTATCACATTGAAGAGACCCACACTGGAGGATTTCATGAAGAAATACGGCCTGTGAGAAGGATCCACACTGGAGAAGGTTGTGGAGAACTGTCTTCTGAACTGTCTCCCTGGTGGGACCCCAGGCCAGAGCAGGGGACGAGCATGGGGAGGAAGGAGTGGCAGAGACAAAATCTAATGAACAGACCACAATCCTCATTTCCTATCCCCCTACACTGATCAAGGGGAAGAAGAAAAATCAGACTCAAGCTGAACCTGAGAAGACAGAAGGGTGGGAACAAGTTTTTAGATTTTTCCTTATTTCTCATTATTCTACTCAAGAATTTCTGAATTGAATTGGTTATGTCTATGTTAGTAATCAGTGAGCAATCCCTCCCTTTCACTATATCAGGCCAAAAGCCTTTCAAGATATTTTGTCTCCCTGCTCTTGTTAATAAGCAGTAGAGAAGTTTGGTAGAAGTTTGTGGTATCCTGCCAAGGTCAGCCTACCACAGTCTCCTAATCTCTGTTCTTCTGTTATAAGGGTGTTTGCTGCCATATTTGTGGTACTGCACTGATGACCATCTACTTTTGACTATTTAAGATCCTGAAATATTCATTGCTCTGTTACAAAAGGAATGCCATAGACATACAGGAAGCAGATAGTAGATGAAGTTTTGTAGGCATGAGAGACTTTAATCTTCAACCCAAAGATGACTTTCCATAGATGAATTTTGCTCATCAAAAATCAGCAGAGTGCTGTTTCTTCTCAGGTCTTGTTTTCCCCTGTACCTCTAACTGCATGGAAGTGGGCAGAGGTATACTTTAGCAAAGTTAACTGCTACATCTTCAAAGGGACTGTAGCAACTGCATAAAAAGATGTGTTAAGTACAGGACATGAAAGGACAAGTTTTGTAACAGTACCATGATGTGGAGTTTAAACTATAGACCTTAAGAAAGACCAACACCTCATAATATTACAAAAGCTAATTAAGAGACTTATTCCTTTCATGAGCAGTGAAAGTCCTTGCTAGTCTTAAGAAAGCAACAGAAAGCATAGGGAAATTTCACATAGAGGAGCTGAAAGAAGAGTAGCATTAAAGATTTGTTCAATAATAACATTTATAGATCTTAATTTAATATTTAGTAGGAATTTTAGTTACTATAAATTATCTTTCAGTACATAGGAAATGCTAAAACTTCATTAAAATCTACCTGTTTAAATTGTTTCTTTGAATGAATCCTGATCTGTAATTTCAAAAGGATGGTTTCAAAGCATGACAATAAAAAATACTATATTTATATAATAAAACAAGATTGATTCATCCAGATAAAAATCTATTAAAAACAATAGAAAAAAATACCCAGTAAACAGAGATGAGGACAAAGATTATAAAAGATAGTTTAAGAAATACAGCCTAGATACAATACATGTGTTTGGAAATGCTAACCCAAATATTGTAGCATTTTTCAGTCTTCTGAATTATTCAACAGCCTTGTGGCTCATGTTGTTTTCAAGGTGCACTAGTACCACTTTCACTTACATTTCACTTTCACTCCTTTCAGCAAATGTGTTAGAGAGGTAACAAAAGGGAGAAATTATGATATTAAGAAATAAAGGGAAAGATTAAGAGAAAAAAATTCTTGTCTCACAGGTACCATTGTTTTCCTGACTATGTATGTATCTTTGCATTTCATGTTCAATTCTACAGAAAATAAGAAAGGAAAATTGGAAAGAATAACAAACGTCCCCTAAACAAATAATATAATTCAGTAATAATAATTCAATTACTAAAAACCACCTTGTTGCTTATAACTAAGAAACTGTTACTTCAATGAGCTTGATCATGAAGTTTCTTCATACCATTTTTTGGTCATACCATTGAAGAAAAGTTATACTTTACACTGAAGAAATAAAGCATGAGCAACAGGAGTATAATGCAGCAACTCTTATTTCTAGTAGGAAATTTTCTAGTAGTTATTTTCTACTAGGAAAGAGATACATTGTTTAACAAAATAGATTATGCTTCATCATTCAAAGAGAGCCCACTTCATATTATATTTTTAAGCTTTCAAAAGATTGCAAGTAAACAACAGATATATTTTATCAAATTAATTTTCACACTAAGCTTTTCCTCTCTGACAGAGTTTGCCATGTACTAAGTGACATATGATCATAAACCTGGCAGTTGTAGAGCTACTTAGCTCATCTTTCACAATCAATTTAGTACTAAAAAAAGGATTTTTAAGTCCCAAAGTCATATGTACATAAATATTTTTTCTACTTTCCTATCAGAAATTGAAAAGAACACTAATAGCTTATGTAAGCCCCCTTGAGGCATTTCTAAAACAAATACTGGATAAGGCTTCTTTTGGTTTAACTTTATATGAAAATGCTAATTTGGTTTCAGCAAAGCAACAAAAAGGGAGCCAGTTACTTGAAATTTCTGAAGGGTTGATTTTTCTGTGTGAAAAAAATTACAAGAAAATTTCTATATTTGTGGTAAACTTTGACAAGTTTAAAAGTTCTGAGTGCAGCACAAGCATCCTTTTGTAAAAATAGATGGATCATAGTTTGAGACTGCTCAATGACCTCATACACACAGAGAGCCCACAATGAGGGAGTTATGATATTCTCTTGAACACCAGCAACTGTGTGAAAAGCCCCAAACCTCATTCATTCCAGTAGGTTCAGGGAGACTCAGACCTCCATGGTATCTACAGGATAAACTAATCTCATGCATAAGTTAACACTGAAACTGTTTTATCACAAGAAGTTGTTGCATGAGTGGAAAAGTAGTAGCTCCACAATGACTACCTAATTACAGACCACATGGGAGGAGCATATGTGCTCAGCCCAATATTCTTCTATTCAAAGATCAACATTCACCAAAAAAGAGCTGAATGGTGTGGCAGATCTGATCTACCCTTCATCCATGCATTTGTTCCCCTTGCCCAGGGATACCTGGCATCATAACAGTGTGAAGAGACCATTAATATATCAGAGAATTTTCTGAAGTGGTACTTGAGGCAGTGAAAAAAAAATTGCCCTTACACTGCATTATTTCAATGTTTTTTAGGAAGAACATATTCTGCACTGTTCTTGGGTCTTGTAAAGGAATAGAAGCATTTAAAATGAGTTACAGGACATAATATTCTTAATCCTCTTGAAATGAGGGAAAAAGTGTTACCCAATGTGACTATTCCAAACTAAATGTAGCAAACAGGAACTTTCAAAAGTAAGGCGTATCAAAACTTTGAAACCTAAATATACAAATGCAGAACATATAAACAATAGTAAGTATTAGTACCAAGGTGCACAAGTTTAATTATAATGCACATACTGGAAATGAAAAATAAAAAATTGGAAGATGCAAGGATGTATTTTTAATTTGGAGACACTGTGTACATCTCAGCATACATTCTATAAATTTTATGATCATCTACTATTTTTTAGTCACTCTGATTCATTGGCATTTGGGTTAATATGTACTCACTTAATGAGCACACATTAAGTCCCTGATTTTATTTCATTGATAATTGTTTGTCCTTATGCTGTAGGGGATATCACGTACTCTTCAAACTTTGCAGTAACAATTTTAAGTAACTTTTCATTGATAATAAATATGATGTTTTCAACATTCATGATATGAATATATTTTATTTGTTTTCTATCTTCTCATGGGGGCAGGAGAAGGATATATAGGAACAGTTTATAGGCAAGGTTCCTTTCCCTCATTTATAAAGGAACAACATTCTGTTCAGAAGTAGCAAAATATTTGTATTTCTATTGAAATAATGATTTTAAATACCAGTTCAGCAATAACTACATGTTTCTACCTGTTCTAGACAAAACATTTCAGAATCATTGTCATTTATGTGTCTTACACTGACAATAAAATACTATCAATACATTTCAGGATAAATATTTAAGTAAATTCATGAAAAGAAAGGAAGTTTGTTTCAGAGCCATTAGCTTAGGATATCTAAAGACTAATAAAAGGTGACATTCCATCAATTTTTAATTGGCTCAAACTTGGAGAAGACAAATTGTTTAGGAATTTTCTCATTTGAATGAAAGCTGCAGTTCTGCTGAATGGATTCAAGTGTGCCAATCTGGGCCAAGTATTTGATGTTTCAGGACTGGATAAACACTTCTTGAATAATTTTTTCTTTTTTGCCTCTTGTTTCTCAGACAGTTTATGGTTTAAGGAACTGACAACCCCAGCTGTTTTAAACATTGCACAGTGTAATTATCCCCATAGTTCATCCTGAATCTGTTTAAATTTTAGTCTTGAGGATTTCTCTTGCATCTCTGTTTTAAAATATATTTTCCAGAGCTGTTCAACTCAGGTATTACATACCATGATTACCAAGCTATATCCCTGATTTTCCACAGAGCTCACCTGCTTCTCATTTCTTTTCATTTTCCATACTTGGCTCATTTTACATAGTTCCCATTATCCAGCCCTTTTTCTCACTCAAAGGAAGATAAGTACAGTTTTCTTGCCTGTATACTAGGGATTCAACTTGATTGATTTATTTATTTATTTATAGACAGAATATAAAGCAAGTGAATTATTTAGAAGAAAAATACCAACACATACTATTGCTAATGGTAGACAGATGTTAGATATGTTGATATTTTTTGCCATTTTGAAACAGAAATAAATATTAGCAGTGAACTTCAGAGAAACAGTGGGGTATTCTTCTCTACATTATCTAAATGAAGAATAAGTGAATAAAAAAAATGCCTGTGAGACAAGATCATGTTTGAAGAAAACCAGCTCTTTTGTTTACTGAGTCACAATAAAATCCAATTTTATATACAAATGTCCACAAATCAGTATTTTGCACGAATAACTAAACATTCGATAAAATGAATAATCATTTTGTAGTGGAAAGGTGAAAGGAAAATACACACAAAAGTTTTTCCTCTTACAAGGAAAATTGTTCAGACATCCTTCTTTTAAAAATTAAGCTGTGAAATATTTTATTAGTGTTCACTACTGAAAGTAAATTCAAGAAAGAGTAGAGGGCTTCTATCAGTGAGGCCAGATCATGTTTATGTAAAAAGTGACTTTATGGTATTTAGAACCATAAAAATCTCTAAAGTAATTTGAACTTATCTTGGAAAAAGCTTTTCTAAAGTGTCATGGTGTCCTCTGGGCTCATGTTGCAGAATTATCAAATCATTAAGAGCTGGGAGAAAGGTCACCTTTTGGGTTTCCTTTGGTGAAATGTTGTCTTAGCTGGTTTCAGTATCAAAGTGAATTACAACAAAAATTTTTGATTTTCACCCGAACAGGAAATCTTATCTAAAATAAAATTAAATCATAGGAATGTTTTAAGAAATAAAATGGTGTTTTGCACCCTGTAATTTTCTTCCTGAAATTTGTGTGTAGTGTCCCTACATTTGTAATTTTATTCAGATAGTCGTGACTGCTATTAGTTAAGTCAGGGTGGCTTGCCTTTTGATCAGAACTGATTAGAAAGATAAGTGTCCAAGAATAGTTTTAGTTTCAATAAAATGGCTAAAATCATTAAAAGGGTGGCAGCCCTCTCTGTCAGAGGGCCACAGAATCTGAAATTTGGGAACTTTAAAGGACCAAATCTCCAGACCCTTGCTTATCTATCTGTAAAGCTATAGGCTACTTCCCTTTGACCCTTACCATTGGACAGTTTCCAATCCCCCTAAACCCTATTAAAAACCCCTACTTTTGCCCAGTTAGTCAGAAGAAGAGACGTCCCTGGAACCCTTCGTGGATAGCTGCCATCAGAAGACCCGAATAAAGCTGCACCTGCGGAACCCCATACAGCTCCTTCTCCTCTCTCTTTGGATCTGCACTGTGAGGCCTTAGCAAGAAAAAATCTAATGAGCTGATGAAATCACTTAATAAGCTGAATCACTTAGAGCTGAGAAATTGCTATTTCTTGCTAGGCTCGCCTGCGTTGGGAGCTGCTCTTGGGCCTCAGACAGACAGTGCTTTTAAGCACTGGGCTAACCGTGTGCCCGTATAGCAGCTGGGAAACCATCCCAACCCCGCAGAGTGTCTGCAGTAAAAAGCAATAACTGGGAAAAACAATATAGGTGTGTTATAGTGCATGTGAAGACAGAATGAAACAATGAAACCCATCTGAATGGACAGAATGAATCACAGCCTGAAACTGGTTCACTGTAAAATGCCTGCTGTATAAACAAAGGGGACATTATTAAAAGTAGTTTGGGGTTTTTTCAGGAGCAAAATTGAAACAAAGAATAAGGAGGAATTAAGCCAATGTGGTGGGGTTTTTTTTTTCTGAAGAGATAATTTTTACCCATATGTTTTCTGGTTTTGGTTTTTACTCATCAAGACAGTGCATAACACATATGGAGGCCACATTTTGCTCTCCTTCTATAAACATGGACTCTTTCTGATTACAGAATCAGCATTATCAGAGAAAAAAACCTCAAAAGTAGAATGGTAACATAACCTTCCCAAATAACTACTCATTTTGCCTTCCAGGGCACGTTGTTAAATTTATGACAGAAAATATACAATGGCACATAAATTGACTGTAATTAACACATATGCTTCCACACATAATACTCATTGCCCATACTGAAGGAGCAATACAAATTATACAGGCTGAAAGACACACTAAACTTCTGTAAGAAATTAATTTGATGAATATCTTGTACTTTAGGTGTGTTCTACCCTTGCTGAGCCAAGAGCAAAATGAATGAGTTTCATTGTAACGGTCTATGCTGAAGTAGTAGAAATGAGACACTGCCCTCTGTTAAATCTCTACAAAGACCTATGCAGTTTTATAACTTGTGTGCATTTTAAAGAAGATCTCAGAAAAGCTTTTATTTAGCATGATTTTATTATGAGCTCTACGACGCCATGAAGACACGGTAAATGCCATTTCTTATTTACTGTGGAAGAACTGAGCCCCCAGCATCAACTTTTCAGGGAAACTATTATGTAGATTGAAATAATAAAAATAAATATCTTTGACAAACTCAAATTCAGCAGTCATTATTTCTCCTCTCAGCAGTCATTATTTCACCTTTTCATCTAACTTTTTCAATATTTATTTATTATTTTAACAAAATCACATCTTTCAGTTTTATTTTCTACATTTTTTTCAGGTCTCAGACTATCCTCAGTTGATGAATTAAATGTGAGAGCCTTAGGCCAGGAGTTTAGTCCTCTGTGTACTTCCCTTTCCTTCACCATACTTTCCAGCTACTGTTGCCTCTACATTGACTCTATAAACACTTGCAGCTTTTATTCTTTTTACAAAGCACTGCTGATTTCTCCCTAACACAATCCCTCATAAGATACTTTGGGTAAATATTACTAAGTTACTGCATATCTTGTCAAATCTTAGGCTTCTGTGAGTTCTGTCAGTTGCTTCTTCTGCTCCATCACAATATTGTAATTTACTGCTGATCCTGTCAATGATATATTATCTAATTCCTAAGTGATTCAACAGCAGTTGTTAAATAATTTTTTACAAATTTCTAAATCCTGTTTCATCTTCATCCTTCAATATATCAGCAGTCCTATAGGCTGATTTGTTCCTAAATTTCCAAAGTCACTGCACACTGTGGCTTTGCTGCACAGGAAATTCAATTTGGCTGCAATCAGCCTCATTGGGAACACTAGAAGTCTGTACAGGAAAAAAACAGAGATCTGGACAGAAGGAAATAGAAGAAATGAAAGGCAGGAAAAAAAAAAGCATTCAGAAGAAATTACCTTATTGCTTTTTTGGTCTCTTTATTTTCAAGAGACCAAATATACTGTTGTACAAAGGCTGACTAGCTAGGGTAATACAATACAGAACATTCTGTTTAAAAGAGATCATGTTAGTATATGTATAATAAATTAATCTATAACTTGAACCAGTCAAAACAACCCGATCTAAATTTCAAGGAAAGAATGTGAAATAAATCAGAAGCAGCATCTGAGTTCATAAACTGCATCAAGTCTATACCCACAGACAGGTCTTCATTCCACTTACATCCCAGAAGGGTACATAAAGTGAACACCTACTTAATTTTCTACTTAATGGCAAATCTTCTTTAACTTACAGCTGGCCCTTTGCCAGTATCTCAACAAAAAAGAAAGTCTTAAGGATATACCTGGGTTTATGTGACTCATTTTAACACATACTCAGGAAGGCCTAATTTTTCTCCCTTAACATCTGCTACCCTTTTTAGTTACCCCATGGCTCAATGTTTATTATGTTTAATCTCCCTCTCATGTGCTTTTCTAGACCCACATCTTTTTTGTTTCTTCAACCTTCTAGGCACTCCATACATAATGTTTCTGTATTTTCCTTCTTCCAGCTTCACTAACTCTCTTATACTATGCTGTACAACAATAATGATCCTCTATACACCACAAGTTCAGGGCAATAATTGAAAGACTATTTCAGCTACTTCCAAAATAAAGATATCTGCTTTCATCTGCAAAGTCTGCACAAAATTGCCTGTCATTATGAGACATAGTAACCATTTGGGGTATGGATGGAGAGGAAGCTATCCCAAGATTAAGGCTGTAGTAAAATCACAGCACATCAAAGCTAACCTGAAATGAGGACTACAAAAAGAAAAGCCTTTCCCATTGTATCTGGACATGTCAAGCCAGAAACCTCTGGAATGTCAGAAGAGCTTTTCTGAGATCCATGCTAAAAGGGGTTATGTAAAATGGAAATAATATCCTGATTTGTGAACACTTTGCATCTGTTTGCAATACTCTGTACAAAAAATGCATAATAAGATCACATTGGCATGATGCAAATAATTTTTAAAAGTCAGAAGACCAATGACACCTGAAGCCATAAATATACAATGTGTAATTACTGTGAAATATTTCTGATGGCAAAGCTGATCATAGAAATTAATAAAACTTTAAGGCAAGACATTTTATGGTCAAGGTCATTCAAAAATCTTGCTTTGTGAAGAAAAGTTCACTTTTTAACCTGTAAATGTCTCAAAAACAGTCACATATTCAGCTCCTCATCTAACTATTAGCATTATCAAGAGAATAATCTACACTTTTGGAATCAATACAGAAGATCTTAAATAACAGCTAGTTTAAGAGGAGTTTGTGGGTATGTGTTTGCATGTTTCCTTTTGAAGATACAGTTTACACAAATCATGGAATCAAATATATACACATTTAAACCAGAATGACTCCTCAAGTTCAAGCTGTGTGACAACACAATCTTTTCAATATAGTTTTCAAAAATTCAGGAGCTTTACACCTTAAAACTTCTGGTATGAAATATATAATTGCTCATCTTACTGCTAAATACATCATCCACTTTTCAAACGTTTCAAAATTTCTAAGCCTTCTGAACTTATAAGGAAGAACCTAAAATTTAGATCTGTGTTTACTTAGAGAGACAACTTATATTAACATGTGATGACCAAAGGCAACCAGTGGAAAAGCAATAAAACCACCTTAGTGTGAAAATGTGAAATGGACTTTTTTTTTCTAATTTAAATATATGTGTCTATGTGCATATCCTATGTTCATGTGCTTTACCTATGTATCATTAAAGAGAATTAAATTTCAGCAGCTTTTGAATTTCAACATTTCAACAGCTTTTGAAATAAGACACACTACCTGAAAAATGGCTATTCAAACACCTGTAGTGTAATTTTTATTGATAATTATGAAGAGATTTGGAATTTTTTCCAGCTAAGAGCCTACAAACAGAAAAGGGTTGGATCTTGTCTTAGAACAAAACTGTTCAGAAGACTCTAAAAAGCATACCTATGTTTAACCACACTTCCTTAATGTACAGAATAAGCATATCAAATGGCAAAGAGGTGCAGATTCTACAGTGTAATTTTTGGGGCTTCAATTTGGGAAAATATACACTAATAGTATTCTGGATATTCACAACAATATAAGGTGGGGTTTTTTTCTTAATAATTTCTCTGTAGAAAGTCTGGAAGCAGGAAAAGAAAGAACATGTACTTGATGTGCAAAATTATTACCAAATATTCTCTGATTCAGTGATTGGAGTATGGAAGGAATGAAATAAATCTCTTCTAGGAACAAATGCTTTACTGTAGTTATCCATGCTGAAAGATTACAATCAAAACAAAGAACTATTTGCCAATGTGTTATTAAATCAAGATTCCTAAACAAAAATTGAATGAGAACAAAGACAAGAGTTGGTGTTTGTGTTTTGTTCTGGTATCCATCCTTTCAACAAGATCTTGAAATAACAACTGCAATACCTATCTGAAGAGTAGCTCTCAAATACTGGAAAGAATTTGAACAGTTACTCTCTCGAGAAGCTGGTTGTCTGGAATTCCCTAGCCTTTTTCATCCTGAGTTATTAATAGAGAAATATATAGAAAACACTTTCATTTGGTGATTTGATGATTTCTTCAATAAACATACAATAAGAGTATGATCATTCACAAGGAAAGATTTGTCATCCATCTGTGTGTCACTCTGTGCAATCTGTTCCTTGCTAATAAAACAGACAGTATCTGGATAGAAAATGTAACTAGGTAAGAATATATGTTCCTTAAAATAGGAAAAAAAAAAAAAAAAAAAAAAAAAAAAAAAAAAAAAAAAAAAAAAAAGCCAGGTACATCTTCAGTGTTTGCATTTTGTCAAGGACTAAACTGCAGCCCTAGTGGACAACCATTCTCTGCTGCACATGAGCACACTAATTTCACTTATGAAGAAGAATTACTTCAGGGAAAACAAAAGAAAACTTAATCATTTCAGTGTAAGATAAAGAGAATCTGAGATATAGTAATCTTTATTTAAAACCAACAATAAACAAAAAGCAAACACTCCTAAAAACAAAACCAACAAAAACAAATGAAACCAAACATAAACCCCAGCCTTAAGAAAAGTAATACTGCTTTTTTTCTTACCTCACTAGAAAGAGGTAGAATGCTTGAATTTTATTAAGAAGAAACAGCCTTGATGCTAGGTAGAACTTTGTAGTAAGTTATTACAATCTGGGACAAGGTCTCTTAAAAAGATGAAACAATAATGAACCTAATATTAAAAGAAATAGGAAAGAATCAGACAATTATCTGTCATAACTGGCTGAACTATTCATGAGGAAGACATTTTTGCAGAAGAACTTCACAGCACTTTTACATTCCTGCTTTTTTTATGAAAGATTTAATAGTGACATGAAATTGGTTCTAATACCTGACATGTGGACCAAGATGCAAAGAAAGTGGACAGTTTTTCTTTTATGAGAACTTCAGGATATTTATTAATAGAAACAAGCAATGGCTATTTTTTACTAATATGCAATGTTCCATTATTCACTATTGTTAGGCCTCAAAAGCTTATGACTCATGGCTCATTTTTCCAACGCTAATAACAACTTTTACATAGCACTGTATTTTCATTAAAAATCTCATTGTTTGGACTCCAGTTCATTGGCATTTCATAAGCACTATACATCATAATGCACTGTATGTTTGTGGATATAAAAATATTGATAGCAGTTCAATTGCAATGAGTGATTTAATAATTACCTGCTAATTTGACTTAGAGAAGAAGTTCTTTGTTTTTCAAACTCGATTTGCTTCTAAATCGATAAAGCAGTGATAGGCTGCTGCAGAAGGGTTTTTTAGCATCTAATTAAAGATGCCACTTGAATTATTCATGCATTATGGTGTTCTATGAATAATTTATGCAGAAATTTCATTGGCAAAACTTAATTTTGAACTTCAATAAAACCTTAAACCTTATTACATTTTCCAAGGCCTTTCAGTATAATCTCTTCACAATTTTTATAAACAACACTTGCCAATTAATATCATAAAATTGAAAGCTGAAAATAAATTTAGGGACTAGATTTAGCTCATCAAATAAATATGGCACATGAGTAGATAGTATAGAAGAAGCAGTAGAAATATCAAAGTCAAACCAGAAAAACAGATTTATACTCTAAACAAGAACTATGGACAGGATAGAGCTCAGGGAATAGGATGGAATTGGACATAGAACATGATAATAATTTGACTTCAGCATAAGTTACTAGTCCTGACTAAAATTTCATCCTAAACTCACTCTTTAACAGCTTTCTGTAAGATGAGATATTAGACAATTGAAAAAAATATCATTCTAAGTGCTTTTAGATAAATTCCATACTATTTGGGTGACTGTGCTCAGTGCAGTCTGCACAAGCTAAAAAAGCTAGAGAAATCTACATCATTTTGTGGGAGGAGACATATGCTCACAGACAATAAGGAAACGATCTGCACTCCATGTATACATGGATCCTGTATACAAGGAGCAGAATAAATTTCCTTTTTTGTTGTATATGCAACAAAGAATAGCCAACAACAGTTAAATACAGTCATTTCATGGTTAATCTCAAACTACTTCTGTATTGTTCAGCCAACAAGTAAATACAGTGGTTTCACAGGGAACCTCAGACTTCTTTTATATTGTTCAGGTTAACCATCCAAGCAAAATGTAACATAGAAATTTTTCTCTTGGCATCAGTAACAACCTTCTAAGTGTGAAAAAACTGTGAGCTACAGGCAGACTGAACCACTGTGTGCTACATAACACTTATAAATTACAGTGTCTTGGCTGTGGAAAGAAATATTTCATAAGTAATAGTATCTGGGCTGTTTAAAGAAAAATTGCCTAGTATTAGAATGGCCTTGAGGCTTAGGTAATAAAGTATGCCTTTCCTTTCCAATTTAATCTTGTTAAACCAGCAGATGATATTATTACACATGTACATTATGCATACCCTAAGTTTTGCAGGAGATAAATAAGAGAAGTAGATGAGTAGACACCAATTTACTGAACAAGGGCTGTCTAAACTGACCAAGATAAAGTCTGTTATCCAGGCAGCAAAAGCCCCCACGGATTGCAAGGGGTTCCTCTCCCTCTCAGTTGTAAGAGGTGGGCCGAAGGCTATACTGGGAGAGACACGATGAATACTGAAATAAGAGCAATTAAATAATAGGAATAAAATGAGAAAGTCTTATTCAATATTTGAATCAAAGGTGACTCAGCAGATTCCATTATTTTTTCTACCAGAAATAGCAGTTCAGTGAATATACTTAAATTCAGATGGAAGCCTACAAGAAGAGCTACTTCTCTGTTCCAATTTCAAGTATCACAATGGTTTTTGAAAGCCCCTAGAGTGCAATAAAACTTTCTGAAAAGCCAAGATCAGATAATAAATGTGATTCATAGAATCATAGAATCTTTTGGGTTAAAAAACACCCTAAGGTCATCAAGTTCTACAGCTAATCTATTGCTATCAGATCCATGTCTACATGTTTTTTAAATACCTCAAGGGATAGTGACTCAACCACTTTCCTGGTCAGCCTGTTCTAGTGCCTGACCACTATTTCAGTGAAGGCAATTTTCCTAGTATCCTCCCCTGGTTCTGAGCCCATTTCCTCTTGTCCTGTCACAACCTGTGAAAAGAGACTGACCCTCATCCTGTTACACACCTCCTTCCAGGCAATTGTGGAGAGCAATAAGGTCTTCCCTGAGCCTCCTTTCTCCAGGCTGAACAACCCCACCTCCCTCAGCCCCTCCTCAGAGGGCTTGTGCTCAAGTACAGAGAGTTAGACCACCATAAGGGTGGTTGTGGATTCAGATTACTTCATTACCTTAATTACTGGACCCCTAAATTGCTGTCTGACTTCTACTGTTGCATTACTTATTTATTACTCTGGGTTCCTTCAGATACATATTTCAGGGGAGCTTGATGGACAAGGTTTCGGAGGAGACCCAAAAGGGAATGAATACTCTCTGTGAATGGTTCTTGTGCCTAGAAAAAGGAAGACAGGGAGGAAAATGTGCATGTAGAAAGCAGAAGAAATAGGAAGGATTACTTCTACATATTATGCAAGTTTGGGTTGTTTCCCCTGAACTTGGAAAAGCATTGCTTCAATGGGAGTATTCCACAGCCTGAGTGAGAATATTTGTCTCAATATTGAAGAGAACTCCATGTCCTGAATATTCTCAATTTAAAAAAAGTTAGTATCTAGTCAGTTTGACAAAAAGACAGAAATGGCAAGAATCCTTATTACAGACCTTTTTTTTTTGTCAATAATTATTTTCCTTTTATCTAGAAAACACTAGATAATAATTATTATTAAAACACTAAAAACACTAGATAATAATTATTATTAGCATACACTAAGATAGTTTTCTTCAATGTACAATCATTTAGATTTTGTTTTTAACATAATTCACTAAATTAGAAAATATTATTTAAAGGATATTTGAAATTATTGGATTCATTAATATACATATATAGGCTTTTTTTTTTACTGTACACTTCTGAACTCCACATTATTGAGCTTTTCTTTTGTCATGTTTACTAAATGTGCTAAGGAATTTTGGAGAGAAGAGTTAAGTCTATCACTTCTTGGCCTACACAGTACCATCATTGCTTTCTTTCAGACTATTCTGTGGGCAGACTCTGCAAGAAAGCTCCTTTACAATCCAGTGAACCCTGTCTATGGTATTTAGTATTAAAACAGTGTGTATAGTATGTTGTTCTAGAAAAAACTTTTTCCCCAATGTAGGACTCTTCTCACTAATAAGAAATAGGACGTCAATGAAAGATAAGTTGTATCCCCTTAACTGGGCCAGTTACAAAGTAGAATTTAATTCAAAGGAACTTGGGATAATGGAAGGTTTCAGTCTTCCAAATTATTATGCAAAAATATGTGCTGTGTCAATTTATAGTAATAATGTCATATTGCACAAGTCAGAGCTATTTAATCAAGATGATTGGTCTTTCTGCTATGGAAAAAACCAAACAAAATAGAACTAGTCTCAGTGGAAAAGTCAGCAAATTAAATGTTGTTTCAATTACAGATTCCAAGTAACTGTCAATCCTTCTTTGTTGAGTGTAGATATTTCTGTTGGTGACACGACAGACTTGGGTTCTGTTTGCTGCAGTTATGTTACGGATATTTAAAGAGAATATAGTCAGTAGATATCAAACTTCTTTTATTCATTATATTTAGTCTTGTGTTTATCTTTAAATTTCAGTGATCTTTCAATCTCCTTACTCATTTAACTGTAATCTGGGGTAGTGATAACAGCTTGTCTTGCAACCACTTTATTACATATTTGGAAATTATTGGTTTCTTACATATGCTGGAATTTTTACAGTTGCTCGGTCCCAGACAATTCAAAATTTCAAACACATTTATGCTAGTAGGTTTTTTATGACTGATTGTAAGTTAGAAAGTATTATAGTTATACTTTATGGAGTGTCTATCTTTTATGGATACTGCCTTTAGGTAGTGTTCTGTCTTGTAGAGTCACTTTCCTTGATCTTTACATAACCTTACTGTTATGCAGATTTAGAAAGAATCACCTCCTTCCAATTCTTCCCCCTCAATCTGTACATGAGGTATCATTTGCCTAGGAAGTATCTGGCTAAATACATTCATTCATTCTAGAAATTTTTAATGCACATAGATTTTTTCACTATGTGATAAATGACCTGGTTTTATTTGAAAGGTTTGTCAAAATTTAGTAGATTCCCAAGGAACAATTAACTATAGAAATCTCCATAGGTGCACCTCCTATATTAACACATATAAAAGACAGTTAGTTGTTCATATTTGAAACTTTTAATTTATCAGTAAATGGCCTAAGGTCATAAGGAAGAAGCTAATGGATTTTAATAGAATATAACTGGTTTGGGCTTTGAGCTAAAATAAGCTTTTCAGATCTCTGTCCAGTACAGGTGAAAATTTTGGTCAGTATTATGGCACAGCCAGTTTTATTTTATTTCATAACACACAACCACATGTTGACAACAAATATTGCATTTTTTTTAATAATTTTCTCACCTTCAATATTCTTTCTTATTAGATTCAGATAGATTCTTAAGTCTCAATTATTAACTTGGAATTTATTAACTTGTTGATGCTACCTGGGTAACATTTGAAAACTTAAATATATATAATGGTTATAACAATGAAAATAAATTTGGGTTCTTTACTACTTCACTATAGAAAAATTGTTTTGGATACAAATATTCTTGCATTAATCATATGTTCTAGAGTACACAGATTTGTTTACACTCATAAATGTGTTGACTCAAAAGAATTTATGTTAGCAAAAGGTCTCATTATGTGCAATCCCAATCCATAAAACTTCAGTAGAAACTGCTGTATTGCATTTCATCAGAAGTATTAGCCACACAGTATTTGCCATAAAAAAATTAGGCTGGATGCAAAGTCCTCATTTTGTCTTATTTTGAGGAATGAAAAATGGTTTTAAAAAATGAAAGTTAAAGGCTTTCTCAGCAGCATAGTTTACTCTGTCTCTTCTCATTTCTTCACATCCTGGGGTTTTACTCAGTCTAATCCATGGAGGGAAAAAAAGGAAAAAAAAAGTTAAAAAAGAAAGAAAGAAAGAAAGAAAGAAAGAAAGAAAGAAAAAAAAGAAAAGACGGGTGGCTCTCTCGTTCATATTACTTTGACAGTGAGGCTGATTTTTGAATTGATTACTTCAAAGGAAAATCAAAAGCTCAAGATTTGTTACTTAAAGCTCTATTTAGGCTTACAGATCTTTGCTTCTCTTTATGTTTGAATTTCCATGTTCAGTATTTGGATGTCTTGTCAAAAAACTCATGTTTGTCCCTGAAAATAGAGACTGTAATATCTACTTCTGAGTCTATGAGTTAGAATGTAAGATAATGCCCACATTCAGAATTGCAATAATATATGAAAATAATTATTTTGTTTTCTCCAAGGATTTTTAAGCTTTTTAAAGAAACATTCTAGGAAGATGGAGTTTTCAGTATGATGTTAGAAATAAAAGCATCCCACTATCTCTAAACAGACTTGCATTCACATTCAGATTATAAACAGAAGGATTTGACTTTACAATATCCGAAAGGAGGAAAATAAGATGCTACAATATTTTGATGTAAAAGATGCTTTTAATAGTATTTTAAAATAAAATGTTCCACCTTCTACAAAATGGTCCTTCAGCGGACATCATGATCAAATGTTGTAAATACATTCTCCTTACACAACAGTTAAAAAAAAATACTTGTGACTAATGACTTCGTATCTTAAGAAATTATTTGAAATATACTTTCTTTCAACTTTATGCCAAAGTAGTTAACGTGGTTAAACTATCTCTTCAATTCTTCCTCAGTCCTCCTTCATAAGACTGTTCCTTTATCTTGTCCTAATACACACTGATTGCTTATATCCAAAGATCTCTAATAGAATAATGGCCAGTATTATTTAAAATAAAATTATGAAATAAAAATCAAAAAGGATTGATGGTTTTCACTTTATTGTTCCAGTATTCCTAGCATTAGTTCTAAGAATTATAGTTTAAAAAGATTCATTACTTTTTGTTATATCTGTGGAAGGAATTTAGGAAGACTGTTAAAAGTCAGTGAAAATTACAGAAGAAGTTAATGTATAGTTCAGATACTCATTTCTTGTCTTCTGTGAAAAATCCTCCCATCCTTCTGACCCTAGGTCTGTTCACTCCATTAAAGGAGTATCCCCATAGTATCTAGAATTGAAGGGCTTGTTAGTACTTATAGGCCTCCTGTCGTCTCTCCAGACAAGCAAGGACCTATTACTTGTAAATACAGACAAAAGATCAGATGTATCCCTTCTCAAGGACATGTAATATTATATCTCTGTAAACACCATATCTACAAGTTTTGTTAACTGCTGCTTCCTCCATGAACAAATCAGAGATGGAAGATGTACAGTTATGGCTGTGCCTCTTTTAACAGAAGATCATAGAACTTGACTGCACATTGACCATGAAAACTCTGTGCTGTTCCTAGGAAAGTTTTGTATTTGGTCAGGGAATAGATAACAGAGAATTATGAATTAAATTAATGACTCTAGGGAGTTACCATTGCCATAAGTAGAGCAGGTTTGAAGCTTCTTTGTTAAGGAACAAAATACACGAGTTATCTGTCGGAATCCAAGACATTCCTCTCTGTGCCCCAAACCCCAGATAGGGGTCTGGGTGGCCCTGGCAGGAAGCCAAAACCTCTTGGGGCTTTGATTTCAGCCCATGGGACAAATTACCAAGCTTATATGAGGAGTCACAAGTCACAAAAGTTTAGACAGCACAGTAACAGTAGTTAGAGGGTGAAAGGAAAAAATTTGGGATTTGGTACAGGGGGGTTTAAAACCCTAAAATGGAGGGATTGGGGCGTGCCCTATCCTTCCTTCTTCTTCCTAACATCCATCTTTTAGGTGATGCTGGCATTTTTAGATTGGTTCAGAGTAGAAAGTCACTGTCTAACATAGGTGTTAGGGATTGGTACACAATTGTAAATATCTAATATGTAGTTCATAGTATAAAAGATAGCACCAGCCCCTTGGGAGGCAGAGTGCGCCTTGGACTGACCTGCTGGCCAGAGCTCAGCGGGTCAGACAGAAAATATTTTAGATAAGAAACAATAAACATCACTGAGAACACGAGCAGAAGACTCCTGACTCCTTCTTGAACAGCTGGGTTGGGAAAAGCGGCTTCCACCAACATCTGGGGTCATCTCCAGCAGAGAAGACCCTGACAGTTACCTTTCTTTCTCTTTATCCAGGTTATAAATATTTTTATCAGATTTTGGGAGTAGCTGGGAGCTACAATTTCAACAATAGCTACTATGCTTTTAACACTGCCTTCTCCCATTTCCATCATCAAGATATCCAACCTAAGTTCTGTCATGGGCTTCTGTCATTAAAAATTACCAACGAGATTTGTTGATGCAAAAATGTATGTTGCCCTAAATTAAAGATATGTGTTTATGTGTGTAAATATGGCAGAGATGGGCACAGCAACCCATAATGTTGCACAATGACACTTCTTGAAAGTCTAGTGAGAACAAAGCACTGATTTTTACTACATTCTAGACCTGCGCTTTATGTTGGACACCAGCTATTTCTAATGTATTCCTTAAAGATTTTGATGTTTCTAACATACAGGAAAACCCCAATGAAGCCACCAAAATTTCCCTCTGTTACCTGAATGTGTGACAGAAGAAATAAATTACATCCTGCATATTTGCCCTGCCTTTTGAAATGTAGATTTCTTAATGCTTTTTTCTGATGACGCTCTTAAAATGTAATTTTGCAGTTTTTTGCTTTGGTTTGGTTTGGTTTGTGTTTTTGTTTTTTTTTTTTACCTAATGACTATGTACCCAAACATACTAAACACTAAGTTGCTTCCTTTATTTGAATTTATCACAAAGATCAAAAGGCATATCTCTTTTTCCCACACAGATCTCAAAAATTGGATTATGAATCCTCTTTATACTTAGAAAAGTCTTAAAGAGTCAAGATGCCATGGTAATTCAATAGTAGAATGTTTTACCTCAGAAAAACATTTCACCAACAAAGATTTGTATGAAATCTCTATAATTCCAGACAAAATTTGGGAAGTCAGAAGTTGAATGAAGTGAGCAACACTGAGGACAAAAATGTATCTTATCTCTCACAAAGTAGGTATAGAAAACATAGAAGATTTATCCTAAATAAAAGGTTATAACAGAGGCAGATCTATTTAGAATTTATAGAAAAGGTGGGGGAATACTAAATGGAAAAAAGGCTGAGGTTTAAATGAAAGAAATCAGGAAAGTCAAATTTCAACAGATAGAAATTACAGTCAGCATACACACAATACAGTGCAAAGAAGGAGATGAGACAGAGGATGGAGCAGAGTGGAAAGTTATAGATGCTGTTACAACAGCACACAAGTTACAAAAGTTAGGGGAAAATGTGATTGCTATTTCCTGGGTGCAATGTAGTCAGCATGTCTGACTTCCCAAACACAAAAAGAGGAAGATGAAACAGAAGGTGGAGTGGAGTTAGGATGTCATGACTGGTCTCTGTTGAAATCCTTGCAGAGGAGGGAATTCAGAGGTACTTTTATCTGATAAGCTACACAGCAGCTGTCAGCCAAGGGAGATGAAAGAGAAAGCCTTGCTGTTGAACCATTACCTCTTGCAAAATCGCTCTCCTCAGGTGTAATGCTGACACGCATGTCCATCCCAAAATTACCCACCTTTAAGGTGTGACCACTCCTCATTTTGCATGCTGTATGACTAGAGTCATTCAAGCTGCACTAGGCATAAATAGTACAAAAGTAAGTTGAAAATGGGTAGAAGTTAGAGAAGATTCCTTTGTAACTTCTGGAATCTGATTGACAGGCTGAACCTGCCTTCTCCCCCACAGGGAGGCTGATAGGGTTAAAACCATAATGTATACCTGCTGAATGCTTACCTTGAGCTAGAGCTTATTCATATATTGCTTTGGTTATGTTTTTGCAGTCAGATACTAACACCAGCAATCCTTGAACCTTAATCTGTCACAATTTTATTAATAAAGAGTGTTATTCTGTAAACTGTCAGTGTAAGATCTTCAAGGACATTGGTTGTCTCTGGTAGTGGGTAACTTACTCAAATAAAAGTGTGGACACCTGGGAGAATGTCTCCCTTTGCTGTTCGCATGTGATCCTGAACATGCCAGATGAATTGCCCCCCTCAATCCAGAAGGACTGCTCAGTGGAGAGTCCCCATAACAGGATATTGGCAGACTGGTCAGGCTCAAGTGGCTCAGCTTTCCTGGGGTGCTGACAGACCAATCAAACACAAAGATCTTGGGGAAATTTCCTCTTTTACATGACTTCAACCCATCATCACTGGAGAATTTTTGCATATTAGGGAATGAATTAAACTAAAGCATTATCTCTCTCCAAGTTAGTAAATATTTCTAGCCCATTTTGTGGTTCAGACCTTTTAATACATGGAGGAGCAGCTACCAAGTTTTCAGACAAGGTACAAGATTCCCCAGGAAGTTGAGCTCTCTTGGACCTGGTTACATTTTTAGCCCTAAATGAACTTAAGTATACAAGCCTAAGATATTTCTAGACTTACTACATAACTTTTTGGTATTATTCATGAAACCAAAACATACATACTAAAACTTATTCTTTGTCTCTCTTTAACTGCTAACTACTGTAAGATAAAAATACACCAGCAGCTAACTAAGCATTAACCAGTTTTTCTGTCATCAATTACATAGAATTTTTGACTTCATGAATGTCAAAATTTCCCCAGATTAAAAATTACTTATCCTTTTAAATTTAGATACTTAAAAACTGCTCTACACAGTAATATAAAAACTACTAGTTATTCCACTGTATATTTAATTAGGGTTTCCTTTCACAGAAATTATTTTAAAATGTTATTACATATATCATACTGTAATAACATATACTAGAGTATAATATAATTCAGATACAGCTGAAGAAAGAAAATCCTTCAGAAAAATCTTCAGAAAAAAATTCCTTAATAAATTCCTAAATAGAAAAATGCCATGTATCTCAAGCAATTAGAAACTATTTGGGAGGTTTGATGATTCTGTGAGGAGGAAAAAACTGATGTTTCTGGCAGTCCTGTTTATTTATTCTTTCCTCAAAGCAGAATAAAACAGAAATTAAAAAGAATTTTTCTGTTCACAGTAGTATGTTTTTTGCAAGCAACTATTTTTTTCCCCAAAAAAATCTTATTTCTCTCTATCTTCTCAGCTGCTAATTCCTCTTTTGTCTGATGCCTCTATCTTTCTGTCTTTGTTCAATTCTGCCTGCATAGGCTCTCAAATGCTACCAATTCCACAAGGTTAATAAGCAGTTTTCTACATTTGTATTCAGCTTAAAATGATTTCGACCCCTCAATGCAGACGGCTTAACTTCTGACCTGCCTTGTATTTGCAAATGTTTCACATAGTGGTTCTTATTGTTTTGAACATTTCATTCCAGTAAAGAAGTTCAGATGTTTCTACTGTTAATCCATGGGAAAAAAAAAAAAAAAGGGGAAAATTTATTCCATACTTTCACTACCACCATTTCAGCAGGTTATTCTTATGGTCAGACCATAACCAATTACTTTTGATGTTGCATCAGCCTTACAGTCATTATTTAAATTAATCTAGGTGATTACAAAGCCTGTTGGAAGTGATCATGTGCTTAACATTTTGTACTAAAAATGGCAGAGGCAAATTAATTACTCTTTCTGTGATACTATCTTTAATCTGTATCATATCATTTTTATAGGATGAACTTCCTATTTGCTAAAAGAAAAAGAAACCAAACAAAAAAAAACCAAACAAACCAAAAAAACCCCAACCAACCAAAACCCAAAAATTTCACCCACCACAGAACTGCATGATTTTTCTAAATTTGCTTAGTTATAATTTCCAGAAAATAAAGTATTTGTAATATACCTTGTTCTGTGTATATATACTGTGTCACCAGTGTCTTCCATATTGGTTCTTCAAGGTAGTGATCAAGTCACCATTTAAATTTTTGTGCAATAAATTAAACAGTTTGAGCTCCCACAGTCTCTCACTGTATCACCCTATCAAATCCTTCTTCCATTTATTTTTTCCCAAGCATTCCCCTGCTTCTACAGTCATTTCTACAATTAGTATTCAAAGCAGAGCTCGCATTACACCCCAAACAAATTATTCAGCTTATATAAGGCTTCCTCTTAGAGTCTGTTTTTGCAAGCACCACATCCTTGCATAGCACCACATCCAATCTACAAGCACGAGTTTATTTCTTTACATCATGACACAATTTCTTCAGTTTCTGAAATTCATACTATTTATGCATGTTCTCCCTGGCTGATGGAGCAATAGGATCTTGGAGGAACACATTTGCTTGAGAATGTGTCTCTAGCCCAACATAATCTTTCATACCTTCATAAAAGGAACTAGCACCCATACTCAGACTTATTAAAATAGTTTAATTTCCACCCTGCTACATTATTCCCAACATAATTGTATCTATTCTTGTGGGAAATTTATTACTATATAATATTCTTCTAAAAATTCAAATATAGTTTTTTCCTGTTGTACCAAGAGTTTTTTTGTCACATTAGATATTATTTTCATCTGTTTCCACCCTATTCTAAATGCAGCCCTACTTTCAATTTAAAATATTTAAACTTTAATTGCAGATGAAGGACTAAAAAGAACAAAATGTAATCACACATGTTTACAGTTGCACCTATACACACACACATTTTCAAAGGTTCATCCTTATTCATCACTTGTACCATCCTCCTGTGGTGATGTATGAAGTTCTGCTGAGGTAGAGTTAATTTTTTCATAGCAGCTCATATGTGGCCACACAGTGTTTCTAATACATCAATGTATTTATTATGTGTTGCTGAGCAGTGCTTCCACAGCATCAAGGCCTTCTCTGTATCTCAAGCTGCCCCTCAGTAGGTAGGCAAGGAATGAGAGAGAGACAGCTGACCTGAAAGAGATATTCCATACCTCACAGCATCATGCTCAGCAATAAAACTGGAGGTAGATTTTCCAAATGAACCATTTCTTGCAGACTGGCTTGGCATCGTTCTGGTGGTGGGAGGTGGTGACTGATTGTCACCACCTTTCAGCTCGTCCCCACCTCTTCTCTTCCTACACTTATTAAGCTGCCTTCATCTCAACCCATGACTTTTTCCCACTTTTACATTTCTAATTCTCTCCCTGCACACCACTGTGGGGGAGTGAATGAGTGACTGGCTGAAGGATTAGCTGTCATGGGGGTTCAACCCACCACGTCGTGGTGAGTGGAAGCCACTGAGGTGAAATCCTTTCTTATTATTCTACATTTTTAGAAGATCAATGTGGAAGAAAAGTCCCCAACAGAAAAATCTCCAGCCATTACTGTTCTGCTTCTTTTCATACTATAGGGTATTGGCCTCTGGTTACTTCATCTAATAATCACCTAAACTTCTGTGACAAACAATCTACAGGTATTTCCACCCCAAAAAAGTCATCAAATAAATGAGAAAATTAGAAATTAATTAAGAATATAAGAACAAAGAAACCATAAAAAATTACTTGACTAACCTGTTTTAAAAACCAACAATTTATGCTTTCCCAAAGTAGCATCAATTATTGGAAAGAGGCTTTTTATTGGTTACTTTCATTGACTAATAATTACTAAAATGAAAAGTACTAGAACACTACTAAAATAAGAGTTTGAGAAAAGCAAGTTTTAATTGCTTTTAACAGGCATTTATTAAACTAAGGAATTCCTCACGTTTATTTTCCCTCTTGTTTTTATTTGGATTAGAAAGTAAGGATGGACTATTTTTTCTCTTTATATTTGATCTTTTTCATGACACATTTTTATCTAAAATAATTTTTAATATCAGCAGCAGACATCCTTAAATATCTGTCATATCTTTAAATGCTTAAAGTGAACAGAATAACCTTCACAAGAGCACTTTAATTGAAGAGTATTTTCAGTTGTGTAGAAACTGACTAACCAAAAAGCTCAGTGTATCCTGATAAGTGAAATGAAGACTTGAATACTCCACACCCTATACTTTGTCAGCAATCAATAGCTGCAGGTCTACATAATCTTCAAAATGCTGCTCTACATGCTGAAATTAGCTAGTCAAACATATTTTAGTACAATATTAAGTGTAAACAGGCCAGCAGAAAGATTTTTGAATATATTCAGTCTAGAGCAAGGAATTATTCTGTCTCCAGGTGAAAGAAATTATGTATGTAACTATATCTTCTGGCTGCTTCATGTTTGAATTCACATACTAAAGTATTTCTATAGCTTTCTATAGATCAAAAATTACTTGCATGGAATAATAAATTTACAAAACATACTTGAGATTACATGAATAATTTTTGGAAATGTCATCAGGTAACTGGTGAAAATCCGCTTGAGAAGTGTATTTGGTGGACCAAAGGTACACTTAACTGTCTGTTTGCTAACTGGCAAGTAATCTTAAAAAAATTGTGGGTAAAGCATTTCTTGTGCACTACTGATTAAAATATGAATTGCCATAAGTCCTCTGCCTGGTTCCCTGAAGCCATTTCCTTTTTTGCTTTAACAGGGAACATTCAGACACATAGTAAATTTAGATTTAGTATTTCAAAACCAATTTTCAAACATTCGAAAATTCACTTGCTCACCCCAGAAGTTTGCATCACCACCTAAAAACCACCACCATGAAAAATTTTGAGAGAGCTATGTCAATAACCTCATCAACAATAGACATTCAATGTGAATTGTATCATTGTAAAGCCAGTAAAATTGTGGTGACTTTATTTCACTGTATCTGTATATTTTCACATTATATAAAGGTTACTAAATTACACTTTACATTATTGTGCTAGTAGTGAATTCTGCTTCTAAGGCAGCAGACTGTACACATCACTAAAATACCAGAAATTAATAGAGATGGAAGAGCTTTTTCCATTTTTTAACTTCCTGAAATTTATTTGAGGCATTATTGTAACATTGCACTTTCAGTACTTGAGAAATTCAGCTCTATGAATGGAAAATCCATCTAATGAAACTGCTACTAAAATACCTTCAGTATTATGTTGCAGTGTCAGCACAGGGACAAGTCTATAAGAAGCCAACATCTTTCTAAAGGGAAAAAAAAGAAAAAGAGGATGAAGAATACAATCTCTAGCAAGTAAAGGTCACATGAAAAAGTGAAATAAGAATAAACATGCACTGTAACTTGTTCAGCATATTGATGAGAACTGCATCTAACAAAGTGCAGGAAGTATACAAGGTTTATGTGTACAGAAACACATAAATAATTGCAACAGAAAAGTAGACACAAATAGAAGATGTTTTAACAAGCCATTCAAGAGAAAATTACACAGTGTTAATTTCCTCATGAACTTTTTTTACATGTAAGCTTAGATGTTTTCAGCATTAGGCAGAAATCTGTCATAGTGCTTTGTGTAAATATAGATTGTATCACCAGGATAATTTTCATCCATGCTTTGGTATGAAGACTCCAACCTCTTGCTTTACTTAACTGTTCATCATATACAACTTCATTCTAACAAATCATCAGTTTTCATAGTATTTTTATAACCACAGGTTACATAATAGTTTTGTCTACATGATGGATGTTTTCATTTCTTGATTTTGATTATTTTCTTGCATGTAAAATTCATATAGGCTTTCTTAACTGGAATAATTTCTTACAATGTCTTTCTTTAGAGCTGCCTTAATGCTTTTACTTAGTCCCTTAGGCCTGAAGGGATGCATGAATCACAGAAAAAAATGAAAATTGCCTTTTGATTTAAATGTTATCATAGAATTACAGAATAACCTCACATGAGAGGTGCTCTATCCATCTAATCATCTTGGTGGCCTCCTCTGGACTCACTCCCACAGGTCCTTGTCCTCCCTGTGCTGGGCCCCCGGAGCTGGATGCAGGGTTCCAGGTGGGCTCTCACCAGGGCAGAGCAGAGGGGCAGAATCCCCTCCCTCCCCTGCTGCCCACGCTGCTTTGGATGCAGCCCAGGACACCTTTGGCTTTCTGGGCTGGGAGTGCCCATGGCTGGGTCATGTCCAGCCTCTCACCCACCAGCACCCCCAAGGCCTTCTCCCCAGGGCTGCTCTCCATCTGTTCATCCCCAGCCTGTGCTGATACCAGAGGTTGCTCTGACCCAGGTACAGCACCTTGCACTTGGCCTTGTTAAACCTGATGAGATTCCCATGGGCCCACTTGTCGAGTTTTTTCAGGGCCCTCTGGATGGCAATACTATTCTTCAGGCGTCAACTGCTCCACTCAGCTTGGTGTCACCTGCAAATTTGCCAAAGGTTTGCTTAATATCGTCATTTCTGTAATTAATGATATTTATTTATTTATTTATTTAATTTTTTTTTTTATTTATTATTTTATTTTTTCCCCTTCTATAGGACAAGTAAAATTATAACTCTGAGCATGCTCACAGCAAATGGTTCTGGAAGAGCACTGCTTCTCATAAAAGTAGAGTACTGAAGCAAAGAATATGGTGGTTTGTATCCAGAGACTCTGAAAAGCATGAGGTTTTCTTTGTGAGCTACCTGACTGCATTTTATTTTAATTGCAGGGTAATAATCACTAAAAATTTAACTGCATCTGGATTATCTGGCATGAGGAGGAGATATTTTCTATGGAGAAATACAAAGATCATGTAAATTTTAAATGTATTGACATTTTGTGTGCAATTGAAGATGTGCATCATAAAGGCTTCAGTCAAATATAGTTTAATTAATTACCTTATTTCTACAGAAATAGTAAGAGTTAATAAAGTAATAGAAGAGATTCGTCCTTCTAATGACAGAATTATTTCCTGCTCTAACAAGTGGTTATGCTGTCCACACTGAACAGAAAACTAGGCCATTATGTGGTAAAGCATGGAATAACTCACTTTTAAGCTGTCTTATCTTTTCTTTTTCTTTCCGTTGAGCAGAAAGCCATACTGATATTGTGCTTACTTGCAATGAGTAATTATATTTTCCAAACGTTTACAGGTGCCATTCAACTGAAACTAGAACTGTGATTCAGTAGACCAAAGAACAATTATTCACATCAGTGAGGAGGAAAAAGGTGGAATACAAATAGGATGACTTCACAAGAGATGTTAGAACATAAATAGTCAAGGCAGTTTTACAAACATTCTGATAAGATTTGAAACCATACACAAAATCAGAATAAAATCACCCATATACAACTGTGCACATCAAATTTATAGACAGCAGAAGGAAATTTCAATAGAAACTTCAATAAAGGTGCATGTTGCACATACCACACAAGCACTCAGATCTGAGGAAGTCTCCCAGGCATAAAAGTTTGAAGGTCATCTCTTCCCTTTTCTAAGGAACACATCCTCATCTGCCTTGCCCATCTCTCTATCCCCTATAGCATCCTAGGAGATAGATAGGTAGATAATAGATAGGTAGATAATAGATAGGTAGATAATAGGTAGATAGATAGATGGATTCATACATACCTACACCAAAAAAAATACATAAATATATACAGAGAGATATGAAGAGATATATTTAGGTACATAAATATATTTTTATATAAACATATGTTTATATATACCCTTATATACCTATGTTTCTACTTATGCATCCCTATTTCATGTGTGTGTATACATCATATTGATCAATGTTTATGTACATATATGGGTACATGGACACATGTATGTTTATACAAATATACAATTTTCTTTTTCTATAGAATTAGTAGTTAAGTTAATAAATTTTGCATTCTGAAGTAGAGACTAGGACACAAGTCTATGAACACACAGTTCATATAGAAAGAAACAGGTATCTTATATCTTTGTATATTAGATTTTATATAAAGATTGTTGAACTTGGGGAAAATAACAACTACCAGAAAATATCCACAAAAATAAAGTTATGTAAAATAATTTTTATTTACTGTTAAATTTTTATATTGTATATTAAGAATTTAACTCGATAATTTAGGAGAGATACTCAAGTGTCCATTTAGCTTTGGGATAAGACAATCAGCATGCTACCATGCTCTTTGGAAACCGTGGGATGTGTATTGGGATTCCTGAAACAAGTACATAGTTACAGATGTGAGTTTTTACATGTAAATATATAAAATAATGTAATATATGCCTATAATTACATATGTATACAGCTGAATGTGACTTTTTGATTCAAAATTCTGCCTAACTCAATTTTAGACTTGCAAATTTTTACTTAATCTTTCTCATTAGTAGAAGTCAAAAACTATCTTTTTCTTGTATAGAGTTATCTTTAGTTATGATAAGAATTTATAGCAAGAAATAATGAAAAATCCATTGATGTCAACACTGTTTGTTTCTAGAGACAATATAATTTCAATGTTTCATTGTTACTAATTATTACCAAATAATAAGAATAAATACAGGAACTTTTTTTTTTTTTTTTTATTGTCTTTTGGTTTTCAAATTTATGATGTACAATGGCATAATTCCTGTCCACTACTTTTTGTGTTCTCGGGTCAATCATAAACCTCTGAATATATTTCACATCTTATCTCTTTTTCTATTGCTTGCATTAAATATGAAATTCACTATCTCTATTCAGAAGCATATTTGTTACAGCAATCAGGTTTTTAGCCAGTCTGTTTCATAATTCCACTGCTGACACTCAGGATATCTTTTATTTAGTAGGATATATAAGTACAAATGTAGAGTGAGCAAACTATAATTCTAGCAGTGTTTCAAGGATAAAGAAAGTTTGTTAATCTTCCTAAGATTTGAATGTGCAAACATAGAAAGATAATCTTAAATTCTATTTTTTTTTTTGCTTAAAGATGTTGTATTTTATAATGACAAGCTTACCAAGTTTTTTGCTAAGCAAAAAGATGCTGGAGGGAAATTTTTCCAGAGGACAAAATCTGTAAGTATGAGTATCAACTTATAATCTTCATATTAAAACAAATAATTTTAGCAAACAGGAGGTCATATGTCACCCTTTTTAGATTATTAAAGATAGAGATTATTAGAGATAGAGGATTAGAGATTATTAGAGAAGTTTGAAATTTAGATAGAGGCATAAATTACTGATTTAAACTGTTAAATGTGATCAGCTACCTCAGACTGTCATCCCTGAAAAATATAGAACCTGAGATGAGGCACAAATGCTTCACAGTGTTATAGCAGCCTGCAAAGCACAAGACATCACTGTGCTGACTCTTAGAGCAACTGCCATTTATAACCAGATAATCAGACACCTGTCAATTCTATGCCCAGAAAATCTGCATATGCTAAGGCTTTATATGCTTGCATGAAACTTCAAGGTGAGCAGCTATTTATTGTCAAGGTTATCTGGTTGGTATTTCAAAAGAAGTTTTGTTCCAGCCTCTATGAAAGAGCACAAGAGCACCTTAGGACTGCAGTGGGTGGAAAACCAGCTTTGCTATCACAAAGAAAGAACACAAAACAAAGCAGTTAGCATAAAGAATTTAAGATATATGAAACTTAAACTTTGAAATAATTTTTTCGTAAAATATAGTGACTGAGTAGTTAATGTCTGTCATGGTATCTCTTGTGTAGCAATAACTGGAAAAGAGGACACAAAATGAAGCAATTTGCTAAACATGAGGTAACACTTTTTGCTGTGGGGTTGACTGAGCATGAGAACAAGTTGCCCAGAGAGTCTCTGCCTTTTGAAATCTACAAAAGTCATCTGGACAGAGTGCAGGGCAGCGGTTTCTGACTAATTGAGCAGGCTCATTAGACCAGATGACCTTCAGTCTCAGCTGTCCTGTGATTCTGTGATTTATCTTGCAGCCAGTCAGCCCCTATAATTCTATAAGACTGTATGCAACCTTTCATACAGTTCCTCCTTCTGGACACCAGCTATTCCCAAAACACTTACACTCCTGTTCACCAGTATATTAGGCTCCTGTTGAACTTTTCAAGAACCCTGATGTCAGTTAATATTTCCCTTTAATTTCAAACACAAATTTACTTGTTTATGGATATTCTAGTATGTAAAATATCGATTACTATTTCTCACTACCTCACGTTCTTACAATCCTTCTGTCCCATACACATTGATGAGATTTATTCTCGTCTTTAGCTCCATTTTACTAGATTATCAGGCTCTGCAAGTTTTAATATAGATTGCTAATTTCATTGATTACACCAGAAGACATATTCTTGACTTGTTTCAAACAGAAGTTTTCTTTCTTGGACAAATATAATCAGAATTTTACATAATATTTCAGATGGTTTCTTATTGGTTGTCTTGACCTTCTGAGAACAGCTGATCTGAAATAGTACAATCCTTTGTGAAACACCAGCTTTCCTGACTGTCTAAAGTAATTGATTATACTGCAAAATGTTTTTCTTTTTCTTCCTTCTAAAATTACCTGAAAAGTCAGAAAGAATTTATATTGATTAACCTGTGCAATCACTGCTTGCAAGATGGCAAGTCTCTGGGGAGTCTTTTATCAACCAAATCAGAAGTACCAAGTGCCTGTTTCATACCAGTCAGGGGTTTACACTCTCACCATTGTAATCGTGATAGAAGTAGAATTTGTCTGTTATTTATTCAGCACCTCACAGCTCAGATAGACACTCAACATAAGGAAACTCCATAATGCAGTTCTAGGCTTTTAGAACTTTATATAAAATAAAGAACCAGATGGGATCCTAGTGTCAGGATGATTTAAGTATTTCAGAAATTTGTTGAAAAATCTTTACTAATTCACTAAGTGATATAAAATGGTGAGGATTCTGATGATATCTTATCTGTGAGGGACTGACCTCCATTTTCCATTTCACAAACTATAAGTCATATTTATTGTTTAATCCATTGCAAATTAGAGCTTCTATTATGATCACAATAAATCTGCTATTTTAGGATACATTTACATGTTAATTTCCAGAGTCCATCTTAATAACAATAAATAATACAAGTTCAGGTGTCTATATGTAAAAGACCTATTCAGAAATTTCAGAAATTTCTTTTGTGAATTGTGGTATATGCATAAGTATTGGTGAAATAAAGTGTGATTCTTTTGCAATAGGGGAAAAGGAGAAGTGTAACTGCACCATTTAATAGAATACTGAAACTTTTATTTGATTGCAAAATAGTGTAGAAAGGGAAAAAAAAAAAAAGCAAAGCCATGAAGGAAGAATGTTTTGAAGCATGAAGACAAATGAAGGAAGTAGTAACATTCAGGCTGACTGTGAAAAAAAGGATTTAAAAAAATGAAAAAAAAAAAAAAAAACTTTAAGAAAAAAGAATCTGTTCAACTCTTGATTAGATTTCTAAGTAAAAAAAAGTAGGGAAGATATCATTCAAAACCTTGCGAGGATAGACAGCACCCAATGGACTTATAATATCAACTAAACCTGCATTGGCAGGGAGACAGATGACAAGACATATTCCTTCTTTTCCAATGATAGTGTTTAAGACCCATGAAGCAAAGAGTGATCAGTATGAGCAGTGGATGCTGAATCTAATGTTCATTTCTGTAGACTTTTTCTTTCTTAAAAGTTCAGTGTGAACAGGTAATTGGCAACCACCTATTAATTGTCTAGTCAAAGCCAAAGGGCCAGCTGGCATGATTTCACATCCTCTCTCCCAGGGTTCCTAGAGGAATTCTGGGTAAGGTACAAACAGTGTTTTACAGCAGCAATTAGTTTATTCCTGGGGCAAAGTACAAATAGAAGAGGGTATGTCTATGCAGCAAGAGCTTGTTTCCCATTCCACTGTGACTGAGGAAATGACAACTAGTTGGCAGTGGGCCATGCAAATAAAAAATACCAGCTGGAAAACTGGATTATTTTTGTCCCAGATGGCAAAAGGTATGTTGGATGACAAGAAAATATGTTACTGAGTATGGAGCAATCTATTCCTTGATGTTTATTTAACTCACCAGTTACAAATTACTTCATAAATAAAAGTAAAGCACCTTGTCATTGTATAGAAGATATTTGGAGGATCTGACACCATATTATCCAGAATGATGGTGGTGGTGACACAAAGCTGATTTCAACTGACTACTTTCTCAAACATTTTATGAAAACTCAGCTTTGTTTTAATATATCTGTGAATATTTCTTGAGTACTCTTTATTATTTGCTGGAAATGTCTTGACTTCTTAGGAATCTTTTTAAAAGAATTAATTTCATTTCATTTCCTTCCCATTCAGTAGTGTTTTTTTCTTCCAGATGAAACATCAAATATCTTAAAGAAAAATTAATCTTTGGAGCAGAGGAATTAGATCATTAAAATTATTATTATTTATGTTTAATTGAAAATACTTTATCTAGATATACCTCTGATATGTAATTTCATAACAGAGTGAAAATGTTTTATTTTATTATTTTATTTTATTTTATTTTGTTTTATTTTATTTTATTTTATTTTTTAATTTTATTTTAATATTAAAAATCTTACCTTTTTGTTTTCTCCCTCATTGGTTTTTCTGAAAAGAGTCCTCATGGTTGTTGAGGTCAGACTTTATGCAAATTCAGCTATGAATAGGTCAATTATGATTATCTGGTATTGCTAGATTTTAACATTGATTTGCAATATCATTAATTTATTCTGTCCTGATGACATTAAAAAAAATGTCAGATAGACACA
Source organism: Urocynchramus pylzowi (assembly GCA_013397555.1). Classification (NCBI taxonomy): domain Eukaryota; kingdom Metazoa; phylum Chordata; class Aves; order Passeriformes; family Fringillidae; genus Urocynchramus; species Urocynchramus pylzowi. The sequence goes on along the minus strand of VZRH01000520.1, from coordinate 894,000 downwards.
TCTGCTTTTAGGTTTTGAGTATTTCATGCCAGTGTTTATTTAAGCTTGTGTTAGTGGCAGTCCTAAAAGATGAGTATACTTTCCTATTGTATATTGCCTTTAAAGTAAAAATAAAGAATTATATATTAGGATAGAAGACTAACTGTTTGCTTTAGCAAGAATGTTAAAAACTGAAATAATGGTATTTTGAGGAGACTTAATTGTGGTTAGTATTAAAGATGACATATTGTCAAGGAACGAATTGGGCATAGAATGAGTAGAAGCAGAGGCTCTCTGGGAAATAATAGAATGCCCTCAAGGATGTCATTCAGTTCTCTCAAATCACTCACAAGTGAGATATATTCTGTGATGTTTTCTTCACATTTTGCAACTTTCTTTTTCTATGAAAATTTGCCTCAAACATGCAATAATCTGCATTTTATATAAAATATTTATCCATATAGTACTTAATATTTAGAAATTAATTTGGTAACAGAAAGTTTCATATTTACTAAAGCCCAGGTCTTCCACTAGTTATCACATAGTAGTTTACTTCAGCTGCTAGTGTTATCTAAACTATTTACATTATCCAGTAGCTAAAAATGTCTAGAAATGTGCAAAACAGGATGCATCCCTTGAAAGCTAACACTTTATAGCTGTGTGATTAGAACAACTCAAATAGTTTTTGAAGATTTGTAGCATGAGATTTCAGAGGTCTGGTAGACCTGACTCATTATTACACAAACATTACTAAGGGTAAATGAAATACAAAAAGGTGAACATGTAATGTGTACATCCTGAAAATTACATATTTTCTAACTCTTGAGCAAGTCTTTCTTTTCCTTAAATACATCTGAAGTGTCTCTTTTATTCAATTTCTATTTAATCTCCATTAATTAAATCAATAGGACTAGTTTTTTCACTGTCCTTTGGGGTTTTTTTATTATTTATTTGTTTTAAATCAAAAATAGTATTACTCTGATAATTACTCTGTTCACATGAGATCCTGACCAGAATGTGCCAATTCAGCTTTTAGATTAATAAGATTTTATTCTAAAAAATTGGAAGCTGCAGCCATGACATATTGATTACCTAAGTCTTTCCTATGTAACTTTTTGAGCTTTTTAGTTGCCTTCTCAAGCCATCTTCCAGAAGCTATTTTTCAGAATCCTTGTATTAAAATTTACTGTTACTAGCACACTAAATCTTGCCTTTAGCTAGATATAGTTTTGTGATTTGGCATGGTATATGTGTAGGAACACACTCTGGAAAATGTTTTGGTTTAGTTTGTTAAACATAAAAAGACATATGCTAATCATATCTCTTTGTAAAATAAAAAAAAAATTTTAAAAAGTTGCAATTTATTTACTATAAATTAATAATTTGAAGATCTACTTATTTAATGGTTATTCTGTAATCACAGGATTTACTCCCCATTATTGCAGTTATTATACACTGTCTCCATTGCCATGGCACAAGGAATGTCACAGAACTCCTTTTTAAAATGGAGTTTAGCTGATAACATGCAAGAGACATAAACAACTATTAAACAGCTATTGTGTCTCCTAAAACACAATAAATATAATGAAAACAAATTATATGAATGAAATAATTTTTGCAAGATGACTTTGTGCCCACAGTGCATAATAAAAAATGTATGTCAAACACAGATTTTACTCTCTTTACCTTTGATATCTAAATTCATATCTTTAGCAACACAAGGTCTAGTGCTACTCTGCTTAATTCCCATGTATTCCAACAATTTAATTTGTTTTGATACAACATGTTGTTATTTAACATTTAACTGTTAAAAATAAAAATGATACAACATTATATACAGAAATTTCAAGTAGAATCCTTATCTCTGCCTTTGCAGGTAAAATGTTTAATGTTGAGCTGTAGATAGACTGAGGTCATTCAGGTTCAAAATTGCACTGAGTATATCTGCTGACAGAAATAAACTAAGGAGCAACTAAAATACAGATGTAAAACAAGGACAAAAAAATCTCTCCTTTTTATTATTATTGTTTTGTTGTTCTATTATACCAACATGTTTTCATTAGGAAACACCATTGAATAACAATCTACATACAAAGCCCTGGGAATATTTTGTAATGGGTGGAATGGGGGAAGAAGATATCTGTGCAGAAGATATTGTGTCAGATCAAAATATCCTAGAATGACTTTAGAGATATTTTCACATATGTTCTTACTCTTTTAACTTCTGAGATAAAATGATTATTGCCTTCCTTTCCCTATATTTTTGAGATAACTGAAAAATGGTCATAATAGCTTTGAAGTATCTAGGAGGAAAAATTATTGTCAGTGTGCATGTTCTCCTGACTGACTAATACTCAGAAGAAGTAAAGCACTGCAAATATTTATTGTAACATGACTGATTTTGGTGGGAGGTTTAGGGGTGGCTTGTTAGTGTTTTGTTTGTTTTGTTGGTTGGGGTTTGGATTCAGGTTTTGGAGGCTTTCTCTGGCTCTTATCTTTTTTACTTATTTCAGGGGAAAAAAAAAGTTCCTGCTACTAATGGATGAGGAGAAAGCACTTTGTGAGATTCTTTGACCATTAGTGTTTAACTTTGCAGTTAAAAAACTTTGCAGTTTATTATTGAGAGTGACCCCACTCACAGAAGAATTTTAAAATAATTTAATAAATTTTAGCATAGGCAAAAATCTTTCTCTTCAAACCTGTACTTTTTACTTTTTACAAATTATTTTTGTTTGCTAATGCACTATTTTCCAATAAGGATGCATCAGGTTTTAATAACAGGAACTCGGTTCAAGAGATGTGATCTTTTAAACTATACTGTAGATAATCTAGAGCCATATCAGGATAAAGATAATTTATCTCAAAGTTTATGTTGGCAGTTTCCAACAGAAAACTTCCACTTGCATGGCCTTTCTGACAGCATTGTTTATGACAGAATATACATTTCATCTCATACTTCAAGTAGTACTCTTTAAACCTATTAATTTCAGTTGATTAGTCTTTCTCTTTACCCCATTTAGACAGATAAGCAGATAAGCACATCTAAAGAATGAACAAAACAGCTACCAGGATAACCAGAACGTGCACACAAACCTCAGACATCTCCTGCTTTCAGGACTCCATTGTTTTGCAGCTATGGTGCCTATCTACAGCTCCAGCATTTACTGATCCCTGCCAGGTAGCAGTGCCTATCCTATTAGGAAGGGATTAGTACTTCAGGCCTCACGAAGGAATGCACTAACAACCACAGATCACACTAAGTGAAATACACAGGCATTTGGTAAACACCCTAATCTACATGTGTTTTGGTTTCCATTTTGAGAAAACAGTAGTGGTTTAGTTACTGATTAGAAACTACCACATGAAGAAACTACCACCCTGATCAAAACAAGCAGCTACAATTAAAGCTATATTTTATTTTCATAATTAATGTTGAAAACCTGACTTTCTCAGGGACACACGAGCAGCATGATTTGATCCCTTACTGTACTGTTTTTGAGGATGATTGGTTTTTCTACATCTAGAGTTACTGTTTATAGTTGCCTGTAATGGCCAACATCTTGACAGAACATTTATAATTTCTGCAGCCAAAATCTCAGGTCCAAATGGATTGGAGATTTGGCTTTCTTAGATTATTTATCATTGATCTGAATTTTCAGGCTCACAGTTTTAACTCAGTGTCTAGCTATTTCTTGATATAATTTAGTGGACTGATAGGTATTCATATCAGGAGGAAAAAACTCACTGACAAAACCCCTCAAAATCATGTATTTAAAAAGATTGAAAGTGTTAACTGTAAAAATACATGACAACCTGCAAGCAGTATATTTGCCAAAACTAGGTCTCATTTCTTTTCCACAGTCAGCTACATTTGAACTGAGAATATATATTATAAAAAATAGCATTACAGTAAGTTTATAATAATATCTTTTGAAACATCATCATTTCACTTTTTCTCTTTTCCAGCTTTATACTCTGGACATGAGAGCTTTTAATGCTCTTATGCTCATGTTCATAATGCTTGTTTCACAATGCTCAGCAGGTATCAAAAAATATATACTGTAAATATTCTGAGCCATCAAGTTAGAAGGGCTGTGCAATGAGATAAGAGATTTTTTAAAAAACTGCTATTTCCATAAAAGCAGATAAATGCTGAGGTTGGGAAAATTTTCTCAAGGATTCTTTGCAAAATAAGTGAGGAACATGAACAGCACCTCTAAGTACTTAAATAATCTTAGATTAACAGCAATCCAAGATGGCTAACCTGTAAACATAATTGCTTGCAAAAAAAATTGGAAGTATTACAATTCTTTATGTTTTTAAATTCCTCGATCTTTCTGTAAGCATCTGTTTAATATCACTTCTTCTAGGCATGCAGAAAACTATGTGTTAATGCCACAACCTAATTTCCTCAGCAATGTATTTTTGTATCCTTCTTTTTCCTTTAATAGCTAGAGGTAAATTTTTCATTTAATTTAATCTTAATTATTTCAAGAGTGCACCAGGAGCTTAGACATATTGTGAAGACATTTGAGAGATTCTTAGTAGATAAACTAGGTAGACTATTTATCTGACGTATAAAGTTAAAAGTGATGAAGAAAGAAAGAAACAAAACAAAACAAAATAAAATGGTCTGAAAAGAAAATAGAACTGGAAAAAACCTTTACTAGATGAATTATTTTTTTTTTGGCATAAACTGCACACAGAAAAACCACAAGTCTTACTCTATGCAGGAATACATAGGAATGCAGATAAATGAAGGATATTTATCCATCTTCAATTTGCAAGAGGGTTTTTTTCATACTTACATGTAAGTGAATGATTTACTTGCAACTACCTATTTTTGCAAATCCAAGAAGTACAACCATAAGCATATATATTTGTTTCATAAATAGATATATATGAATACACATTCCCATTTCAAATATAGCAGGGAGATAAACTGGGAGATCAGAACTGTGCCTCTCTGCATATGCTTATTCAGCAGCTAGATTGAAATCTATAGCTTAGAAAATATATTTAACAACACTAAATTAAACAGCAACCCTTGATCTGCATTTTTTTATTTCTATCCCAATGAATGCATTGAGCCTCAGCACAAAAGATGTCCAAGACTTTTCATTATGGAGGAGCTGGTTTCAGTGCAAAATATTGGTTCATGAATAAAAACATTTCAGAAGCACATGTTGGTCTTATAATTAACCTGTAGGAAAGATTGCTCAGATTCCAGATGTAAGGTCATGTCAGTGAATAAAAGCATGTAATAATGGAAGATTCGTGTGTTAGAGTGCTTGTCTGGAGTACTTAGTATTCCAGTGGTACATTACTACTGATAGATTCCTCCTTTTTAAATTTGCATTTCCTAATTTGCACTGGAAACTTTCCCAAAATTTTCAATGCTTTCTAAATCTGGAATACAATTTCATTTTTACATATATTCAAACCAATATGTTCTTGGAGTCATGCTTTCTTCTGGGCAATGTTACTAAGGCATGAGCATCCCCTAGTCCATATCCATATGTGGAATAGAACAATTTCTCCACTGATATAGATGAAGTGAACAAGACTAAAATGTCTTACTACTTTTTAAAAATTGTGTATGTCTTGGGGGCCAGGGAAGAGGGGTCAGACAGACAGTCTTCTGCCTGCTTTCTAGAAGTACCTTCTTTTCTTTCATGTAGCAACTTTAACTATTTTAATCTTGTGCATATAACCATAGTTTTACTTCACTGGACGATCTTTGCAAAAAGATAACACACTGTGGGAAATGCTGTAGTGAAAAACATTACGATCCACTTGATGGTAACGTGAACCGTGTTGGTTTGTTGGGTCTTCGTACCTAAAAGTTGCTTTCTTCTCCACCAGGCCTCAGAAAGGACAGTAACATTGCATTGACTTCTGAATACATTAGATCTGAAATGAAATGAAATAAGATCCAAAATAAAATGTGCAAAATCTCAGTGAAAGAAAACAAGCCAAGCAAAAGTGAATGTTCTTGTCAATGTTATGCTTGGATATTTCTCATAACAAAGAAACAGTGTCTTAAAGATAATTTTGTCCCAACCCCCACTACCATGGGCAGGGACATCACCCACTAGACCAGGATGCTCCAGAACTCATCCTACCTGGCCTTAAACACTGCTGGGAATTTGGCATCCACAACCTCCCTAAGCAGCCTGTTTCAGTGCCTCATCATCCTCAGAGCATAGAATTTCTTCCTAATATTAAGCCTAAATTTCCCCTTTTTTGGTTTGAACCTATTACTCCTTGTCCTGTCACTACAGTTCCTGATGAAGAGTCCCTGTCCAGTTTCACTGTCCAGACCCCCTTCAGAAACTGGAAGATGGCTATGAGTTCTCTATGCAATATCTGTTATATAAGCATGCATGATACATTAATGGGTTCCATTTAAATGATATGCCTTGGGATGTATGGAGGTGAAATTTGGTATAATACCTGATGAAATTTGTGATATTTCAACATTTAGTTTGTGCAAACTGATTTGCCAGTGAAAAGCTGCATTTTTTAGAATAGAAAATAATAGCAAATTAGAATTATTACAAAATCAAATTACAGTGCCCCTTTTCTTTATGAAAGTTGTTAGGCTAGTAGGGGTTCAGTAAAATCCTTTACTAATACTTTCTCTATTACCTGTTTTAAGGGTATGGATTTGTCTGTCCTTAAATCGTAACAGAAAAAAAATTAAAAACAGAAAAAAATTAAAAATAAAATTAAAAAAAAAAAGAAGTGAATCATTTCATGGAACTCCAGCCTCATAACCTAAAATATCTGTTCTACTGGCTGAGTAAAGAATGGGTTTTACTTTTATTTAGAGGCCTAATAAAGGCAGCCTAGGAAAAAAACCCAGTCAGATCTTATAATGAAATTTACATTTTAATGAAACTATGAGCACATTATTTTTCCTATCATTAATAACCTTCCTTTTAATGAATTACAAATCAAGGTCATGCAACAAAAAACCTCTTCACAAATCATTTCCTTCTGCTTGCATTGCAGAAACAAAACTAAAGTAAACATGCAACTTTTTTTCTTCATATGCATTTTTCATTATCTTAAGTTTTTAGTTACAGACTAAATATTCTAGTCTTAATCCTTGCAAAATTGTTCTAGAAGAAAATGAAAATCAGCAAAACCTTTATAAATATCCCTTAAGATTATCCTTTAATTCTTGGCCTCCTGTTTGTACCAGTCTCAAGGTTAGACGTGAAATAGCATCTGAAGTGTGATGTCCTTTAATGTCCTGCCCAGTATGGGTGCTTTTGAAGCAAATCTAACCTCAGCAGACCCTCACTCAGCCTGTTCAGACTGTTTTTACTGTTTCTTAAGAAACATTTCTATTTTGACTTATATTGCAAGACAGAAATATTGAATCTTTTAGGAGTTACAAAGATAAATTTAGGCAGTTATTCACAGTTGCAAATGTGGAGCAAACAGAGCTTGAAGAGCTATTACAAAAATTATAACAGTAGAAAAAATATCAATGAAATTTAGAAAAGTAAGCATGTTCCTGCTTTGAAGTGTGTAGTTTTGTGATTGCTTAACTACATATTAACATATATAGTTAATACAGCCTCTCTTTTGGAAATTGCATATTTTCTTAGGATTCAGTACTTCTAAGGGAAAGATCTGTAATACCCATTAATGTCACATACTAATACTAAAGTGCAGTCTGAATTACTGAGTCACAGCAGAACCTAAACAAATTATTTCTTAATAACAACAAATAAAAATCTGTGCAATATTTTTGTTAAGTTTCAAATACATTTATAAATTTGAGTCAAAGATCAGTTCTGAATTGATTTTAGATCATTTTTCTACTACTTTTCTAGAAAAATATTTCAGACCTAAAATGAGGATATATTGTAAAGTGCATCTCTGTAAAGCTAGTTAAGAACCTTATATCTATCAGGTCAAAGATTTCCATTACTTCTTCCATATGTAACAGCAAAGTTTCTAATCGTTGATTCCACCACTATTTTTTCAAATTCAATGCATTTTCCATTACTATTTTCAACACAAATGCTGAAACATGCCATGCAAGGAATTTATAAAATATTTTGAGAAGTGTATTTTGCAATACTTTAGGATAATAGCTCAAAATTACAGATCTTTGCCTGTGAGATGTGAATAGTGTAGATTTTACTATAGTCATAAGCAGGAAAAAATTCCAATGTTAGAAAAATACAACTGGGACTGATTATTATTACTTAGCACATTTCAGGTGATTGACAACTGGTAGCCTAGATACCAATAAAAAGGGAAGCATTCACCCTATTCTCTCATTAAACGTAGCAGAACTAGAAAAGCTTTCAAATGCACATGCAAATTTAGATGAACTCATTTTTCCCTAGATATTTCCCAAACACCTGCCAGAGCTCGGAGACAATTTTAGAAGATTTAAGCTTTTCATGACAGATTTAAAAAATAAAGTATTTATGGCCACATGAAGTCTCCTGCTGTTGTCACTAACACAATAGCAGAACTATGCATTTAGAAAAACTGAGATATAAGTTAAATATCAAAGTGAGATCCTGTGGAAAACAGGTGTCTGACAGTTCTGAAAAAAACTTTAGAAGGAGGTACCTGAGAACCAGTTTTCGTCATATTTATTTAGACAGAAGTTTATTTTAGTGACTTTGTTACTGGTGCATGACAGCCTTACCTTCTGTGGTGTTCATTTAAGGTCTTAGAAAAAGTTTGAATATTACATATCCTTTGGAAATCACAATGAAATCATTTTACAGAATTACAAAAAAAAAAAAACCCTCAAGAGCCTTGAGGTCAGTCATTGTCCTTTGGTTGATTTCTACATCTCTTGAAATGATTAGACACCTAATTAATATATTCAAGTAATCCAGGTTAGAGCTCTCTACTTTTTAGCCTATAATGCTGGAATTTCTGTAAAACAGTTTATCATTCCTTCTTGTGTGAGACAGTTTTCATTAACCTGAAAACGACAGCTGTTATTTCTTACCATAACTCCCCATCAAGAGATCTTTCCAAATAAAGTTGATGCCATTAGGTGATTTTAATACAGAGAATGTACTGCATTTTAGAAAACAATCAAAGTAAACTTCAGAGTACTTTTATATAAAATAATAACCTATGGTTTTCTTTCGATCATGATGGCCCTTTATAACCCTAGATCATTGGCCATACTGTTACTGTATGAAATTTAATATGTGAGAGCAAATACTCAGAATTAATTACACAAATTCTGGTTGTTTTGGTGTTATATATCTATAATAAAAAATGCTACATAATTACATCAAACCTGATAGATACCAGTTTGTTTTAGTTGAGAAGCTCAACCTAAAAGAAAATAATTGTTGTGCTGTTTGCTTGTCCATTTTTAATTGATGTTTAATAATATGTCCCTTTAAAATATTTTAGACATTAGTTTTTCTGCAGGCCCACATATATTATGAACTTTTGATTGGAATATAAACACTGGCTACTCTATGAACAATTTAATTCCACTTTATGTTTGCCATTTTACCAGCCTTTATCATCAGAGTGTATATTGTGATATATCTCAATCAGATAACTTTTACCTCTTGTGGGTGTGATAAAACACAGCCACATGAAAATCATCCCACTAATAACGTATATCCATTTCTAGATGAGTTTCCAGTCTATCACATATACTGATGTTTAAACACTTTTAATGGACTACTACTTCAAAAAAAATCCAAGTGAGAAATCTCAGGGAGTTCTTGTCAAGTATTCAATTTTACTACCCTGTGCCATTACATACCTTTTGGTCCCAGAGACTTTCTGGATGATAAAAATTAAAGATTTAAAATTGAAAAAACAGGTCAACCAAGAAAAATCAAGTAAGGTATCTGAATGTCAGAGCAGCCGCATCCTTGTCAAAAAACTGAGCTACAGTTGCTTAGAGGATTGCAACTACTAGGGACAAGGATCAAATATATTCAATATATTCTTCAGTCTTGCACTTTCAGCCAGAGACCAGACACTCAACTAGAAGAGATTTCTTTTAGGCACAGCATATAGATAATGTCATCTAAATGATGATGCTTTTCAAATACAGAACAGAAAGAAGACTAGCATGAGTTTTTCTTCCTTTCATGTGTTACTTTTGCAGATTTATCATTTATACCTAGCTTCTTTTTTCTTATTTCTAATATTATTGTAAAGGAACTGTAAAGTGGCTTTTTATGCCACTGGCCTTGCTATTTCATTAAATGTTTCTTGAGCTGCTAATGCATATGTACATATACATGCAAACACACATTCATGTCTTAATTGTCATCACTTCTTTACTCTCTTATAGAAACAAATTTACAGCATCTTATTTTATTTTGTTTTGCTTTTATGGAATTATGACTTTTCAAATGTCCAACAGATATCCAGAGAGATTTCCCAGTAATGTGTTTTCTTCCCCATCACCTTTTTTTAACAGAGCAAGTAACAGTATTTCATTGCTTGAATCTTGAAAGAGAGATTAGCAGACCTTTTTAAGTAGAAGAAAGACAAAGAATGCTGGCTAAAAGATTTTATTTATATTTTTCATTATTATTTATTATTTATTATTTATATATTATTTTATTTATATATATCATTATTTCATTAATTTCTGACATCTTTATGTAATAATATATACTGCTTTATTGTGAATTGATCCATATCTGTTAAGTAGTGATTAAGCTTAAAAATTCAATGTATACAATGCAAATTTTTCTGGGAAGTACTTTTGGTAGAATTTGTAGGCTAATTAAAATGAACTACAGCTTGAACAGTGATCTTTGCGGAAATCTGCTATTTTCAGATCAAATAAACAGTTTCTTAATATATATCTTCTACCCAAATAATCAAAAAAAATTCTTCATGCCTTCCCGCTGTAAAATATTTTTTAATAATTTTTATAAAGCCTTTTTCACTTCTAGGCACCCATCCCATATTTTGTGGATTCTGTATTGTATTTTCAATTCACTATGCAAGGTCTTGACTTTGATTTTCTAGTACAGATACTGGCAAGAATATAAGATACATAACATGATACATTTGTAAAGGAAAAAAGGTTTCACCTTGTAAAATAAATTTTTCAGTGAATCAGAACCACCAGACTAGTTTAAGTCACTAGTGGATACAAGAGAATAAACCATTTTCTCCATATTACAGCTAGTGAAGCCAGCATTGAGAATATTTTGTTTATTTTTAGAGTTAATAAACAAAAGTGAAGTGAGAAGCATAAGTTGTTGAGTTTGAATTTCCGTCATGCAAAAAGTACATTTACCCAAATAGTATTCATTAGTTTCAACTGTAGTCAGAAGTCAATTCTCTACACGCATATGCATTCACACTTCAAAATCTGCATGTCACTTATCTCTGTGCCTTTTCTGCATCACATCACATTTACATCATTTATGTATGTGTGCAACATTAGTACTTCACTTATGTATAACCCATACAGAGACAGACAAAAATATGCTTTTGAAACTCATTAAAATATACATGTCAAACTGTCTTCATTTTGGCAAACTCAGATATTTCTGTATATTATATTCCCACATTGAAAGAAAAACAAACCCAAGACCGCATCCTGGGATAGAAGAGCTGGCAAGGTTTACTTTAGAAAGTATATATGGAAAGAAAGCAAATTTGAAGAAGGAAGTTATGAAGAAGGAAGGAGGGAGTAGAGTTTCAGCAATGCCTGAGCAAAACATCTATACGGCCAACTCTGTGGCCTTGGAAAAACCCATGAGTGACTTTTGGGACAGCAGTACTGCCTGAAAAAGCAGTGTGTCTGAGAATAGGGAAACAGTCTCCAGCTGTTTAATTCTTTTCCTGTACATTAGTGTAAGTCTTCTTGGCTGGATAAAAATTGTATGATTATACTCAGTCTGTCACCTCTTTCCTAAACCAAGTAAAATCTCCTCATTTCAGCTTGTGAATTGGATAAATCCAATCCAAAGTATTTTATGGGAAAACAAATGCTATCTAAAGATATGCTTCCATAAATTTTTTCAGATCACAAAATACAAAGGAAGACTCAAGTATTTCTGGGTTTTTAATTCCTTCAGCTTCTTCTGGCAATATAATCAAGTATATATGAACATGCTCTTTTTGCTCCAATTTAAACTTACATAATGAACATTGAATTTGTGGTCACTTTCTAACTCTCACCTTCCTTTTGTTCTATTTCATATGGATACTGGAATTTTTCACTAGTCATGGCAACTCCCCACTCACCTTCGCTGTGTTACTTATTTTTGAAGTTTTATCAGATAGTTGGGCTACCATTGCAAAGAACTGTTGTATTTAGCCTGCTTTTTATGGAAATTCTACTACTTTTCTCATTGTTACTGTCATACTACTTTTAGCCCTTTCTAGTTTTATTAGATTCTTTCTAGCCAAAAATTCATGCAATAGTCAAGGTGTGGATACATTACAGTTACGAAGAATATTATAATAAAGACAGTTAACCACAATAAAAAGGATGACAAGTCATCCTTTTCTACTTAAACATGTATGGCATATTTGAAAAGAACAGATAAGTGTAGAATGACAAAATTACAAATTTATCATTTGGAGAAAATGTGGCTCCAAGAGAAACAGATAAAACAAGTGAATAAGAGTCATAGGTGTCCTGTTGGTTTTGCTTGTTTATTTATGACTTCTGCATGTCAAACTCAGTTGATAAAAAATTTGAAATTATCCAGTTTCACCTAAAAATCAAGTCCACATAAATGAGTGCTCATTATTAAAGCTGGTCAGCATTTTTTTATTTTTTAAAATATTTTTTTGACAGAAAAATATTTATTTCAAAACCAGATCTTAAAGAAGAAATATATCATCCCTTGGACTGGATTTCTGAACTAGACTACAAGGACACACAGAAAAGCAGAAACCTTCTCAGCTCACTTGCTAGGACTTCCATCAGAGATCCACAGTCAGATCCACCTTCCTATCTAAATCAATTAATCCTTTCTATGAGTAACCTTGAGCAGAGGTCTGGCCACACTGTATATCCTGGAATGTCCTCAAATATGCTGGAATATCCTCAAACATGGAACTAGGACAAAAAGCTGACTCATAACCATATTTTAAAGCACAAACCAAAAACATAATTAAATTTTGACTGATTGATAAGTCTCAACATTTTCAGGACTTTTTTTGCAGAATTTTTCTCTTGCAGCTGTCCTTGCATCTGTGCTGGATTACTGATACTGTAAAAGGAAACTGTAGTGTCCCAATGCCCCCTACAGTGAGCAGAGACAATGCTCTGAATTCAGACTGTCAGTAAAAGTAATATGCATATTCATGTTAAGTTTCACAATCACCTTGATCTTCTCCCTACTTAAACATAAATTTAACAACACAGATTAGAGACAGCCATTTCCTACTCTGGAGATTTGTACTCTAATGATCAGTAGCTATATTGTACTCTAGCTGATGTTTGGGCAACACAATTTCCTTTTGGTTAGCAATCTACACACTCCTCTGAGACAGGGGAATTCACTGGAATAGCTTGGAGACATATGGAATTTATTTTTTTATTTGTCTAAGCCTGATCATCTATTGGTAAATTCCACAAATTATGAAAATCCTATAATTAGTTTGATTTTCCTTAAAAACAAAAAAAAAAAAGGAAGAGCACAAGGATAACAACATCCTATTTTAAAAAGCCAGACTCTGTGTTTTTTTAATAGCTCAAGTCATTCTGTAGCAAATATCATTTTCTTTTATGGAATAAAATGCCAATTTTTTTAAGATATGTCTGTCATGAATCCACATGACTGACAGTTTCTAGCACAATTTATGTCAGTTATAGTAGCAAGACTGAAAGCTTGTATTATTTGTAATCAAACAGAATACTGTTTGTCCTAGAAAGACATCTTCAACTGCACACTAATAACAAAGAGAGCAGCAAACACAAGTCACTTACTGGCACACTGGTAGAGCTGCTATGCCTTTACTTGTTTGCACATTTTTCCACCATTTAAAGGTTATATCCTAAAAGGCTCTTAGGTGAAGATAGTCAATATTTTCAGAAATGCAGACAATTATTGCACAATCACAAGAATAAAACAAACAAACAAACATACCCAGGAAACAAACCCAAACAAACAAAACCACAAGAGGACTGGGACATTTTTCAATGCTTTTTGCTTCCCAGTATTATTGGAGAAAGCAATTAAATTTTGCTTTTGCCATTTTTTAAGGAAAGGTGTTTCACATTAGACTTTTTAAACAAAAAAAGGAAGAAAAAGGAAAATGAAGAAAGTATTTATCATGTTTTGAGGCACTATATATCTCATTTGATCTGCCACCTGTAGCTCTGACATTTACTTGTTTTCATTACTCAGAGCTTGTGTTTTTGGCAGTCATACTTTGCCTGGTGACAAGCATTATCAGCTTCTCACCTAGTGCTGGTTGGAACACCTGACACATCAGAGAATTTCAACAACTTCAGCAGGCAAACAAGGAGCAAAGCAGAGAAATAGCACTGAATTGCCTGCAATATATGAATGCTTAGTCTGCAGAAGAAAAATGGTTTGCAGTATTTGGATAGATTGCTGTGAATATAAGGATGAAGTGAAGTGGCTAAAATGTCATCCTCATTCATTTGGAACCTTCCAATCATTTTTCAGCCACCAACAGAGGACCACTTGGAAAATCTATAGAAGAGACTAAGAGAAGTAAGTCTTGAGGAATATTTATTATTACACTATTATTATTAAACCCATTAGTGATGTGTCCTGCTATGGTAAGGACATGTTTTTTTCCAAAACATGTAACTGCTAATCACATGTAAATCTGAAGTGGCCAAATATGTCAAATAGGCCAATAGTATCCTGGAGTGTATTTGGGAGACCTCTGTCAGCAGGTCAGGGGAGGTGATCTTGCTCTTCTACTCAGTCCAGGTAAGGAGTGCTGTGTCCAGTCCTGGGCTCTTCAGCACAAGCTGGAGCTTCTGGAGATGATTAAGGGGCTGGAACATCTCTCTCATGAGGAATGGCTGAAGGAGCTGGGCCTGTTCAGCCTCAGAAGAGACAACAGCAAGAGGGTTTCATCAATATCTATTTCATCAATATCTGAAGAGAGGGTGTAAAGAGGGTGGGGCCAGACTCTGCTCAGTGGTGCTGAGCAATAAGACAAGAGACAACAGGCAGAACTTGATACATAGGAAGTTCCACCCAAATGTGGGGAAGAACTTCTCTGTTGTGTTGGTGGTTAGGCACTGGAACAGAGTGCACAGAGAGGTTGTGAGGTCTCTTTCTCTGGATATATTCAAGAACCTTATATATTGCAAACCTGAGCAATATATTCTGGGATGACCCTTTTGATGAATGGGGAGATTGGACCAGTTGACCCCCCTGGTGGTCCTGTTCAACCTTAACTATTCTTTGATTCTGTGAAGACTTTGATTCTGTGGAGACATCACTTAAGCAAAAAAAAAGTGGCCAGGGTTATAACAATACCCATTTCTATCAAAATTTCAAGAAAAAATTTTAGAATCCAAGCATTATTATCATACCTCAATACACTAGCATTTTCAGTGATAAAAATTCTTGCAAACACAAACCTTAGACAGAGACAAATCTGTGAATTTCACCTCCTATTCATGACATCTTCAGCTTTTAAATTAAACTATTAATTTATACTCAAGTGGTTTTAAGGGGAAGCGATTATATTCCTATTTATAATGGAATATTAAAAACACAGTCTAGGAAAATAATGCAGTGTATTTAATTTATAACATGTACATATACATGGAAACAGTACATATACATAGAAACAATAGATACTGTTTCAGATGTGTGACAGCTGTGGCACAAGGATAACACACTCACACACGATGTTCCAGCACCTGAACAGGAACAGGAAAAGAGCCTTTATTTTTCAGACCTCAACATTTTTAGGATTCCAAAAGTGACAGTGGACTGGAGGATGGCATTGCCACCTTTCCAACCACACTGGTCAGACTAACAGTCCATCAAACTTCTCCTCCTACATAGAAGAATACAAACAATCATTATTTACATGAAAGTGTGTGAGAAACTCTATTACAAGAATGTAAACATCAGAAGGCTTGGAAAATCTCAAAAGACCAAGGTAACACAGATGTTAGTTTTTCACATATAATTCATAAAATGCAAGGGAATCATGACTGCTTAGTGAAAATGTATTTTAACTCTCTGCATTTTTGCCTGAAATATATTTCTGCATAAGTAAGATAATCCTTTAGCCACAGTGATAAACAGAGAATCACAGAATTTTTGGGATATGAAGGGAGATTTCATACCCCTTTGGAGATCACCTAGTTTAACCTTCCTCCTAAAGCAGGTTCACCTAAAGCAGGTTGCACAGAATCGCATCCAGATGGAGTTTGGAAATCTCAAGTGAGGAGCCTCCACACTTCTCTGGGCAGTCTGTTCCAGTGCTCTCCCATATTCAAAACAAGGAAGTTTTTCCTGATATAGAGACCAAAGTTCCCGTGTTTCAGCTTGTGTCTGTTGCCCTATATCCTCTTGCTAGGCACCTCTGAAAAGAGCCTGGCACTATCTTCTCGACATCCATCTTTAAGTTAGTTGTATGCATTGATAAGAATTTCTCTCAATTTCCTCTTCTCCAGGCTAACACACTACAGCTTTTATGATACAAAGTCTATTGTATTTTTTGTGTCTTGAAATGTGTTATTAAAAAAAAAATTATAATTATTTCATTGGATAATAAATCTTAACAACCTGTGAAAGTAACTGTCAACTAATGACTAGATAAATAATAGTTTTTAAGAAGACTGGCATCTTATTCTATCTATATTCTAAAATCTCATGCCACTAATAAATTACTTGGAAGACACACATAAACTACATTATTTAGCCTTCATTTACCATTAAACCTTCTTTTTAAACTGCTCAGTACTTTGGTGAAGAGGGTGAACTGACCAAACCACTTTAGTTCCAGGAATACTACTGAAATAAAAGACCTGTTTTATAAACCTTATTATAAACCTTCAGAGAATCATAGAATGGTTTTGGTTTGGCAGAGACCTTAAAGATTGTGTAGTTACAACCCCCTGCTGTGGGTATAGACATCTTTCACTGAAACCAAGGTGCTCAGAACTCCATCTAACCTGGCCTTGAACACTTCCAGGGATAAGGCATTCACAACTTCTCAGACCAACATGTTCTCATGCCTCACCAGCAACCACGCTAAAGAATTTTTTTCTACTTTCTTTCAGTTTATAGCCATTATCCTTTGTCTTGTGTGCTCTTGTTAAAAGGTCTCTGTCAATTTTTCTTGTAGGCTCCTTTCAGGTACCAGAAGGCCACAATTAGATCACCTCAAAGCCTCCTTTTCTCCAGCCTGAACAATCTTGATTATCTTAGAGTTTCCTCATAGGACTCTGATTCAACTTGGTGGTCCTTCTCTGGATTCATACCAACAGTTGATGTCCTTGGTGTGCTAAAAAAATTGGCATAGTTCTATGACAAAAGTTAAAGTAACTCAGGCAAAATCCAGTTTCTCATTATCAACACTGAGACACTGGAGGTTTTTTCAGTGGAACATTCAAAATGCTGTGAAAATTGACTGCAATGTAATTGCATATTTTAGTAGAAATATATGTAGTAGTTTTACATCATTACCATTACCAATTCATAATATTTTTCTGTCTTTTTTTTTTTTTTTAATGTGGCTGGAATAATTTTATAACTGTGGAACAACTTTAAGGCTGCATAGTGTTGTGAATGAATGGTTAGGCCACTTAAGGAATCACTTTCAAAGTATTAGCAAAAGCAGGTTTTAATAAAAAATTGTGAAAGCATGACTTAACAAAGTACATACAAAAGAAAATTGGATTGGAATCAATTGAAAACTATTTGTATGGATACCAAGGATATGAAGGATAACAGAGTAAAGGATAAAAGAGGTGCTCTGTAAAATGCAACACAAAACAAGTTATAACATTGAAAGTCCTTGTTTTCTGATATTCTTAGAAAAAAGATGATTCTCTAGTGTGGAAAGGTGGCAGATATACAATATTCACATCAAGCTTTGCAGTGTTCTCTACAGAGTATAATGAAGAAATCATGCACTTTTCAGAAACACGAGGAATAAAGAATATTCCTAACACATACTTCTGATTCCAGCTATACACAATTAACTGCTTATCCAAGTCTTCCTCAGAACTGTCAAAGTCCCTTAGAAATGGTATTCTCCAATTTAATATTCCACTGAAAAGGAAACCACATGCTGCTTCTCTCCCTGGCTTCTGTGGGAGACAAAAGGCAGAGACTATGGGTTGAGAAAAGAACAATTTACTGGAAACAGCAATGAAGATAAGAAAACCAAAAGTAAAAACAACAGTATTAGTACTAAAAGCATGCAAAAAGAATCACATAAAAAATACTCAACATGGATCACAACTGATAGCGGCTGATGGATTCTCTACCCCACCATGCTTTTGTTCCACCAAAAGCCATGACCTTCCTCCCAAAAGAGACAGTCTCTTGCTTCCACCCCCCAGCAATGGCATGAATTGGTATAGAATAAAAACCTCGACATGCCTATGTGTGTCCAGGCTCTGCCACCTTACAACTACTGCAAAGAAAATTAGCTCTGTTCTGGTTGAAACCAGGACAGGGAGATAAGTGAAAAAAATATAGGTCTGTTTCTGTTGGGGATATTTTTGTGACAAGAACAAAAACTGCTAAAATTCTTCCCCCTTTTTTTTTCTGAATTTTTGAGGCTCTGTGTTTCAAAAAGTACTTTAGCCAACGTGTTTTTATTGAAATTAAATCAATATCTTTCAGGGATGGATTTCTTTCAGATATCATTCAGTTCCGCAGCTAGTTGTTGCTCAGAAGACCTCCTTCTTTCATTCTCCAGTCCCAGAGGTGTGGGAAAAAAGCAAAGGTTCCAAAATGATGCTGAAAACTGTACTTTATTAAACATGCTGGAAAAAGAAAAATACAATTCTTTTCAGACAAGAATCATAATTTTAACAACTTGTGGTTTTTAACCAAAAAGAAGTGCAGTTTGATGAAGATTTCTCATAGCCTACAGTTTTAAACCCGTTTTTTTGTGGAATTTTTCAGGTCATTTTTCAGGTTAAATAAATAATGAAATAGTCAAACTTCATCTTTTTGAGGCAAAGAATTTTAACAGATACATGTGAGAACAAGCTCTATACACGTAAAAAATAATAATATTCGAATTCAATTCTCCAACATTTCATGAAAGGACAAACATTTTTTAAAAATTCATAAGACAAGAGAAAATAGCCTGAAAAATTTTCAGAAAATTTCACGAGGGAAAAGGAACGGAGTATTCCTAAAACCAGTTTTAGAGTCATGTTATTTAGAGTCCCATTGCTATTGTTTTTAAAATAACAATTAGTTTCATTTCAGCTTATTCATTCATTGGGCTGAGATTGCTCTCAAGCTACATTTGCTTCAGTGTTTGTACTGAGGCAGATAGCTTTAAACCTGTTTCTGTGCATCATTGTTTGGATATATAGCATTGTATAGCAATAAGCCTGTAGGGCTTTAATAGGTTTGCAATTTTGCTTCAATTGATAAAAAACATTAATATTAAGAGTGTTTGCAGAACTTGCATTCCAGAATTAGACTCATACAAGCATAGGAAAAACAATTCAACACTAAAGCCAAGGAACCCAGCAAAATTCTAAATATTTTTTAAGATCAAATTCAGGCCTTTTAAGTCAACCTTTTCATCTCACACTAAGTATATAAAAATCTGGTACTTAAAACCTGAAATTCCTGTAAACCCAGGTGCTGGTAGATATTAAGTTACCTGCTAGTGAGCAACAGAAAGGTGTTGTGTTCTGCAGGATATCCCTAATAAAGTATTTGTTCTGGGTATCAAGGTATCCACTATTTCAAGTCATCTCCCTGGGTTTAATTTTCTCATGGAGTCTGGAAATCTCTGCCAATATTTTGCTCTATAAAGAGTTGAAACCTTAAGAATTGCAGTCTTTGTGATTTAATAGTTCAAATTTAGAGTAAATGTATATGATTAATGATCTGAGATTTCATTTTCCTCTCACTTGACTTCTGTTAGTGTGTTCTGTTTACACACCCAGTCTCATAGTCTAAAGGGAATGCTGGATAAAAAAGCCTACCTTCTTCTATTTATAAGAGCTTCATTGTACATCAAATAATTAAATGCTAATTTGAAGCTGAAAAGTAACATGTATGAGCATGACTTTTCCAACAGTTATGTCTTTAATTTGGGAGAAGTAACACTTCTGTGCTACACTTGAGATAAAATGCCTCAATGCTCTTTAGAGCCAGAATTTGGCTGTAAATCTCTATCGGCTTACAGTCTAAGGCATAAAACTTATTGGGTTTGCTTATTTTCTTAATCTGAATAATCAATATTTCTATGCGTAGTAAGACATCATAGATTTAACTATGTGGACTTAATTATTCTTATGGATAAAATATTAAAAATATTGAAACTCTAACATGACATTGTCTAAGTAGAGGTCCATTACACATTTTTCAGAAAAAGAGAAAAAATATTTTAAAAATGGGATATTTTTTAGCTACATTTGCACAAGCAGACCTATAAATAATGAGGCTCTAACTCTGAATTCTGATTTTTCAGAATTTCTTATATTACATTAATTGTTCTCTGTATTCAACTTTCTCCATCTATCCTCATAATAAATTGTTTTCACAATTCCTTAAATTCACAACGCAAATTATTTCCAAATATAACCTTGCAGAAAATAAATAACCTTCAGATTATTGTAGAATATGTAGCCAAATAATATTGCAGATCTTTTGCAAACATCCTATTTTTTCTTTGTGCTGGGTCTGGTTAGGGGAAAGAAAGGAATGAAGAAAACATCATTACACTTTTGATAGTCTTGTTCTTACTTCTTACTCAGTATGTTGCCCTTTACTCTTCCAAAATCAGCCCAGTTGTTGTGGAGACTGTGATTTCTTACACAATAATTATCCTTGAAGATTTGGTTATGACACCAGGGAAGATTCATGATGTCTGCCTACGGAGTTGTTTGCAGTGCCTTCCAGGGAACACTCAGAAAGAAATTTTTTCACTCCATCGTAGAATAATCTTTTCTTTCTCTCTTTCCTTATCAGAATTGAACTCTAAGGATAGCTATAACTATATTGTAAATATATTTTTATTTCAAAACTTGGAATGTGTAATTATGCTTAGTTCCTGCACAGAAAATTTATCTCTGAGAAACAAATGCCTTTGGAATTAGAGTCGTATGCTATCAACAGCCAGAGTAAGATTTGGTTGAATGCTTAGGTCCTAGAATGATTAGGTCCTAGAGGCTAAAAAGAAGCTAAAACCCACAAGATTGAAGTCAGAAACATATTTAAACTTAGAGAAAGTAATATATATAAATGCAGTAATAATAGCAAATATATTTTTTGCTATTAGAGCTCCAAATATACTGGTGATCAGTCAGAAGGTCAATTTTCCAAACATATATAAGGGTTCTTCATTCTAGTCCATGGCAATGTCTGAATGTCTGTTTCCTTTCACATCATTCACAGACTGGCATTCTTTTGTAATTTGAATATTTCCAAAAATATAATGAGTTTTCATCAAAGCCTGTGAAATTTGAGTTATTTAGAATTTCCTTTGATTTATCTGGGTAATAGATCAAGCCCTTAGTCAGTGGCCACATTCCACCATGCAGAACCACTGGGAGTTCTTTTTAAAGGGATGCTCTAGGACAAAATTAAGTCAAACAAGAGAAATATTGTATCTGAGAATCGTTTATTGGTAACAAAAAAAGGGTTGCCCTAGTAAAGAGGAGTAGAAAAGACAGAAAAGGAGGAAGGAAGATGAAAAGGGCTGGGGAGAGAGAGGAAGGGTAGACAGAGAGAAATAGAGGGCATTACCACCATGAGGAGCACCATTGATGTCCGGGCAGCCCGGGGTGTGCTCTCGCTGCTGCCGGGGGGCCCGCGCAGATCCCGGAGCCGAGCGGCTCCAGTGGCACAGCTCCTGTGGGACAGGAGGGGAATTAATGGCTGGGTGCTCGGGCAGGAGGTGCAGAACCTCGGACAGGGTCACAGCTGGGATTGCCACGATGGGCTGGATGGGTGGAGCAAGGTTTGAGACAGGTGGCTCAGGCAGGAACGCACGGATGAAGCAGGCAGGGCATTGGACAGGAACACAGGGAGGCAGGACAGGTGGTAGCTGGGACAGGCAAAGGGGAACACATGGCAGGCAGGGCACAGGCTACACATGAAGCTCAGAGGTCAGTCTATGTTCAGCCAAGCACCCAGAGAGAGGGAGGATGAGCAAGGAAGGCGAGCAAGGGTGAGCAAGGGCCCCCGAGGGCAGAACAGAAAAATGGCAGGCTGGAGTCAGAACAAAAGGGACAAAAACAGGCTACAGCCAGGAAAAGCAGGAAGAAGACCAAAAGACCTCAGAGTTTGTGACAGAGTTCTCCCTTCCCAAGGTCTGCCTGCTGATGGGAGACCATTGGCCCAGTCCAAGTTTCCACTGCAGTCCATTGGTGGAGACCTTTTGCTGTCCTATTGCAGAGCCTTTCCGGAGGGTACTTGGTGCTCTTGGTTCCTTGGTGGTCTCCTGCTGTCTGCCTGTGCCATGAGATATATGAAACAGCTGCCAGGCAAAGCCTCCCCAGAGGCCAGGCTTTCTCCCATCTTCTCCCAGTTGCCTTCTGCAATACCTACCTAGTTTGCCTACCTGCAATTCTACCCAGTTGCCTCCTCCACATACCTCGGGCAAATGATGTTGAGACAGAAATCAAAATTAAATTGGCTCCTCACATTAGCTATCCGTGTGTTTTATCACTCTGTGAGCTAATGTCCAGAGAAAATCTATTATGCATCTATATCTGACATGAGCTATACAAAGAAAATTATCTCTGAATCCAGTAGTTTATACGTGACAAGACAGTAAAATGACAAGCTAATTCATACCTCTAAATAATCCTTTTAAACCTTAATATTTTTTTGTAAACAAAACAAAGCCAAAACCAAAACAAAAAATCCCCAACAAAGAAACAAACCCCAAACTAACAAAAAAAAAAAAAACAAAAAACAAAAAAAAAAACACCAAAAAAACCCCCCAAAAAACCCACAAAAAAAAACCAACAAAAAAACCCAACCAAAAATCAAAGGAAAACTAGCCAGTTTGGCTTACTACAGTCAGCTTCAACTGTAAAACTATCATGAGAAATAGAGAAATATTTTAATTAGCCTGTGAGAGAAATGCATGGATGCAATTTATAAAATGTGTATAGGCAACCATATATGTAATTAAGCAGACACTTATCTAGCTTATCTGTCAAGCCCTCTAATGATGGTGGCAATAGAAACTTTTTGAAGCATAGCAAAAGAATCAATAACTTAAAGTAAACATAACTCAACATTTAGAAATATTCTTTTGAATTCACGATTGTTGAAGTGCAGGGTACAAACAATTGGTAAAACTTTCTGTTAGTAAATAAACAGTTCATTTTTTTTCTTTTTAAATTTTCTCTCAGCTAGGAATTGTGGCTGGACTTCCGTTTCATGCAAGTAAAATGCTTTGTTTGCCAGTAAATAGAAAAACTGTCACATCTTGGAAAGGCACATTTACCTACTAAGAAAAGACATAGCAGGCACTTTAGTTATGGAGCTTCTCTAATAATAATATTCTTGCTGTCAGTTGAATTTCTAGTTAACAGGTGTCTCCATAATAAGAACAAACAAAACACCTCTCAGAAATGACACCTTCAGAATCAGCACATGCCTAAAAAGACAAGAATTTTCAATAGAACAGAGTTGCCAGAGGCCTTCTGTGATAACATGACTGGCTGCATAGATGAAGGGAGGGAAGTGGATGTCATCTACCTTGACTTCATTGAGGCTTTTGATGCCCTCTCCCCTAAAATCCTCAAAGAAGAGCTCCAGAAGGGCAGATTAACTGAATAATAGTAAAGGGGATTGAGAACAGTCGAATGGCAGACCCTGGAAGGTTTTGATAAGTGGTACAGAGTATTGTTGGAGGCCTGTCACTAGTGATGCTCCCCCAGGGGTCACTATTCGACCCAGTCTTGTTCAGCTTGTTCATCAATGACTTGGATGCAAGGACAGAGTGTACCTTCAGGGAGTTTGCTGATGGTACAAAACTTGACAAAGTGTCTGGTACACCACAAAGCAGTGCTGTCATTCAGGGAGATCTGAACAGGCTGGAGAGTTGAACCCAATGAAATCCAAATGCAAGGTCAGTACCTAGGGAAGAATAACCCCAGGCAGCAGCACAGGCTGGGGGTTGATCTGCTGGAAACCAGCTCTGCAGAGAAGGACCTGGAATTCTGGTCCATGTGCACCCTGGTGGCCAAGAAGGCCAAGGATGCATTAGGGATGTATTAAGAAAAGCATTGCCATCAGGCAGAGAGAGGTGATCTGTGGGTGATGGGCGTGGGGGAACTGGCATGGGGATGCCATGGGAAAGTACTATTGTTTAATTTGGATTGGGCTGTTATAAGTTAGACCAAGTTGTTCTGGTAGTTTTCCATAATAATTTACCACTGTTACAACCCTTTTTCTAGAATCTTCTTTGTTCCTCAATTTCCCACTGGCTGTCTCCTCTGGAGCCACGCCCCTCTCTTTCCCCATGGGACAGTTTCCCATCACTCCATCTTTACCACTCCCCCTGCACCTTTCCCATTGGACCTTTTATATTGTAATCCCTCCTACCTCTGTTCACATATATATTTTGGACCCTCCCTCAGCCGTCGGACTTCTTTCCCTGGTGCCCTTCTGCTCAGTTGTCTTCCTACCCCTCC
This sequence comes from Urocynchramus pylzowi, assembly GCA_013397555.1. Lineage (NCBI taxonomy): Eukaryota > Metazoa > Chordata > Aves > Passeriformes > Fringillidae > Urocynchramus > Urocynchramus pylzowi. The sequence continues at coordinate 869,213 of VZRH01000520.1, read as the reverse complement.
GACCCACCATTTTCCTTTAGTTTCATCTCCTTCAATAAACTGGCTGGAACTATCCGGGATTGAGTCACCTCCTTCTACCCTGGTGAGCGAAGACCATCTATCCGGGACTGGGCGGAAGGTGGGCTGAGGGGTAGCGCTGTTGGGCAAGGGCACACTCTTCGCCCCTCTGGCGTCCCGCCAGCACCGGCCCAGGGTTTTCCCTCCCTCCGACGGAGAAGAAAACCGCTTCCCTGCTGCAGTGATCCTGCCCCTCCAACTAACAGCAGTTACTGGACCAAAATTAGAGAATATTATAGCACTGTAAAATATACTAGAATAACACATTTTGTATCAGTTATTGACTCCACCATGCTGGAAAGAGTGCGTTCTGATGTAAAGGCTTCGCAATTTGCTCTGAGCAAGTGAAGCATGTTATTAAATTATTTTACATTTTATACCAAGATGCTTCATGATGTTTTTGGTTACTTTCCATAGAGAATACATAGTGCAGGAAAATCCACTAATTCTTGGCAAAGATATTTAAACAGGTGGGAAAATGTTTTTCTTACTTTTCGTCAAAATGTTTCTGAATGCAAACATGTACACTGTAGCTCTGTGTAAAATTTTCCAACAATGGTAGTCCCTACTAAAGCTCTAAACCAAAGAAAAATCAAATGTTTACAAATCATATAAAATTATGCAAAAGAGCAACTTATATGCATGTTCTATTGTAGAAAAAGAGTATGCTTTTTGAAAATAATCTTTCACTTAAAAAAAAAGATGCAACACAATAAAATGTATGGGGCTTACAACTGAGAGTTGCACTCTTGGATTTTTTTAACTAGCAGTGTCTTCCATCACCATATTTTACAGAAATTAAGAATGGTTTGGGTTGGAAAGAACCTCAAAGATTGTCAAGTTTCAACGATCATGTCACAGGCAGAGACACCTTCTGCTAGACCAGGCTATTTATTTACCCATGAATATTGTGTTTGGGATGATTTTCCACTGAATTTCCCCAATTTGGGGAAGGGTGTGGTGGTTTGACAAGGAAGGAAGTTTCTTGGGAAGGTGGTGGTCAAACCAATCAGTGGCCAGAGGTGAATATTGGCACCTGGTGTGGCCACTAGGAACTTGGACACGCCTTTGAAAACTCACAGGGGTTAAAAGCAGAGCATTCCCAGGGGAACTTCCTCTTTGGGTCCAGCAGGGGAACAGAGCTGCCCTCCCCTGCCCAGCTGTGTCTGGGTGGGGAGGGGGTGAGCCCTGCGGCCGGCCGGGGCCGAGGTAGGGCAGAGCCCTGAGGGACCCTGGGGTGCTTTGGGCAGGCCAGGCCGGAGCCCTGAGGGACCCTGGGGTGCTTTGGGCAGGCCAGGCCGGAGCCCTGAGGGACCCTGGGGTGCTTTGGGCAGGCCAGGCCGGAGCCCTGAGGGACCCTGGGGTGCTTTGGGCAGGCCAGGCCGGAGCCCTGAGGGACCCTGGGGTGCTTTGGGCAGGCCAGGCCGGAGCCCTGAGGGACCCTGGGGTGCTTTGGGCAGGCCAGGCCGGAGCCCTGAGGGACCCTGGGGTGCTTTGGGCAGGCCAGGCCGGAGCCCTGAGGGACCCTGGGGTGCTTTGGGCAGGCCAGGCCGGAGCCCTGAGGGACCCTGGGGTGCTTTGGGCAGGCCAGGCCGGAGCCCTGAGGGACCCTGGGGTGCTTTGGGCAGGCCAGGCCGGAGCCCTGAGGGACCCTGGGGTGCTTTGGGCAGGCCAGGCCGGAGCCCTGAGGGACCCTGGGGTGCTTTGGGCAGGCCAGGCCGGAGCCCTGAGGGACCCTGGGGTGCTTTGGGCAGGCCAGGCCGGAGCCCTGAGGGACCCTGGGGTGCTTTGGGCAGGCCAGGCCGGAGCCCTGAGGGACCCTGGGGTGCTTTGGGCAGGCCAGGCCGGAGCCCTGAGGGACCCTGGGGTGCTTTGGGCAGGCCAGGCCGGAGCCCTGAGGGACCCTGGGGTGCTTTGGGCAGGCCAGGCCGGAGCCCTGAGGGACCCTGGGGTGCTTTGGGCAGGCCAGGCCGGAGCCCTGAGGGACCCTGGGGTGCTTTGGGCAGGCCAGGCCGGAGCCCTGAGGGACCCTGGGGNGACCGTGCTTCCGGGGGGAGGCCTGTGGTGCAAGAGGGAGACTCCTCTCTCCTGATGAACTGGGAGGTGGTAAAGTGAGAGATGGTACTGGGCAGAGAATTGAGTGTTCGAGGGGTGGTTGCTGGATTGGAAAGGTAAAGCCTTGACTCATGGTGTTGATGGGAGAAAAGTGGGGGGGGGCAGAAGTGGTTTTGAAAACTTCATTGTAGACATTGTGTGTATGTGTATGTTTTTTTTTTTCCCTTTTCCTTTTGTGTTTATAGTAGGTGTAATAAAGCTTTATTCCTTTACCCCTGAGATGATGGAGCCTGCTTTGCTGTATTTTGGGTCACATCTCACAGTAACCATTCGGGGAAATGTGCTTTCATGGGGGCACTGGCATTGGGCCAGGGTCAACCCATGACATATGGCTCAAAGTGCTTCTTGTCTTCCAGTGGTACCTTTGTAACTGTAATTTGTATTTGCTCAGACAGCAAGATGATAGTGTGGTGGCACAGAGAGGCTGTGCTCCTTACACACCCCAGGAGCAGTCACGTCGCACATCACAGCCCTAAGGATACGGAGCTACAAGAGAGAACTTGAAGGATTGTGCAAGTCTTATGCAGAAAGTGTCAGTGAAATTACACCATACTGTTAATCAAGGTTTCACACACAGATTTATTTAGAATTGTCATGACTTAAAATTTGTTATAGTAGCTGTTTTAAGGACTGCCAACGGATGTACCTTTTATTTCAATTTCCCGTGTACTATGGGGAAGACACAAAGTCACATGGTAGCATTACTTAAAATTTAAAAATTTTAAAATTAAAAAAAAATTAAAAACTTTAAAATTTAAAAAAATTAGAAAATAAATAGTTTTAGATTCATCAACTAATAAAACTTACTATATTTTTGTATTATAGAGACTGAAATATTTGGTCTCTTCTTTATCAACTGCAATTCTTACAAAGTTTTGAGAAAAAATTTTAAAAACCAACCTAATAAAATGTGACAGAAAGCATTATTAACCTAATGACTGAAACAAACATATCTATTTATTTATTTATTCCTAGATCATTACATAAGATTTAATTCCTTTATTAGTTTCAGACACACACATCACTGCAATGAATTAAAAAGTAATTTGTTGCACATTTTGTGAGAACTGTAGCTGCTTCCAAGCACATAATGGCTTGTAAAAAGTCAAAAATTCTTTTCAGAATTATGGAAAACAACTATTTCTGGGATATCTGTAGAAATACAACACTATAAAACCAATTAAAATATAATTTAAGAAAATACATAAGGAAAAGAAAGAAAAAGAAGCATAGAAGTAGATTGCGGAGAGCAAAGTTATCACTTCCTGTGGATACAGTGAGAAAGCTTGGTTGTTGCAATTATGGTGTTCCTTGGACAAAGTCATGGTAACAATCTTAATATGTTGGGGGTGGGGGAAGCCTGTGAAAGACAAAGTTCTGTGGGTTTATATGCATCCAGGTTCAGCTGGGATGGCCCAAGTACCTGCCCTGGTGGGGAAGTTTTACACTTCCCCACCACACAGTCTCATCACTGTGGATCATTTCTGTGATAGATGGACCCAGAAATGAGTCTGCAGGCACTGTGGGGGTCTTTGGTGATTTATTACCCCTTTTAATACATGACAGTTGTTTCTCATGCTAGTGTACTTGAGCCAGTTGTGTCTTATCAGAGGCATAAACATCTTCAGGGCTAGTGTGAGTGTCTCGGCACCTCCGACAGGGCTGTGGATGGGACAGGGATTGGAGTCATACACCTGGGCCAGTTGTCAAGGGAGGACTTGGTCAGGATAAAAAGTGTTATCCCATCTCACAAGATCATCTTCTTACCAGCCTTTCATCTGGCTCAAATGCGTTTTCTTGGGAAATAAAGATTGGTTTGCCGTGGTCATCGTCTGGTAGTGGGTGTGCATCCCCTCTGCACCTGGGCTGTTCTTATGTAGATCAGAGGTTTCATCCTCATCCCCCGCCCCTGCCCCCCGCTTCCCCCCAAAAATTCTCCTCTTCCCCTTGGTTGTGGGGTGCAAACCCAGTCTCAGCAGAGCACCCTGTCTGACTGTTTGAGTCTTTAACATTTCAGTCTCTCACACCAGTTTACCTGTAAATTTCAGTGGACCATGATCTGTTATGTGTGATGACTTATGCATATTTACCAAACTCAGAACCTTAAAAAGGCAAGACATTTTGTTAATCTGGAAAGAAAGGTCTATCAGTAACAACTGAAATGTAAACACTTCTTTTTTTGCTTTTAACTACAAATGACAGATAAAAAGGTTTCAAGAAAAGAACAACCAAAAGGAAGAAAGAGCATGTTATGACTATTTTTTCAGCTGAAAGAAACATTATTTTAAAATTTCTGAATAATGCTTTAAGCAACAGTGATATTTTTTCCCCCCCAACAGATTTTGACAGAACTAATGGGTGAGCATAGAGAACAGTAAATTTGATTAATGAATCAACAGAGTGCAGCTGGGAACAGGTGGAATTTAAGATGCAATGGTCATGTCAAACTTTGATACAAAGAAGATTAAGGCTGATTCTATTTTATGACCTTTTTCAGATTAGGGCAATTTAAAAGGCTTATAATGAATGTCAAGACATTATCATGTACTTAATTTGCCACTTTAAATATATAAACCTCAGTGAGTAATAAAACAGAGATCAGAAATCTGATTTTTTAATAGCCACTTGGCTTTGCTTTATTTCTCCAAGAGAGTGATGGAGAGTGAGAGATGACTGGTTGTACATTGCCCTTCACCAAGAATAAAATGCCAGGGATGTGAAAATGGCAGCTGGCTGTAAACACCAGTGTTTATGAAATCTCTCAAGCGAGACAAATGGCAAAATAGACCCTTCAATTCTGAAAATTGTTTTTCTTATTTTAAAGGAAGAGAAAGACAGTATCGATTGCCTGAAAAAAAGCCTACTTCCTGAACAGAAAGGTTAATGCTGAAATCTGACAATTATCAGTTTGTAGATTCTTCACAATTTCATTAGAAGTTGTTATAGCTAGAAGTTATAGTAGTGAATAAATGAGGAAAAAGAATGAAATTTTTTAGAAATTTTATAAGGCATTAAACACAACATATTCAGAGTAAGTTTAACACTCTAGAAAGGAATCTGATCCTGTAGCAAAGGCATATTTTGTGAACTAAATTTGTGAAATCAAATTTGGTTTCACACTATGAAAGAAAATATAAAGCTTCCATTTATTTGATTTGTTTAGAACTTATCTGTATATTTTCAAGGATATTTTAACCTTTCCTTCCCAGTTATATTTTCTTCCATGAAATAGAACACATATTTCTTAGCAAGATCTAAAACAAGGTGGTTTTGTGATTCCCTTCTTTTTATATTTGCAGAGGATTTGTTGGGGTTTTTTTCTCTAACATCTCCAACTCCACACTAGAGTAGCAAATAAGCCCAAGAGAGGTTTAATAGAGGTTGACCTACTATTTATTCTTTTTACAGTTCTTCTTCTTAGTCTCTAGCTTTCTTATTTTATACAGGGGGGAATAAGTTTGATGAATAATAACATTTTGTTATTGTATATCAAAATGGTGTTTTCATGGAGTTAGGAGACTAGAGAATGGTATGTTACCTCATGACTTCTCAGCCTGACAGGATTCTACAGTAAGGAAGATCTCTAGAAATCTGTTTTCCTTTTTCCTCCTTGATATTAATTTGGTGTCTAGAAAGTCATGTGAAATGGAGAGATTGCATAGTGACATCACCATTCTCTTTAGGACCATACAAAGAAGAGCAAGTCCTGTGTAGTGGGTTGATGCTGGCCAGATGCCAGATACCTACCAAACCCACTCTCTCACTCCCCTCCACAGCTGCACAGGGGAAAGAAACCCTAACAAAGGGTTCATGCATTGAGATAAGGACCAGGAGACATCATTCATCTAATACCACCATGGGTAAAACAGGCTCAAATTAGAGATATTAATTAAATTCATTGTGAAAAAATTCAGAGGAGGATAATGAGAAGTAAAATAAAAGCTTAAAAAAACCCTTACCCCACCACCCATCCCTTGTTCCCACTTCTACCTCCTACCCTGTCTGCACAAGGAGAGAGGAAATGAGGGTTATGGCCAGTTCATCACCCGAGGCTTCTCCTGCTGCTCAGAGGGAGGAGTCATTCCCTAAATGGGGTCTCTCCCATGGGAGGCAGCTCTCCATGAACTTCTCCAACATGAGTCCATCTCACAAGCAACAGCTCTCAGTGAACAGTTGCAATGTGAGTCTATCCCATGAAATCCCATCCTCCCAAAACTGCTTCAGCATGGGTCACTCTTTCACAGGGTGCAGTCCTCCAAGGACAAGTTGTTCCAACATGGACCCTCCCTTGGGTTCACAGACTCCTTTGTGAATCCACCTGCTCCAGGCTGGAAGTGTTGGACCCCTCTCTCCAGGGATCTCCCATGGGGTCACAGCCTCCTTACAGGCATCCACCTGCTCTGGCATGGGTCTCCCCCACAGGCTGCAGGTGGATCTCTGCATCCCTGTGGACCTCCACAGACTGCAGGGACACAGATGTCTTACCACGGGCTTCAGGGGAATGTCAGCCTCTGATGCCTCTCCTTCTCTGCTGACTTTGGTGTCTGCAGAGTGGTTTCTGACATGTATTGTCATCTTGCTCTTCTCTGGTCTAACTACATTTGCCACTTTGATCATCTTTCTGTGGCTTACTGGTGCTGTAACTCATTTTAAATTATTCACCAACAGACAGACGTTACCTGTCAGCTGAGAAAAACAGAGATGATTAAAACAGAAAAACAGATATGCTTAAAATATCTTGAATGAAGCCTCATCATGTGATTCCAGCCTAAAAAACTGAGGTGGGCCAAATGGATAATTATTGGGAAAAGGCTCCATATGGAATTGCTTCTTAATACCCTATTATTACAGTTATGGGGCACAGAGTGATAGATCAGGGGAATGACTTTAAGCTGAAGGACGGTAGGTTTAGATTGGACCTAAGAAAGAAATTCTCCACTAGGAAGGTGGTGAAGTGCTAGAACAGTGCCCTGAGAAGTTGTGGAAGCCCAGTCACTGGAAGTATTCAATGCCAGGTTAGATAGGGCTTCGAGCAACTAAGTCTAGTGGAAGTGTCCCTGTTCATGACACAGGGTTTGGAACTAGAGTATCTTTAAGGTCCCCTCCAACCCAAACCTTTCTGGGATTCAATGAGACAGCATTTTATTTTTTTTTTCTCACTCTTTTAATAACTCTTGAAGACAAGGACAAGAGTGGAACAATTCAACCCATTGTCATACTTGATGAAAATTGATCAAATATTTGTATAGTCTGAATATTTTAACTAAAATTCAGAAATAAATAACCTCCAAGGAACTTTTCCATGTACAGTCTTTGTTTCTAAGGGAAAAAACCAAACTCCCCTACCTATTATCTTTAGGTTACATGATCAAAAATCAGGTCAGGGAGAGACTGTAAACTAAGGACCAGCTCCCAGTTTCTCCTTACTTTAACAAATTTCTAACAAAATTTAATATTCATTCAAGAAAGGAAATGCAAAACTGAGCTATTTGTGTTTTTATGTTTTTATGTAATACTTCTCTTCATTAGTTATTCCAAATTTTGCATTATCTGAGAGATATTACAACAACACTTGAAATCTTTAACTAAATGAAATAGAAGTGAACAGTGAAACAACTTTTCAGATCATCTTTCATCACATAAAAACCAAATTTGTGAATTGTCATGTACAAAATACATCAATTAATGTACATGAAATATACACTTTTTATTACATATATGAGAATTATTTTACAATGCTTATGAGTAAGTCTGTTTCTGTTACTTTTCAGAGCCAACACACCCCTTCTAAAAAAAGTTTAATGCATGAAAGATGATTTTTCTTTTCCTACCAATTATGAAACAAGGAATATTTTTTTACATTATCATCCTCATTAATGTATAAACTGGGGTGCCTCGTAACACAACTGACTTGAATTGCTTGAACACTGCAGTTAAAAATCAATAAAAGTTAAAAATCAATGAAAAATCAAGCTACTCTGAACTGGCAATGCAGAGGTGAAGGAGCAAAAAGAAACACTTCAAATTTCAGTTCTGTCACGGATGCAAACATTAAGCAAATTGTGTAGAATTAGACCGACAAATGTTACTTTTAGGCACCTTATTGTGTTATTAATCCAGTGAAAATCTTAGAGTTTATGATCTCCCTCTTTTTACACATTTTTATTTGTAAACAGGGACAAGCTTGGTTGTAGTGTGGGACTTCATTCATAAATATGCAGAACATCATAGACACTGGTGGATGGAAACTTCTTAGGGTTGTAATTGTTAGAACAATTGCATATTAAAAAATCACTCTGCTTATTTCTTATTTTGTAGTTGTCCTACATGTCTTGTTATTTTGTGCAAAATTGGAAACAGTTGGATATTCTGAGATAACAGATGCTAGGCTTCTAGAGACTATAGAAAACTTTGTTTATGCATGACTTTTTTTGACACAAGGCTTACATATTTTCCAAGATACTGATACTATTAAAAAATATCATTAATTTTTAATAAATGATAGAAAACTTTTGAATTTATTTAGTGGAAATGTAACCTAAAACAGCATTAATAAATATTTCAAAATATCAACATGAGTATTTTTTCCACCTCAGATAGATACATTATTTGAGGAAATCCTTTCATATGTAAAAAATGGTTTCATATGCTTCTTTGGTTCAAGCAGTTAATTAGTAGATAATTTTAAATATTTTTCTTTAAATTTTAATTTTAAGTCCTAAGCTTAGGCTCATTCTATTTTGAGAGTGTGACTGCGGTCTCCTGGGTAACTCAGCCAAACCATATTTTTCTAAACTTTTTTTAACCCACTACTTAAAATGCATTATTGTCTTGTTTTGGAAGTCTAGGCAAGCATTGCTAGAGGTTAAGGCCATAAATTTCTTTAAGACAGTTATTTCTAATACAACATTTTATGTACCAAAACCTTTAAAACATGCTTCATAAAATAGAGTTTATATTAAAGAATTACTGTTAAATTGTTAAGAAACTTTCTTTGAAAATATTGATTTCATCACTTTTTGTGTAAATTTTATGTGTTGACACAAAAAAACTTGTTTCATTATATTACACAATAGAAATTTTATTAATCAGAAATTTGATACTGTGGTTTTATTATTCTTGCTGTAAATTTTATGAAATATAAATTAAGTTTTTATTTTGTATTTGAAAATATTATTTGGAACAAAAACGAGTAGAAAATTTTCCTGTAAATTATCTGTTCCTATACAATAAAACCCATATATCATGATCTAGAGTGCTACATTTAGCATGTAAAAAGCAGTAGCATGTAGAGTTATAACTACCTATCTAAGTAATATGTGCTTTGCAATATGCAATTTCTGTCATACAGGGACAGATTGTTTACAAAGTTACCACCATTAGTATGCATGGGAATCATATCCAGCCCAAAATTAATTGTTGTAAGGTAAATAGAAATTTTGAAAATATCTTGGGCTGTGCCTTTATTCTTTAGCATAAATTAGTCTTCTTTAAAATGTTTTAGTTTTAATAGCAATAATACCTAATATCAATATTTGAGAAGATTTGTGTAGAACACTACAAGGACATTAAATATCATCCTGCAGAATAATACTTTCAAAAAAATAATTAATGGAATACATATTTAAAAAAAAGTTAAATATGTAAAACTTTTAAAGTTTTTATTTGTTACTTTCAATAAAATAAATAATAAAGTCAAGTATGATCAAGATGATTTCCTTTGATGATGAAATAACTGGCTTTGTGGACAAGAAAACACCAGTGAATATTATTTGCCTTTACCACACCTTCTAACCCAGTTTCTATTAGCACCCCTGTAAAGAAGCACAAGCAGTGAGGTATCAGTGTGTGAACTAAAGGAGGCATGAAGAATGGGATGAACAATGGGCTGAAAAGGTCCTTATGAATACTTCAAAGTCCAGCTGGCAGATGGTTATGAATACATACCTCTCATAGCAATACAGGGACCAATAAATCAAATCCTAGAATCACAGAATGGTGTGGGTTGGAAGGAGCCCTAAAGATCACCTAGTTTCAATCCCCCTGCCATGGGAAGGGACACTGTTCATTAAACCAGATATCGCAGAGTTCCCTTGCACCCAAANTAGAGGAGGCATGAAGAATGGGATGAACAATGGGCTGAAAAGGTCCTTATGAATACTTCAAAGTCCAGCTGGCAGATGGTTATGAATACATACCTCTCATAGCAATACAGGGACCAATAAATCAAATCCTAGAATCACAGAATGGTGTGGGTTGGAAGGAGCCCTAAAGATCACCTAGTTTCAATCCCCCTGCCATGGGAAGGGACACTGTTCATTAAACCAGATATCGCAGAGTTCCCTTGCACCCAAACCTGGACTTGAACACTACCAGGGCTGGGACATCTACAGCTTCTCTGGCCAACCCATTCTAGTTCTTCAGCACCTTCACAATAAAAAATTTCTTCCTTGCATCTAATCTTTACCTACAGTCTTCAAGTTTGAATCTATTCCTCCTTGTCCTGTAACTACAGTTCCTGATGAATGGTCCCCCTTCAGGTGCTGGAAGAGTATGACACACAATCTTCTCTTCTCTAGGATGAATGACCCTAAATTTCTCAACCTATGTTCATAGAAAAGGTACTTTATCCTCCCAGTGCTCCTCCCCTGGTCTTGTTCCAACAGGTAGACATCTTCGTTATGCTGGGGACTCCTGACCTGCATGCGGAATTCCCAGGTGGGGGGGTCTCACAAAAGTAGAGTAGAGGGGGAAAATCACCTCCCTTGACCTGCTGGTCACACCTCTTTTGATGCAGCCCAGGACAAGGTTGGCTTTCTGGGCTATGAGTGCACATGGCTGTTCATGTTAAGGTTTTTGTCAGACATCACCCCCAAGTCCTTCTCCAAAGGGCTACTCTCAATCACTTCTCCAGTCTACTTGTATATGTGCCTGGGATTGTCACATCCCAGGTGTGGGACCTCGTGCTTCACTCTGTTGAGCTTCATGAGTTTTGCACAGACCCACCTCTGAATCCTATCCAGGTCCCTCTGGATGGCATCCCTTCCCTACATCATGACTGCACCACACAGCTTGGTGTTGTTGGCAAACTCGTTGGGTGCGCATTCTATCCTGCTCTCTGTCAGCAACGAAGATGGTGAACAGTATCTGCCCCAGCACTGACCCCAGCAGGACATTACTCATCACTGGTCTCCACATGGCCAGTGAGCTGCTGACCACAACTTTCTGTGTATGGCAATCCAGCCTGTTCTTTACCCACTGAGTGGTTCATTCATCAAATCCATATTTTTCTGATTTATACAGAAGGATGTCATGTGGAATATTGCCGTGATTTTTCACAAGTCCAGGTAGACGATGTCAGCTCCTTTGCCTCTATGCATCAATGAATGCTCTAGCCCCATCAAAGACAGACACCAAATTTTTTAGGCATGATTTGCCCTTTATGAAGCCATGCTTGTTGTCACCAATCAGCTCTTTTTCTTCCATGGGCCTCAGCATAGTTTCCATGTGAATGTGCTCCATGATCTTTCCTGGCACAGAGGTGAGATGGACTTGGTTGTAGATACCTCAGTGCTCAACATTTTTGAAACAAGGGTTATATTTCCCTTTTTTCCAGTTATGGGGAACTTCATTTAACTGCCACGTTTTTTCAAAAAGGATGTTTAGTGGCATAGACAACTTTGTCTGCCAGTTCCCTCAGGACCTGCAGATGAATCTCATCAGGTCCCATGGACTCATTTAGGTTCCTTAGACAGTACTATTTATACATCCACTACGCTTCAACATTACTGATTATTTAAACTGTATTGTTGTCAGCAGCAAGTCTGGCAATTACCATTACACTGTGCCAAATGCAATGATCATAACTTCATGTAATGAGTACTATATGGTCACAATATATTCCTACAAGTTATTGGGATCACATATATTAACTTGAAACACTTAATTTATATTATGTATTATGTAAATTTCACCCAGTAATGAGATTTCATTTATTGTAAATTAGAGAGTACACCTGATCAATCAAACTATTTAATTTAAAAATAGAGAACAAGATAGGAAAAGAGAGAGAAGAAAAAAAAAAAAAAGGGAGAAAGGAAAAGCAAGCAAAACAGAAAGGGAGAAGGGGGATGAGAGTAAGGAGAAAAGAGAGAAACGGACAGAAAGAGAGGCAGGGAGAGACAGAAATAGAAGACAGAAAAAAAACAACAGAGAAATAAAGGGCTGAAGTGACAAAATGTTACTGACTTAAAACCTACTAGCTATAACAGATGCGAACTTCCAATAATTTAAAATTGCATTTATGTTCTATGCTTGCAGTGTTGTAAACAAAGATAATGTTAATTGAAGCAGCTTTGCAAAACTGTTATTGTGGTAAAAAGTTGTTCTTCTACTAATCAGGAGTCTTAAGAAGGAGGGAATCGATACCCTCTGATCTTCTTTTCTTTTAGAGACACTCATTTTAGCACCATAACTTGTAGCTCCTGTTAACAGCAGCCATCTGTACATTATTGCCAGGGGGACCATCGCAGTTAGGTGAGCAATAAATGTAATAAAGGGGAGGGAATATAAGGAAATTACAGCAGCTTTACAAGTCACTGTATGAGAGATCATTAAAAAGTACTGAAATTCTAGATTATCTTTTGGATTTTCTTACATGGTTTTATTCAATTCATTAAGTACTTTCTTTTCATTGAAGTGCTGCTTCAAATGCAAATGCAAAATTTTGTTCATGACATAGTTTCTATATGGACTGAAAAACAGTTCAGTTGTTCAGTCACAGTTGTTCCTTACATCAGCTTGAAACATCAAACTCAAGTGAAAGTTGGTCCAGCTACAAGTACTATGAAATCTAGTAGATTCATGGTTATTCTGCCCATTCTATGGGAAGAGTGTAGGCTGTTGTATGGTTTGTTAATTTTATTTTTAGAGAATTTATTTTAAAATTTTATTTATTTTATTTTTATTTTTGTCATATTATTTTCCTATTTTCCAAAGGCAGTGCTGTAGGTAAATCACAGAAAGGCTGACTACCTGCTATCCCACTGCTGTAAGACTACCACAGCTCGGAAAAAAAGACACAAAGAATAACACCTAATTTTATGAAGGAATCCAGGATAGCTGCTTCCTCAAATTTATAGTATTCTTGGCATGAATAAAAATTCTGAACATGAGGAGTAGTCCTTAATACCTTTTTGGATGCAGTATGTAGTGTGTTCTTTAGTGATTCTATAACGATTCTAATCTAAATACTTATTAGACTTTATGAATTCCTGGCTTTTTGTTTGTTAGTCAACTTTATTATTCTTTCTTTATATGTCAA